>JBAIZL010000009.1:4804192-4895178 GCA_036971475.1 Prosapia bicincta
TGCTGTTCTCAGACGGAGCTACCTAAAAAATGGTGGTAGTTAATCGTCACATATGCGCGATTCCCCAAAAGTGAACTTGTAGTGCAGGTTAATGATGACCAAGGGATAGGCACTTTCTTTTTCACCGAAAAAACAATTAATGGTAAAATTTATCTTGATATACTAGAACAACTTTCGTTTCCTTAAATCGAAGACAGTGAAAAACATAAAAAGGTATGAAACAAATGTTTATCTTTTCTCTTAAATTTGACATATTAGGCCGCGCACATACAGAAAGCAACTGGTGATCGTAACGCAACGTAAACTTAAGTTGCTATTAGTAAAGTTGCTTGTCGATTTACACGATTGTTTATATGAAGTTGCTAGTTTAGTTGTCAGTTATGTCGTCGTCAGAGGAAGATGGTGTCCTTGTCTATATTTTAAGAGAGACGAAGGAATAAATTTCAGCTGGAGAAAGATTAATTGTAACACTCAGCTAAGGTTAATTGCTCATTTATGTATTTCGTTTCATGTATAACTGCAAAACTTGAAATAACATTACATTACAATGAAACAATAATTAGTTCTTGAACAAATGAAATTGTGTAGTTCAAGTGCCGACTTTATATATTTTGAAAAAATTGTTCATAATCATATATATCGTCTTGAAGCTGTTGGATACAAAAATCTTGACCAGAACCAGCAACATTTTGTTTTTCTGACTTACTATACCAATATCAAACACGATTATTCAAAGAAACAGAAACCAAAAAAAAATAATAATAATAAAAATTATTGTTATTTAAATACGATAGCACTCTTGAGAAACTCAAGTTTCCGTTGCGTTGCCGTCACCAGTTGCCTTCTGCATGACTGCAGTCTAGTTATCTAGGAGCGTATTTCAGTAACTCGTTCGTTTTTGGACACCTTTCATTATAAAGAGGGGGACGTCTCTCCTTTTCTTAGTTTTAGAAACACAGTGACTCGTTCCTCATTACATGGATTTGCTCGCTTTTGCATTTATTCATGGATCTACTTGCTCATCGACATCTCGAGATCAAAGAATTGTTCCGAAGAATTCCGAAACACAATATCTATACATTCAGATATGTAACATTAAATTATTTGATAAGCCGTCACTTTATACAACAGTTTTATTAGCAGTAGGTTATGTTACCTTCAGGATTTTATATTAGAACTAAGTTATATTACTTACAAATAAACTGACGATGAATACCGTTATATAAGGCAGTGGCCTGTTTGTGACGTAGGCTATGCGCTGACAAGGTCAAGTTACTATGACGTCATGAAATCTTTAAAATAGTAAATTTATAACAAAAAATAACTTGAAGCTACGATTTGTATTGTTATGGGGATTTTATGTTTTTCTATAAGATTATGTTAAGTCACTATCGATCTATAGTTTGTATTATTTATTTTATTAATTAAAGCAGTTGAAGTTACTCTTATGATGTCAGACACACATCTGACATCAGTTTTGTTTGCGGTAATAGCACGTTGCAGATCTTTATATTTTTCTCTTTAAATGATATCGAAATAGTTAATTGCTATATTGTCTCAAATGAATTCAGCCACACGACTATCGATACCACATTCAGGTTGTGACGAGTCTTAGCGACAGCGGTTATACACGTGATCGGAATTTCACCAGAGTTGAACGCGTTTGGAAGAAGCGTAGTTTCTTACATTTAAATCGTAAAATTAAATGAAGACCAACTAGCTTCAGGTAGGGACGGCTTTCTCCGCAACACGTTTCTGAACCTCCCCTTATTAAACGTTACTGACATCTTCAAGGGTCTAAATGTCTTTAGATTGGAAACCAACAATGAGTTTACAAGACTTACCAGCACAAAGCTGAGGAAACGATTAATACATAAGGGTAAAAAGGAAATTACGTACAAGAATACAAAACGTAAAAGAAATAACTTATTTTTAAACAATGGTCAGATCGATAGACTCTACGGTTCAGAGGTCTGGGAGGTTACCTAGGCTAATAACAACAAAGTTGGAGACGATGGAAATGGATAAAAGTATAAGGGAGGAGGTAAAAGAAGGTAATTGCCATAGTTTGGCCACGTAAAGAGGATAGAAGAAGACAGGTGGCCCCGAAAGGTACTAGAGTGCATTCCCCCTTAGAGAAGAAAGAGATTACGGCCACAAAGTTAAGTTGGCGTAATGACATCTACGAAGCCCAATATCTCTCTCTCTCTCTCTCCCTCCCTCCCTCGTGTGTAAGTGTGTGTGTGCGCTCGTGCGCGCTAGTCTGTTTTAAATCCGGCTATTAACTATTTGCACATAAGTTAGCGTCAACTTTGAGATCATGTTACATTAGGCCTACTACACTATTCCAAGCAGTATGTAAGCCTCCATTTAATCGGAAAGCCAACTTATCTTAAATTCTTCATTTTACTGACAACGTTTGACATGACATTAACCCAATAACCTTTTAAAGAATAAACCAACCAAGGCGTGGTTTAATTACTCGGAAACATTCGAGCTCGTGTTACGAAGCGACGGCAGACTGAAGGTTCTGTCAGTTACACAGATGCCGCACCCCGTGGAGCACAGATGATGCAACAGTATGGTTCAATCTACTGCAACCACGCCCGCCACCTTATCGCCGATCGTCGTATAATGCCCGTGTATTAGTGGTAACCAATAAACTGGTGCAAGAAAAGAATGATCACTATTAGTAATTAAAGAGTCCTGCAGGCAGCGCGGCGAAGCGGGAATAATGGCGCGTTGCGCAACAACAACCTCCAAATATTGTGTTGAAAGAGACGAGACAATGCCCGTTACGTTACATTATGTGTAGCACAATAAGGCACTTTGTAGCCGTAACCTGGGCACTGTGGCTTGTTAGAGCTGCCTAAAGCAGATTATGTCAAGCACCCTTCCCACCCCTTCAAATCTCCCATACTTTATGCACATTCTGATTGTTTACTTTACAATGTTCCTTTACACTTTATCTACAACATTTGCAATTAGGCTAAATAGCACAGTCTTTGTATTATTAGAAAATGTTTAGTACAATATTATTATTAACATTGTACGATGTTTAGTAGATATGGTTTAAATATTATCATACAATACCCTTATTAATATTATACAATATTTGTATTAATATTGTATAATACATGTGAAAACATATTGAACAATTTTTGTTATATTATGGGCTGATATAATAAAATTTTTGTACTATTTGTCGTACACTATTTCTATTAACATTGTACAATTTGTAGTACAATGATTCTATTAACATTGCACAATTTCTAGTACAATAATTCTATTAATATTGTACAACTTTGGCTAATTTTTGTATTAATATTGGACACAGTATGCTTAATAATATTGTAAATTATTTAGAACAATATATGTAAAAATATTGTACGATTTTTGTAATTGTACCCAAGTATTTAGTAAACTTTTGTATTTGGCCGTGGTTATTTTGTGACTAGTCCCAAGTCATAGCATGAGCTTCATTTAAGTCAGCCATTTACTAATAAGTTAATTCTGTGCTCGCTGGCCCAACCAATATCCCGTCCAAACACCAACAACTATGATCTTTCTTCCCCTTGCCTCAGCTACTCTGTTACTTTGGAAACCCCCCCCCCCCTGTAGCTAAACCTCATCATTTTAGACTAAATGAAAGCTCTTAAAAATTATCTAACGCAGGGCATGAAGATTTTACATCCCCATATTTTACAACGAATCTAAAGCCCCATGTAAATAATTACATAACAATAACCCCTTCAAAAAAGTAGTTTTTAAAGGGGTTACTTTTTTAAAGAGCTATTATTTTACACAATTTGAAACACATACTCTTTATTTTTGAATCACCTACTCTTTAATTTTGAATCACCCATTCTTTAATTTTGAATCACCTACTCTTTAATTTTGAAACACATATTCTTTAATTTTGAAACACCTACTCTTTAATTTTGAATCACATATTCTTTAATTTTGAAACACCTACACTTTAATTTTGAATCACCTACTCTTTAATTTTGAATCACCTATTCTTTAATTTTGAATCACCTACTCTTTAATTTTGAAACACATATTCTTTAATTTTGAATCACCTACTCTTTAATTTTGAATCACCTACTCTTTAATTTTGAAACAGGTATTCTTAAAATTTTCTGTTGGTAGAAGGCATTGCAGAAACGCCACTCCGATATTTGGAGTGAGGCAATAAAATCACTCGTTGAGGCGTATCTCATGTTACTGTAAAAGCCTGTATATTGATAGAACTTAGACCTACGGTTTTCTAGTAAAACCAGGTTTGCCAATACATAGGCTTTAGCGGCAACATAATTATATATAATTCTCGAAGTCAACGTCGACGGATCGTGAAGGCAGGAAAACGTTTTCTTGTGTATTTTGAAAGTAACGCCACAGCAGTCTGCACTCATGCTTTGCAGTTTTTCGCCATAAAAGGGGCCACGTCCTACTACAATAAACATTAACAGCCTGGCCGCGCCTCGGGACAATAAAATGCTTTCCGAAAGCCCGATTATTGCGATAGAACGCTATAAGGAAAAACTTTATAGTATGGATGTTTTGCGCGAAGGATGATGAATAAATAATGAGTGTCAGGCACGTAGAGTTGAAATATAACCTTCTCGTGGCAATAATGTTAAAATCATAAAATCAATGTTAGTCGTCAGCTAAATTAGTACAAGATTTCCGAAAGTGTATCATGGCGGTTTATATTAACAGCTATTTTTGTCTTCACTTAGAGGTTATTTGGAGGATATGTTTACATTCGTTTTATATAGAATTTCCTGTATATTCGGAAATACCGTATACCTGATTAGATTCATTAATTAATTATATTACAAGAAAACGTATCACTATATTTAATAAATATATATATATATATATATATATATATATATATATATGCTGTACACACACACACACACGCTTTACATGTTTTTTTCCATAAGGTTAAACTTCGACCGTGAGCTCTTCACACGAAAATAAATTTTGTACAATTTTTTCTTACTGGCGTTAAATTTTTTAAAACATTTTTTTAAAAAATATTAAAAAATCAATGGAGAATAAGTAACAGTAAGCGTAACACAACTATTCGACTCCAGATTGGCCACCAGCAGGTAGTTTTCCCAGATAACTTCACGGTTTACGCTAAAATGTTATAATTCTACTACAGGTAGGTATCTGCTCTCATGTGACAACTTGGCCGGCATCCTTGCTTTTAAGTACCGTTACAACGTAGCAGAAACGGAAAATTACACCCACGTGCATTAATAAGCAATGCTACACGATGCGAACACATTTGAGCCGAGACGAGGGCGACTTCCGCGTTTGGACGTATTGAGCAATAAAGTGCCCTTAATTTCTCGCTCTAATTGAATAATGTTTACTGTCAAACAACTTTTACTGCGAAAGGTGGACGTAATGCGTGACTCGGAGCTTCGTGGCCATTGCATTCCCTTGTTGTACACGCGTTACTCCAAGTTTTACGTTTAATGACGTATTTAAAGTAAATACATGAATAGTTCCACAGAAAAGCACCAATAACCATAAAGTAACACGTATTGCACTGCAACGTAAGGATAACTTGTGGTTGTAAAATGTAACTTTTTAAGATCCAAATCGGTATTGTGACGTCATAACTAAAAGTTCTAATGACATAGGATAACTATATTCACCTCTCCGACAAAGTTTCAGAAATGAACTGTTTGTCTCGTAATTTAAAGAAAGTTAAGCATTGCCGTACATTAACGCCATCAGCTGTTTTTGTATTTAGAGATTACTTAGGGGTTATGTTTAAACATTTTCGAATCGAATTTTCTACAAATTTAGAAATGTCGATATATGATTAAATTACAAATTTATAAAAGCCATACATTTACCTTTACGTATAAATGAAATATATATTTCTAAAATTCTGTACAGTTTCTAATACATAAATTGTCTGTTTTGCTAATGGTTTAAGCTTTATTTATTGGTAAATTATTAGAATCAATTCATTAAAAATTAAATATAAAATTTCAAAATTTATAAATAGGTTAATGTGTGTTCTGTAGACTATGAACCTTAGCCTACGCCTTTTCTTTAACACATAAAATACACAATGAATATTAAAACTTTATTAAACTTGAACTGTTAAAGACTTTTATAAGGTTATGTTACACACTAGTATGTTCTGTTTTGATTGTAATTTACAAATAGAGTATTATAAATAAAACCTCTTCTATTATCCCAACTAGCGTGTTTATTTGCAATAAATTGAAATTCTTAATTTAGGTATCATCTGTTCTGTTAGGAATATTTGTATGCACTAGAGTATATTTTTCTGAATTTTCTACCATTACAATATTTTTTTATGGATGATTTCCGAATGACTCAATTTTGAAAACTTAAATATTTCTTAATAAGAACTATTTAATCTTTAAAAATGCAGTCATTCCGAAACGCGTCAAGAAAGGAAAATATTGTACTGACAGGAAATGTAGAAAAATGTACTAAAATGCATGTGTATATCAAAAGTTGATTTTGTGTCGTTTTCAATTTTCACAAACATTAATAAAAAAAACAACAAATACAAAGTTACCATGATTAATGAACATTCCCTTGGAATCGTCAGAGGATTCTATTGAAATAGAAACAAAATCTAGACAGTTTTACAATGAAATTATAAACAAAAAAGTCTAGTCTGATGGGTTTTATCTTGGTAACTTTTATTAGTTATTTTTGTAGTATCAGTAGTAAGTTTTTGTTTTTCAGATCTTTCTATTAGTTCACATTCTTCTCGTATATGATATGTCTTGTTCAGGCTTTAAACATTTTATTCATTCACTCAAGTAAAAAAACATTTTTTAAACTTGTAGTGGATGACTTTTGAGGTTTAAAGTTTTTTCATATATTAATTCATTCATTAAATTGAAAAACTTTTCACAAAAGGGGCAAGGTATGCAATATATTTACACCGTACCATTTGGCTTAAAATAAGTGATAACATATGAATTCATAAAACAGCTGATTTTAGGTTATAGGTTATGTGGTAGAACAGCTGTTTTAATGCATAGGTTATGTTACTTTATTTATCATGTGATTATTTAATAAAATGTAACTAATATAAAAATTTTTTTTGTTGACCTTAGTAGGAATTGACTTTAAAATTTTTGTTAATATTATTTATTTGTCATATTATCATTTTGTCGGGGATAAATATTATAATTAGCAGTGTTGTAATGTGGAAATATTTTATTGGCCCAAGATACAACACAAGACATATTCCCTGCTTTTCATAGGCGTGACTAAAACACTATTGTTTTAAGCGAAATGGATCCATTATTTTACAATGTTCTATATCTGTCGGGCATCCAAGAGCGTCACGACCGGGGCATGCGCAGATTTACGTAACGAACCGTACTGTACACTTTTCTTGGATCGAACGCTTTCCAGCAAAACTTTCTTTGCCCGAATGCATTTCCTCGGACAACTGGTTTCACGAATGATAACTTCCTCGTGGTTGGCCGGCGTCCAGATCTGACGGCCGTACCTTGACCGTGAACAATCCGACGAAAGTAGTGGAGTAGAGACATCGTGACTCATCCCACCCAAAGAGAACTGCTACTTAGCGGCGACGGCTTTGCTTGCACTGAACGCGTGGCTGTCAGGACAGAAAAGGTTCATTCTTCAGGAAACTATTTTGTAACAATAGTAAAAACCAGTAATATAAACAAAAAAGCCAATTCCTACTCAGGTCAACAAGAAAAACATATTATAGTTACGTTTTATTAAATAATAACAATAATATAGACAAAATAACACAACTTAAACGTTAAAACAGCTATTGTACTACATAACCTATAACATAAAATCAGCTGTTTTATGAAAAACGTATGTTATCACTTATTTTAAGCCAAAAAGGACGAAATAACAATATTGCATACCATGCCCCTTGTGTGACACGATTTTCTCCTATATAAAACTACAATGAATTCATTAAATTCAATTAATGAATTAATATTTGAAAAAAACTGTATTAATATCATGTGTTATCTACAAGTTTCAAAAAATGTATTTGATTTTGAGTGAATGAATAAAAAGTATTTTAATAATGTTTGAATATATATATATATATATATATATATATATATATATATATATATATATATATATATATATATATATATAAAACAACACAGGTTATTCAAATACAAGAATATTTATTATTTTATATATATATATATATATATATATATATATATATATTGTAATCCTTAGATGAATTATTTTTTCTTGTTGAATATGTATGGTGAAATAAAATAATTTTCATAAACAAGAATATACGAGTATTACTTCCAGTATTACAGTCCAGTTATGTGACTAGAGTAAGACTCACATAACTGTCTTACTCCAGTCACATAACTGGACAGTGATTTATAAATTTTGAAAATGCTAATAATGTAAATTAGCAAAAAGCTTCAATCAACAATAAAATGAAGTAATACTCGTATATTCTTGTTTATGAAAATTATTTTATTTCACCATATATATATATATATATATATATATATATATGATGATATATGATGTGTGTTAATAAGTCATAGAGAAGGAGATGATGTATGTCAATACTTCATAGAGAAGGCGGTGATGTATGTAAATACGTCATAGAGAAGGCGGTGATGTATGTTAATGTGTCATAGAGAAGAAGGTGCTGTATGTCAATACGTCATAGAGGAGGTGATGAATGTCAATACGTCATAGAGAAGGAGGAGCTGTATGTCAATACGTCATAGAGAAGGTGGTGATGTATGTCAATACGTCATGGAGAAGGAGGTGATGTATGTCAATACGTCACAGAGGAGGTGCTGTATGTCAATACGTCATAGAGGAGGAGGAGCTGTATGTCAATACGTCATAGAGAAGGTGGTGATGTATGTCAATACGTCATGGAGAAGGAGGTGATGTATGTCAATACGTCATAGAGGAGGTGATGAATGTCAATACGTCATAGAGAAGGAGGTGATGTATGTCAATACGTCATAGAGAAGGTGGTGATGTATGTCAATACGTCATAGAGAAGGTGGTGATGTATGTCAATACGTCATGGAGAAGGAGGTGATGTATGTCAATACGTCATAGAGAAGACAGTGATGTATGTTATTGCGTCATAGAAAAGACGGTGATGTATGTTAATACGTCATAGAGAAAGAGGTGACGTATGTTAATACGTCATAGAGAAGGAGGTGTTGTATGTCAATACGTCATAGAGAAGGCGGTGATGTATGTCAATACTTCATAGAGAAGGCGGTGTTGTATGTTATTACGTCATAGAGAAGGAGGTGTATGTTAATACGTCATAGAGAAGGAAGTGATGTATGTTATTACGTCATAGAGAAGGAGGTGTTGTATGTCAATACGCCATAGAGAAGGAGGTGTTTTATGTCAATACGTCATAGAGAAGGCGGTGATGTATGTTAATGTGTCATAGAGAAGGAGGTGATGTATGTCAATATGTCATAGAGAAAGAGGTGATGTATGTCAATATGTCATAGAGAAGGAGGTGATGGGAGTAATATCACGATGAGGGTAGCAAGAGATGAGTTAAATGCTTCACAAATATCTGTAAAGAGACATTAACGCTGGGTGTGTGCCAAAGTTTATAGTCATATCTTACGCTACGACAGAGTTAATTGTGTGGAAGATATTCTAATATATGCTTCCTGTAACGGAAGTGAGCCTACGTTCCAATTATGACGAACACAATGTATAAAAACGTTTTTTGTAATAATGTTATTCAAGTGTCAATACGTGGAAGTGCGTACACTAATAATAAAATGCAAAAAATGCGTGCCTAACAACAAAAGCACACACAGTACGCTGCAGTAACATAGTGTGAGAACATACTCCGAACTAACTTTCCCGTCTTCAAATAGAAGAAAGCCAGTAAAGGCCTTGTAAATTACCTTGTTTTGGTATAAACGTTTAGCCACATAAAATGTAAATTGGCGAGAAAACGATGGTAGTTAGTCGCTGTCAGGATGCTTACTAAAGAGATGTCCCGTAAGCTTTCTCTTTGTTCCCTTAATTTTGAAGAAGGTATTTAAAAAAATGTCTTTCGTTTAATAAATTACAGAAAGTTAGATTTGATTAGAGAAAACGGCCTGTTTGTGTACGAGCAGGTGTTTGTCCTGAAACTTGGGTATTTCAATGTCGGTTAAAAACAAGGTTCTAGATAGCGTGCGGGACGAAACTATACTCTACCTCCAACTTCCAAGTCTTTTGATTTTAATTCCGTTGCGCATTTTATTAATAGTTCACAATACGTCATGAAATATATTATTCTACCTAGAGGAAAAACTCTACAGGTATAAATAACGCTTCTTCCTGCCCCAAAACACAGCTCTCCAGGGTTAGTCAAATCGAGCCGCAGGTATCCCTGTCCTAAACAGAAATCTCCAGTCTCAGGACACTGCCTTTAGTGGCCAGCTTAGAGTGGGTACAGATCATATATCAATACCTGGACCGGATGAATCAGAAGTTATTCTGGCGGTACGGAATACAGAGCTGATCTAGGGTTGTAACAGTTCTAGAATAGGGGTCGAACCGAATGTCCATGATGGGTTTAAGAGCGAGACGGTGGCCAGTACAGGCCCTTAAAGCAAGGTGTTTGGGCTCTTGCATAGGCCTATAAGGTACGAACAAAGGCCTTAATACCAAACTCCTTGTTTTGTCTCTAACGATAATCACCAGTTCGGAATGTCATGGGTTTGAGGTTAGATTCGGTGGGCTTATGTTCAAATGGTAAATAAGTAGACTGATAAAATATTTCCGGTTTGCTTACAGCCCTCCATCTTCAGTTTCGATATCTTTCTTTTTGATATCACTTGGCAAAAAACCACTAATTACTGATATTTTTTAGCAGACGCGTTTTACACTAGATCAGTGCATTGTTCAATGCTGTGAGTCACGAACAAGACTGTTGCTCAGGTGTGTTGTGTTGCTTAGAATGTTTTGTAGCTGGTTTATGTGGTGTTTAAATATTTCGAAGTTTTCTGTTGGGTTTAGATTATTGTAAAATCTTATCAATGATGAAATGTAGAACTTTTACATTTGTGTCAATGTTAGTGAATATGTATTCTGAATATGCATAGCGAAAAAACACATAACAAAATTAGTATACAACATAAATCAAATTTCGCTATACATATGTAGAACACGCTATAAACATACATCAACATAGACATGCATTTAAAGTTCTACTTTTCATTAAAAAAGCAATAACTAAACACAACAAAACTAAAAATAACACTAAAAAAAACTAGAAATAGAAAATAAAAACTAACCAAAACACATTCTAAACGATCAAACACACTCACAAACACTATATTCGAACACAATTAACAACCACTCTATGAACGATACATCACACTCACACTATCACAACACACCTGAGCAACAGTCTTGTCCGTGACTTGCAACACAGAACAATGCACTGATCTAGTGCAAAACGCGTCTGCTGCAAATATCAGTAAGTAGGGTTTTTTGCCAAGTTATATCAATAAGTATATATAAAAAAACCTCGAAGATGTACAACACAAAAACTGTAAGTCTATTTTTCAAACTTTTCCGGGCGCGGAATTAGGTGGAAAGGACACACGAACCATCCCGCACGAAGCTCATTAGTTTGGATCACTTTCATTCCTTCATAACATCCAAACGTATTCCGGCTTAGTTCATATCCACTCTTCGCTAGAAAACCCGAACGATATGTCGTGTTGTCACAGCAAGACAGAGCTTGCTCGCCAGATTTAGAGGCTCCCAGTTTTCTGACATTTTCGGCTGTCACTACCAGGAGATATCGCTAAACATTTCTAAAAGCAAACCATATATCTCCCGTATAGAGCACACGAGCAAGATGGAGAAACGGTAAAACTAAGACAACATTCTTTCTTTAACGTTTCCAGAGAAAGTGCAGCTTATATAATGTTTGATACAAGTTAAAAAAAACTAACCTCTATATGTTGCTTAGGTTTCTGTAAGCAAAGCGATACATTCGCCACGTGACAGCCTCTCAGTAATTACTGGAAAGTTGGCAATTTTCGCGTTAATAACGATTCCAATTCACAGAGAAAATAATAATAATAATGTTACCACTGTTTAATTTCATTTCAAAGTGAAACCACGCGAAACACAATGTTTAAAGCTCAGAAGGCATTTCCTACTGACAATGGTGGATTGTTTTCCCGTCCCGAGTGGTTTTAAATGTGATTTTATTCGTTTCCAACTCGAAATGATTCGCTGCTGATTTTAATTACGAATTGTGTTTTGCGCTCTTTGTGTTCTCGCTAATTAACGAGAGGGATTTGAACGCTAGCAAAGAGTGGGCCGCTTAATTATCGCGAAACTTATGTTTTTTTGTTTTATTTCACTGGGGACTCGCAGACTTACTGTAGTAGAACCATGACTAGTAGAAGACTGAACACCCTCATGTCTGCCGGGTGTGTATTTAATTTCCAGCGGATCCCGAACCACGTAAAATCACTGGCGATAAAAAAAGCTGACCAACTAGCCAAGTAGGGAACAACCCTCCTCCAACCAGAACATCTGAGTTAGCTACAGTGTTCCAAGTCAATAATAAAGATGAGCACACCACATTTGTACCAAGATCGACTGAGGGGATTCTCGGTGGTAAGGTCTGGTCTCGAGGATACCAATTGACCATAACTTGTCCCGAGGTGTTAAAATTGCAGTATTCTGTCATGACTACCTTGACGCGCACCTCTGCCGTATTCATGTGTTGCCGACCCCAGAGTGTCTGCTGTGTGGCCATGAAGACATGAATGCCTAGCTGCTACAGGAACACATTCCTGAACCAGGTCCAGGATTACGACAGTACATTCAAGGCGGTCCATGCCTATTGGCCAGAGCGTCGATAAATGGCTCAACTGTCAAGGGTATGCGTTGGCATATAATAAAAGTAATATAATAATTAACAAGTAATAAAAGTTTTACTTACAAGCATATGTATATTGAAATTATTTAATAAGATAGAATGACTAATTTGATTAAATATACAAGACTACATGGTTGGAAAGCCCAGTTTTAAATATCAACCTAAACTTCACTAATTTCCACCAGTTAGACCGCTCTTCGCTTTTTTGGACCCCAATAGAGAGTTGGGTTACTTCTGGTAAGCTGTAATGCCCACAAAGTGTTATAATTTCTCCCTATTCCTAGTAGCTTTGGGAGGTAATTGTTTCCTTTCCGTAGACATAACTAATCCCACCTAACTTTCCTTTTTCCTCTTGCGAAGGAGAACTTTACCGAACTGAACCAAAGAGAGAGAAGGTTTATTTAACGATCGTGATTTTGCCCATAGAATGATATGATCTCCCCAATTCTCACTACCAGAAGGGGAGATTCTGCATTTGTAGAGTGTAGTCAATAAAAGCTTCAATAGAATCTAGTTACAGAAGCTGATAGACAAACTTTATTAGATGTAAAATTAACTTAAAAACTTTATTCAACGAAAGTAATGGAAATCTGCTGTAAACAGTGTCAGACCCACCGAATGATGTTTCCATTTGAAAAATGTGATAAAGTATATATTAATGTATTTAATAACTGTAAAATATTAGCACTTTAACTTGATCATTTTTAATAAATAAAGTAACATAACCTATGCGTTAAAACAAGTGTTCTCCCACATAACCTACCAGCTGTTGTATGAAATCATATGTTACCTAATTTATGCTAAAATAATTGTATTCAACTATAGGCTATATGTGTTAGGGTGTGATGATTTTATTTCCAGTGCTCCAGAAGACGAATGCACTTTAAAATAAATTATGCTGCAAAATATGAAGAGCAAAATGCAGTAGAATCTCGAAAATTCAAGTCCCGATATTTCTAGCTTCCGTATAATTCGAGCCTATTTAAACGAAAATGATGAGCCAAGATTACAAGAAATATTTATATTAATACGGTGTGCAAAGGAAATGAGTCGGGCTTCCAAGAAATGTTCATAGACAGTTCTATAAACTTATTTAGTGCATTTTTAATTCCAGTGTTTAGATTCATTAAAACCTATTTTCCTAATGTACAAGAACGTATTTCCGAAAGGTCTCGGTCTCATGTACCTCGTATTATCGAGACTCTAGTGTACGTTTTAAAACAATTCCCACCGAAGACTTAATCTTTACGCGACGTATGTGGCAGCTTTCTTCGGTCACTTCCCACGTCAGGTTTCTATAATTTTCACTCTATATTTTAACGCAGTTCTGACGCGGGCAACCTTCCTACGTAAACTTCGCGCACAGCGATATGTATAAAGCCATTCTGGCACTGTCAAAGAAACACGTGCTAAAGTGGGTCCAACCAAAATACCCCGAAATATTCATACTTGGATGTAGGAAGATACAAAAACATCTAAATTTATTATACACTGTTAAATATTTATCCATTTCTAAGAAAAATAAAATAAAATTTACTGGTGTCAGCAGGGCGCGGCCGACAGAAGGGAGAATGTAACCTACAAATAAATGGGAAAGGTAAACTGGCGAAGTTTTAACATACGGTTCGTCCTGTTGGATAAATAAAGCGTATTACAGTGGATTCGAGAGTTGTTAGTTTTCCTAAACACAAAAATCACGTCCCGCCTAATGAGGTGAAATGAAAGAGAAAACTAGAGTCAGGCATTAGCCGCATACAACGAGGCCTTTGTTGGACGCCTGAAATGATGGGAAAATGTTAATAGCTGCCTTGGATTAGTGACGTCACTCACTCGTTCGTAATTATACCTTTGCTTTGCGTCGAATGGGAAAGGAATTATTTTAGAAAATAAATGCGTTCACCGTAAGGCAAGGGTTATTGCCTATAGCATAGAGGTTCCCAAACGTTTTGGCTCTACGCCTCTCCTCTCTCTCTCTCTCTCTCTCTCTCTCTCTCTCTCTCTCTCTCTCTATATATATATATATATATATATATATATATATATATATATATATATATATATATATATAGGCCTATATATATATATATAAAATTATATGAAATATATGTAGTTTCTGATTCCCATCACACTTTAACCAGGCTTTTTGTAAATTTGAGACTGTATTTAAACACGCTTTGATGTTGCCATTTTCTTCCCCTTTTTTCCAGCTAAATTCAGTTCTAACCTCATGTACATACACCAAAATTCCTCCGCTTCACTCTTCAAACAAAGTATGACATCTCTGATTTTGGGGTTAGAAGATTGTTGATTTTGTTGTGCCAACCTTCTACAGCGTTGGTAAACCTGTGGCGCCTAGGACGACGAAAAAACCAATGTATGAAGCTTTCGTTTTGTTTGGAAATAGGCCAAACACAACTGGATAAACGCTAGTTTCTGTATCGGAGCTTCCATAATCAGCATGGATGGTGTAAATTTGGCCGAATTGTTTACTACAGCTTTTAAAAGTTCCATCCATGAAAAAACTTTGTAAGTTCTTCAGACACTCCTTTCCTTTTTCTTGAACAAAAAATTATCATCCGGTCATCTGAGCCTTCGTCCACTGATACAAATTTTGATCCGTCGTTCATCTGAAGCAATTCTTTGTCTAAAATAACTTCTTCTCTGGTGTTCGGCTCCTTTTGGGATCCACGGGCACTGTTTCTCTGTATGTATAGACTTCTTTTTGTGGTCAGTTGTTGCGGCATTTCAGTTACAAAATTGTAGCCTTTGTTGTGGAGTTCTCCGAGTTCTTCTTTGTAGATCTTTGAAATGGACGTGTCTTCTTCACGGGCTCTCATCTTTGCAACGTTGATGCTCTTCTAATCTGGCTGCACATGAGTGATCAGTAACTTCTAAAACTTCACCATTTTTAGTTTTTAACATTCCACGGCACCTACTTGACCTTTCCTTCAGACATCGCCAAACTATTAACCCGTCTATCTTCTTCCCTATATGCGTATCCGTTGCAGCCTTACCCTTGTTAGTAGTTAAAACTCTAAGTATAGTGACAGGAACTTTAACACTTGTAAGCTTAAAACTCTAAGTATAGTGACAGGAACTTTAACACTTGTAAGTTTAAAACACTAAGTATAGTGACAGGAACTTTAACACTTGTAAGCTTAAAACACTAAGTATAGTGACAGGAACTTTAACACTTGTAAGCTTAAAACTCTAAGTATAGTGAAAGGAACTTTAACACTTGTAAGTTTAAAACTCCAAGTATAGTGAAAGGAACTTTAACACTTGTAAGTTTAAAACTCTAAGTATAGTGACAGGAACTTTAACACTTGTAAGCTTAAAACACTAAGTATAGTGACAAGAACTTTAACACTTGTAAGTTTAAAACTCTAAGTATAGTGACAGGAACTTTAACACTTGTAAGCTTAAAACACTAAGTATAGTGACAAGAACTTTAACACTTGTAAGCTTAAAACTCCAAGTATAGTGAAAGGAACTTTAACACTTGTAAGTTTAAAACTCTAAGTATAGTGACAGGAACTTTAACACTTGTAAGCTTAAAACACTAAGTATAGTGACAAGAACTTTAACACTTGTAAGTTTAAAACTCTAAGTATAGTGACAGGAACTTTAACACTTGTAAGTTTTAAACACTAAGTATAGTGAAAAGAACTTTAACACTTGTAAGTTTAAAACACTAAGTATAGTGACAGGAACTTTAACACTTGTAAGTTTAAAACTCTAAGTATAGTGACAGGAACTTTAACACTTGTAAGTTTAAAACACTAAGTATAGTGAAAAGAACTTTAGCACTTGTAAGTTTAAAACACTAAGTATAGTGACAGGAACTTTAACACTTGTAAGTTTAAAACTCTAAGTATAGTGACAGGAACTTTAACACTTGTAAGTTTAAAACACTAAGTATAGTGACAGGAACTTTAACACTTGTAAGTTTAAAACTCTAAGTATAGTGACAGGAACTTTAACACTTGTAAGCTTAAAACACTAAGTATAGTGACAAGAACTTTAACACTTGTAAGTTTAAAACTCTAAGTATAGTGACAGGAACTTTAACACTTGTAAGTTTAAAACTCTAAGTATATTGACAGGAACTTTAACACTTGTAAGTTTAAAACACTAAGTATAGTGACAGGAACTTTAACACTTGTAAGTTTAAAACTCTAAGTATAGTGACAGGAACTTTAACACTTGTAAGTTTAAAACACTAAGTATAGTGACAGGAACTCTAACACTTGTAAGTTTAAAACACTAAGTATAGTGACAGGAACTTTAACACTTGTAAGTTTAAAACTCTAAGTATAGTGACAGGAACTTTAACACTTGTAAGTTTAAAACACTAAGTATAGTGACAGGAACTTTAACACTTGTAAGTTTAAAACACTAAGTATAGTGACAGGAACTTTAACACTTGTAAGCTTAAAACACTAAAACAGATTATTGCCGGCTATGAAGTTATTTGTAGGACGACCAGAACAGTAATGACAAAGATAGGGTGAGTGATTTGGGGCGATGCTTGGGAGGAATGTACCTGAGCTATTCTACTGCATAGTGACTCGCCTCCAAGCGGCTCCAATTAGTCACTTCCTGGTAACGCAACACCTACCCTAATCTGTTGGGCCTCACATTGGCCTCTGTGCGCTTTATTCGCTGTCCGCTTTTTTCGCATAATCGATAAAACTGTTGTGCTACATAAATAGACAAAACTATATTTGCTCATAAAGTTTACCCTGCCAGAACATTCAGCTGACCTCGTGGGTAGTGGGTACTTTTACTGATGCCTCTAGGAAAACTTTCCTATCGCAAGCGTACAATCGTTAATGGTTCATTAAACAACCTTGAGGGATATGGCACTTGCACCTAAGCTGTAGTAAATAACTCACACAAGTCGTAAATAAATCATTAGAGCGTAAGCCGTAGGGTCAAGCCCGGCTTGTCTAGGCAAAGCGTGTTTGCAGTGGTTGTCTTGCAGGGTTAGCTTATTGTATTCATCAATAACTTACCTGACGTAAACAGCCTACGTATTTGGCTTTATTGTGCTAGTCTTTCAATGCGGAAACATCGAGTATACCGTACTGAATTAGCTGTAGTTGCCTCCTATCAGATATATTCAATGTTAGTCGTTTTATAGGAGACCTCAGGAGATTTTGTTGTACCGAAACCTGCCTTTCCGTTCGCAATAGTTCCACCAGTGCCTTAGACAACATTGCTTTCCTCCCAGAAACTTCTAGCAACCGCCTCATCTCCCTTAGAACAAACTTTCCCTACCCAGCCCACTCCCCCGATCTTACACCACCTGACACCTACATCTGAAGAATGATGACGGAGATTTTCCGTGATAACCAAAAAACCACCATCGCCCAACTACAAGAAAAGCCCATGTGTATAAAGAGCACGAAACCACCCCTCTTCACCAAAATGATGCAAACCTACAAGAACGGTGCGAGTGTTGCCCCGAATTGAACGGAGGTCATATAGAACACGTTTATACCAGAGTCTAACAGATTTAGCTTCTTATTACGTAACTTAACCTAAAATATTTGTATATATACATCAGGGTGACGATTTTAGCAAGGCTCAAACATTTGTAACGATTTAACATTGCCTGCGCGTTAAAACAGCTGTTCTACAACATAAAATCAGCTGTTGCATGAAACCCTAGTGTTTATATTTCAGATATATTAGAACGAGACGGTTCTAGGGCGACGCCAACTCGAAGATTTAAGCGGTAAAACTATTATCCACCAGCAATACTAACACGATACCTGAATTATTGTGAGAGAGACTTGACAGTGCTAGTGAGGCAATGTTTCCACTCCTTTCAGTGGCCACCACGATCGCACCAGTGGCTCACTACATTTGCCTTTGGGACTATTACACGTACAATGCCCTCATACAGTAGAAACCCAAAAGAAACAACAACTCAAGAGTTGAGAACAATTTATACATGCTCTATTAAAACCCTCTAAGTGAAGACGAAAACAATTGCTAGAGATAACCTACTGAAATATTTTATTTTAAACACTCTCTCTCTCTCTCTCTCTCTCTCACACACACACACACACACACACACACACACACACACACACACACACACACACACACACACACACACACACACACACACACACACACACACACACACACACACACACACACACACACACACACACACACACACACACACACACACACACACACACACACACACACACACACACACACACACACACACACACACACACACACACACACACACACACACACACACACACACACACACACACACACACACACACACACACACACACACACACACACACACACACACACACACACACACACACACACACACACACACACACACACACACACACACACACACACACACACACACACACACACACACACACACACACACACACACACACACACACACACACACACACACACACACACACACACACACACACACACACACACACACACACACACACACACACACACACACACACACACACACACACACACACACACACACACACACACACACACACACACACACACACACACACACACACACACACACACACACACACACACACACACACACACACACACAAAGAAAGAGAAAGTGAGACAGCATTTAAAAGTTAATCTTCCGCATATTTCCAACGCCTCGGAATTGGGAGATTAATAAGAGTTAATCTGGAGATAATATTGCTAATATGGATAAATGTACTTACGTAGCGCCTTGTGAAGCGAAAATATGTCTCTCACCTGAAACAAACAAATTAATCTGTAAGAATAAAAGAATGTAAAGTAGAAAGAAATGCTCAAGGACATAAAATGCCTTGACAAAACGTGAGTCAATTTATTACCAGTTACTGTGCGCCAATATCTCTATTAGTATGCAAAGGTAATTATTCAAGAAATAAAACCATAACAGCAATCATTGTTGAAACAGGGAATTATAATATTTACCAACAAAGGCAAATATTATAACAATTATATAATAAAATATCAATATCAAATATTAATAACTGTAGGCTATAATTTCTATATACAACTTATTTATATTATTTAAACTATAACAAACTACAAATATCTTCTTATTTAAAAAAAACGTTTATTTTAAACACTTTAATCAATAAATATTTATTGAAATTTTGAAAGTTTAAAATGTGTAACTTCTGCATTTATTGTATTTGAATGTACGCCTAAAGTGTGTTAATAAATACAGGCTGGGATTAAAAACAATTAATTAAATGAAATGGCGGAAATTGAGTAAACATACATGACTAGAGGAAAATAGCTGTTGCATTGCATAGCCACGAAACAGCTGATCGGAATTCGATGCGTGTCATTAACTCATAAAGTTTTCCCAAATAAAAACTGCAGCAATAGTTTCACATCCAATTAATTAATGTTAACGATTAAGTTAATTATAGGTTATCCTTGTGAGAGATATTGCAGACAAATTGTGAAACAATAAAACTTGGTGTAAACGTACGGAAACTTGAACATTCTGAAAAGCCTCAACCTCCGCATACAGTTAGGCGCTTATAGCCTCAAAGTTTACAGAGCATTATTTTAAACTACAATACCCTATACCTATATCTGATCCGGTTTGGATAGGTTTGCTCACAAAATAAAAAACTTTTGCTAGCATAATCCAACATGTTGACAAGTGAAGTGGTCGACACCATTCTAGTGTACGTACACAACTTGAGCGTATCCCCGTATAGAACAAGTAATATAAAAAAAACAGTTTTTTAAAGTCAATTCCTACTCAGGTCAACAAAGAAAAATTTTATTTTAGTTACTTTTTATTACACAATTACAATTAATATGAACAAATCAACTTAACCTATGCGTTAAAATAGCTGTCCTACCACATAACCTATAACATAAAATCAGCTGTTTTATGAAATAATATGTTATCACTTATTTTAATTTTAAGTTAAATGGAACCAAATAACTATATTGCATACCATGCCCCTTTTGTGAAAAGTCTTTCTACTATATAAACCCAAAATTAATTAATTAAATTAAAATAATGTATTATTATTTGAAAGGCTATATTAAAACCAAGTGTCATCCACTACAAGTTTAAAAAAATGTTTATATATATATATATCGCAATATGTATTTTTGTGTATTAATAAGGAACTAAGTCAAAATACAATTACAAGAATTATAATTGAATTTACAATTCAAAGCTTTTCGTTGGCTAACAGTACCAACATCATCAGGAATATATCATCAGGGCATATTCCTGATGATGTAGGTACTGTTAGCCAACGAAAAGCTTTGAATTGTAAATTCAATAATTGTATTTTGACTTAGTTCCTTATATATATATATATATAAATAGAGAGAGAGAGAGAGAGAGAGAGAGAGAGAGAGAGAGAGAGTGGGTAACCAAGTAGGCGCTGAAAAAAAACCGAATGTCAAAACTATTCTGTTATTTAAAAATTTATGACAGGCAACTTTTATTTTCAATGACATTCATACGTCTATGCCATCTAGATATACCAGTATTTCGAAAATAGCTTTACACAACCTAATCATAAATTTCTTAAATATTGTTCGGAGCAGGGTTGCAAAAAAACAAATTACTCTATATTTTTGCTCGTAGAAATTAAAGTCGTCTCAAAACTTTTAAATTGTTTAAATGTAGCATATCATTAGATTTTTATATTTTCCGTTTAAAATCAGTCTTCCGGTCTTTGTTGGATCAGCTGATCAAACACTCCTGTGGAAGTCGCGACGTATCCTATTACCAATAAAAACGCGTTTATGCTACGCACCGTGCTACAGGGACTAAACAGGTTTGTATTCGGTGCCCGCAACACTTTCTCCGACACCCCGCTGCCCCGCCCCTTCTTTCTCTGCAAGGTTTACGTAAAAACACTCGGATCTAGTTTAAACAAGATTTTCAGCAAAAAATACCGGAATTGGATTATTAACGTAGCAGCTTCTAATACCTAATGCGGGGGCACATCCTAACCCATTCCTTGGTTCTACCTGATTCCTTTATCCTTCTTTACACGAATGCGTTGCAGAATAGTCTATAGTAAGTTATTGCAGGAGCGCTGTGCCCTCAGACATTCATGAAAATATCTATAAAATTGTAGCTTCATTGAAACGAGGATAAAAGTAATAAATGTAAAGTATTATTGAGAAATCGATTGTATAGGGTTTAATTATATTATAGATTGATTTAAAACAGAATAGGATTCTACGAAGGTGAAATTGGCCATCTGACCGAATAGGAAGTTCACATCTTGCTGCGTGGGTGAGCCTTGTTGCCAATTCGACGTTAAACTTCCGTTCGTCGCTCAGTTTCATCGTAGCTGGGATGTAGAAGCAGTTTGCTTTGTTTTGGCGCTGGCGATGGCGGGTTGATAGTCACTACGTTCGAACTGACAACATCGCATCCCTACCTTGCCACAGACCCATTCCTAAATCAATGTACAGCCTCTTTGTATTTTTGCAATCCTCTGATGACGCTAACCGTGTTAGCGAAACGTACAAGGTTGTGTAAATATTTGTAGCAAGGGTTATTGTTGCGTAATTATTATATTACACTATATTAATCCCTGTACAGTCGCTTCTTAATAAAATTGCTTAATCTTTGGTAGCATTTTTCATAAGTTTTTATTCTCTTTTCAATATAACTACAATAATTGTATTTTTATTTTTAGGAATAAATAAAATAATACACAAATAAATTGATACACAAGGGTACATCGGCCGGGTGTAGTCGAATTCGTCGGTTCTGTGTTAATCCTCCAAAGTCGGGAGGTCCAACTGGTTATCCTAGAATTATTCTGCTCACTAGCAACTCCCACCGTGACTATCTAGATGAGAGCTGGCTTTGGCAGTGAGTGTTATGCGTGGTTATGCTAAGGGGTACTTAGGCAACCTATCCTCCATCTACTTGCTTACTAACCATCGGGGCATCCTTTCTTAAGCAACAAAAATATCATTGGCATATTTTGAATGTCGAACTAGTTTGGTACCAAGCCGACCGGTAAGTCAGACTTTACAGAGTTACAATATTTTGGACTTACTAACTTGAACATACGATACCATGATCCTCCCTATGTCTAGTACCGGGGGCTTTATATCCCTTCCCTTGGACGCTTCAGAGCGCTCGTAGGGGATAGCAGTCATACAGGCTGACATTCTTAGATATACTAGAAGGAACACATAAAAATATCAAAATATCGTTTTATTCAACATTAACCAAATCATACAATCTGTCCCCTCACTAGGTACAAATAACATTAGCCTGAGTGTTATGTGAATGTGTGTAAGACGAAACAAAGATGGCGAAGAGAAGAGTTACGACTTCGCGTTCCCTCTAAGCCACATAGAACACAGAGGAGGCTCTACGGTCTAACAATTGAAACCACAAACAACAAGACTAAGTACAAACAACATTAGCCTGAGTGTTGTGCGAAAGTGTGTAAGAAGAAACAAAGATGGCGAAGAGAAGAGTTACGACTTCGCGTTACCTCTAAGCCACATAGAACACAGAGGAGGCTCTACGGTCTAACAATTGAAACCACAAACCACAAGACTAAGTACAAACAACATTAGCCTGAGTGTTGTGCGAAGGTGTGTAAGAAGAAACAAAGATGGCGAAGAGAAGAGTTACGACTTCGCGTTTCCTCTAAGCCACATAGAACACAGAGGAGGCTCTACGGTCTAACAATTGAAACCACAAACAACAAGACTAAGTACAAACAACATTAGCCTGAGTGTTGTGCGAAAGTGTGTAAGAAGAAACAAAGATGGCGAAGAGAAGAGTTACGACTTCGCGTTTCCTCTAAGCCACATAGAACACAGAGGAGGCTCTACGGTCTAACAATTGAAACCACAAACCACAAGACTAAGTACAAACAACATTAGCCTGAGTGTTGTGCGAAAGTGTGTAAGAAGAAACAAAGATGGCGAAGAGAAGAGTTACGACTTCGCGTTTCCTCTAAGCCACATAGAACACAGAGGAGGCTCTACGGTCTAACAATTGAAACCACAAACAACAAGACTAAGTACAAACAACATTAGCCTGAGTGTTATGTGAATGTGTGTAAGAAGAAACAAAGATGGCGAGGAGAAGAGTTACGACTTCGCGTTACCTCTAAGTAACATAGAACACAGAGGAGGCTCTACGGTCTAACAATTGAAACCACAAACAACAAGACTAAGTACAAACAACATTAGCCTGAGTGTTGTGCGAAGGTGTGTAAGAAGAAACAAAGATGGCGAAGAGAAGAGTTACGACTTCGCGTTTCCTCTAAGCCACATAGAACACAGAGGAGGCTCTACGGTCTAACAATTGAAACCACAAACAACAAGACTAAGTACAAACAACATTAGCCTGAGTGTTGTGCGAAAGTGTGTAAGAAGAAACAAAGATGGCGAAGAGAAGAGTTACGACTTCGCGTTTCCTCTAAGCCACATAGAACACAGAGGAGGCTCTACGGTCTAACAATTAAAACCACAAACCACAAGACTAAGTACAAACAACATTAGCCTGAGTGTTGTGCGAAAGTGTGTAAGAAGAAACAAAGATGGCGAAGAGAAGAGTTACGACTTCGCGTTTCCTCTAAGCCACATAGAACACAGAGGAGGCTCTACGGTCTAACAATTGAAACCACAAACAACAAGACTAAGTACAAACAACATTAGCCCGAGTGTTGTGCGAAGGTGTGTAAGAAGAAACAAAGATGGCGAAGAGAAGAGTTACGACTTCGCGTTTCCTCTAAGCCACATAGAACACAGAGGAGGCTCTACGGTCTAACAATTGAAACCACAAACCACAAGACTAAGTACAAACAACATTAGCCTGAGTGTTGTGCGAAAGTGTGTAAGAAGAAACAAAGATGGCGAAGAGAAGAGTTACGACTTCGCGTTTCCTCTAAGCCACATAGAACACAGAGGAGGCTCTACGGTCTAACAATTGAAACCACAAACAACAAGACTAAGTACAAACAACATTAGCCTGAGTGTTATGTGAATGTGTGTAAGAAGAAACAAAGATGGCGAGGAGAAGAGTTACGACTTCGCGTTACCTCTAAGCCACATAGAACACAGAGGAGGCTCTACGGTCTAACAATTGAAACCACAAACAACAAGACTAAGTACAAACAACATTAGCCTGAGTGTTGTGCGAAGGTGTGTAAGAAGAAACAAAGATGGCGAAGAGAAGAGTTACGACTTCGCGTTTCCTCTAAGCCACATAGAACACAGAGGAGGCTCTACGGTCTAACAATTGAAACCACAAACAACAAGACTAAGTACAAACAACATTAGCCTGAGTGTTGTGCGAAAGTGTGTAAGAAGAAACAAAGATGGCGAAGAGAAGAGTTACGACTTCGCGTTTCCTCTAAGCCACATAGAACACAGAGGAGGCTCTACGGTCTAACAATTAAAACCACAAACCACAAGACTAAGTACAAACAACATTAGCCTGAGTGTTGTGCGAAAGTGTGTAAGAAGAAACAAAGATGGCGAAGAGAAGAGTTACGACTTCGCGTTTCCTCTAAGCCACATAGAACACAGAGGAGGCTCTACGGTCTAACAATTGAAACCACAAACAACAAGACTAAGTACAAACAACATTAGCCCGAGTGTTGTGCGAAGGTGTGTAAGAAGAAACAAAGATGGCGAAGAGAAGAGTTACGACTTCGCGTTTCCTCTAAGCCACATAGAACACAGAGGAGGCTCTACGGTCTAACAATTGAAACCACAAACAACAAGACTAAGTACAAACAACATTAGCCCGAGTGTTGTGCGAAGGTGTGTAAGAAGAAACAAAGATGGCGAGGAGAAGAGTTACGACTTCGCGTTACCTCTAAGCCACATAGAACACAGAGGAGGCTCTACGGTCTAACAATTGAAACCACAAACAACATTAGCCTGAGTGTTATGTGAAGGTGTGTAAGAAGAAACAAAGATGGCGAGGAGAAGAGTTACGACTTCGCGTTACCTCTAAGCCACATAGAACACAGAGGAGGCTCTACGGTCTAACAATTGAAACCACAAACAACAAGACTAAGTACAAACAACATTAGCCCGAGTGTTGTGCGAAGGTGTGTAAGAAGAAACAAAGATGGCGAGGAGAAGAGTTACGACTTCGCGTTACCTCTAAGCCACATAGAACACAGAGGAGGCTCTACGGTCTAACAATTGAAACCACAAAAAACAAGACTAAGTACAAACAACATTAGCCTGAGTGTTGTGCGAAGGTGTGTAAGAAGAAACAAAGATGGCGAAGAGAAGTGTTACGACTTCGCGTTTCCTCTAAGCCACATAGAACACAGAGGAGGCTCTACGGTCTAACAATTGAAACCCCAAACAACATTAGCCTGAGTGTTATGTGAAGGTGTGTAAGAAGAAACAAAGATGGCGAGGAGAAGAGTTACAACTTCGCGTTACCTCTAAGCCACATAGAACACAGAGGAGGCTCTACGGTCTAACAATTGAAACCACAAACAACAAGACTAAGTACAAACAACATTAGCCTGAGTGTTATGTGAATGTATGTAAGAAGAAACAAAGATGGCGAGGAGAAGAGTTACGACTTCGCGTTACCTCTAAGCCACATAGAACACAGAGGAGGCTCTACGGTCTAACAATTGAAACCACAAACAACAAGACTAAGTACAAACAACATTAGCCTGAGTGTTGTGCGAAGGTGTGTAAGAAGAAACAAAGATGGCGAAGAGAAGAGTTACGACTTCGCGTTTCCTCTAAGCCACATAGAACACAGAGGAGGCTCTACGGTCTAACAATTGAAACCACAAACAACAAGACTAAGTACAAACAACATTAGCCTGAGTGTTGTGCGAAAGTGTGTAAGAAGAAACAAAGATGGCGAAGAGAAGAGTTACGACTTCGCGTTTCCTCTAAGCCACATAGAACACAGAGGAGGCTCTACGGTCTAACAATTAAAACCACAAACCACAAGACTAAGTACAAACAACATTAGCCTGAGTGTTGTGCGAAAGTGTGTAAGAAGAAACAAAGATGGCGAAGAGAAGAGTTACGACTTCGCGTTTCCTCTAAGCCACATAGAACACAGAGGAGGCTCTACGGTCTAACAATTGAAACCACAAACAACAAGACTAAGTACAAACAACATTAGCCTGAGTGTTATGTGAATGTGTGTAAGAAGAAACAAAGATGGCGAGGAGAAGAGTTACGACTTCGCGTTACCTCTAAGCCACATAGAACACAGAGGAGGCTCTACGGTCTAACAATTGAAACCACAAACAACAAGACTAAGTACAAACAACATTAGCCTGAGTGTTGTGCGAAGGTGTGTAAGAAGAAACAAAGATGGCGAAGAGAAGAGTTACGACTTCGCGTTTCCTCTAAGCCACATAGAACACAGAGGAGGCTCTACGGTCTAACAATTGAAACCACAAACAACATTAGCCTGAGTGTTATGTGAAGGTGTGTAAGAAGAAACAAAGATGGCGAGGAGAAGAGTTACAACTTCGCGTTACCTCTAAGCCACATAGAACACAGAGGAGGCTCTACGGTCTAACAATTGAAACCACAAACAACAAGACTAAGTACAAACAACATTAGCCTGAGTGTTATGTGAATGTATGTAAGAAGAAACAAAGATGGCGAGGAGAAGAGTTACGACTTCGCGTTACCTCTAAGCCACATAGAACACAGAGGAGGCTCTACGGTCTAACAATTGAAACCACAAACAACAAGACTAAGTACAAACAACATTAGCCTGAGTGTTGTGCGAAGGTGTGTAAGAAGAAACAAAGATGGCGAAGAGAAGAGTTACGACTTCGCGTTTCCTCTAAGCCACATAGAACACAGAGGAGGCTCTACGGTCTAACAATTGAAACCACAAACAACAAGACTAAGTACAAACAACATTAGCCTGAGTGTTGTGCGAAAGTGTGTAAGAAGAAACAAAGATGGCGAAGAGAAGAGTTACGACTTCGCGTTTCCTCTAAGCCACATAGAACACAGAGGAGGCTCTACGGTCTAACAATTAAAACCACAAACCACAAGACTAAGTACAAACAACATTAGCCTGAGTGTTGTGCGAAAGTGTGTAAGAAGAAACAAAGATGGCGAAGAGAAGAGTTACGACTTCGCGTTTCCTCTAAGCCACATAGAACACAGAGGAGGCTCTACGGTCTAACAATTAAAACCACAAACCACAAGACTAAGTACAAACAACATTAGCCTGAGTGTTGTGCGAAAGTGTGTAAGAAGAAACAAAGATGGCGAAGAGAAGAGTTACGACTTCGCGTTTCCTCTAAGCCACATAGAACACAGAGGAGGCTCTACGGTCTAACAATTGAAACCACAAACAACAAGACTAAGTACAAACAACATTAGCCCGAGTGTTGTGCGAAGGTGTGTAAGAAGAAACAAAGATGGCGAAGAGAAGAGTTACGACTTCGCGTTTCCTCTAAGCCACATAGAACACAGAGGAGGCTCTACGGTCTAACAATTGAAACCACAAACCACAAGACTAAGTACAAACAACATTAGCCTGAGTGTTGTGCGAAAGTGTGTAAGAAGAAACAAAGATGGCGAAGAGAAGAGTTACGACTTCGCGTTTCCTCTAAGCCACATAGAACACAGAGGAGGCTCTACGGTCTAACAATTGAAACCACAAACAACAAGACTAAGTACAAACAACATTAGCCTGAGTGTTATGTGAATGTGTGTAAGAAGAAACAAAGATGGCGAGGAGAAGAGTTACGACTTCGCGTTACCTCTAAGCCACATAGAACACAGAGGAGGCTCTACGGTCTAACAATTGAAACCACAAACAACAAGACTAAGTACAAACAACATTAGCCTGAGTGTTGTGCGAAGGTGTGTAAGAAGAAACAAAGATGGCGAAGAGAAGAGTTACGACTTCGCGTTTCCTCTAAGCCACATAGAACACAGAGGAGGCTCTACGGTCTAACAATTGAAACCACAAACAACAAGACTAAGTACAAACAACATTAGCCTGAGTGTTGTGCGAAAGTGTGTAAGAAGAAACAAAGATGGCGAAGAGAAGAGTTACGACTTCGCGTTTCCTCTAAGCCACATAGAACACAGAGGAGGCTCTACGGTCTAACAATTAAAACCACAAACCACAAGACTAAGTACAAACAACATTAGCCTGAGTGTTGTGCGAAAGTGTGTAAGAAGAAACAAAGATGGCGAAGAGAAGAGTTACGACTTCGCGTTTCCTCTAAGCCACATAGAACACAGAGGAGGCTCTACGGTCTAACAATTGAAACCACAAACAACAAGACTAAGTACAAACAACATTAGCCCGAGTGTTGTGCGAAGGTGTGTAAGAAGAAACAAAGATGGCGAAGAGAAGAGTTACGACTTCGCGTTTCCTCTAAGCCACATAGAACACAGAGGAGGCTCTACGGTCTAACAATTGAAACCACAAACAACAAGACTAAGTACAAACAACATTAGCCCGAGTGTTGTGCGAAGGTGTGTAAGAAGAAACAAAGATGGCGAGGAGAAGAGTTACGACTTCGCGTTACCTCTAAGCCACATAGAACACAGAGGAGGCTCTACGGTCTAACAATTGAAACCACAAACAACATTAGCCTGAGTGTTATGTGAAGGTGTGTAAGAAGAAACAAAGATGGCGAGGAGAAGAGTTACGACTTCGCGTTACCTCTAAGCCACATAGAACACAGAGGAGGCTCTACGGTCTAACAATTGAAACCACAAACAACAAGACTAAGTACAAACAACATTAGCCCGAGTGTTGTGCGAAGGTGTGTAAGAAGAAACAAAGATGGCGAGGAGAAGAGTTACGACTTCGCGTTACCTCTAAGCCACATAGAACACAGAGGAGGCTCTACGGTCTAACAATTGAAACCACAAAAAACAAGACTAAGTACAAACAACATTAGCCTGAGTGTTGTGCGAAGGTGTGTAAGAAGAAACAAAGATGGCGAAGAGAAGTGTTACGACTTCGCGTTTCCTCTAAGCCACATAGAACACAGAGGAGGCTCTACGGTCTAACAATTGAAACCCCAAACAACATTAGCCTGAGTGTTATGTGAAGGTGTGTAAGAAGAAACAAAGATGGCGAGGAGAAGAGTTACAACTTCGCGTTACCTCTAAGCCACATAGAACACAGAGGAGGCTCTACGGTCTAACAATTGAAACCACAAACAACAAGACTAAGTACAAACAACATTAGCCTGAGTGTTATGTGAATGTATGTAAGAAGAAACAAAGATGGCGAGGAGAAGAGTTACGACTTCGCGTTACCTCTAAGCCACATAGAACACAGAGGAGGCTCTACGGTCTAACAATTGAAACCACAAACAACAAGACTAAGTACAAACAACATTAGCCTGAGTGTTGTGCGAAGGTGTGTAAGAAGAAACAAAGATGGCGAAGAGAAGAGTTACGACTTCGCGTTTCCTCTAAGCCACATAGAACACAGAGGAGGCTCTACGGTCTAACAATTGAAACCACAAACAACAAGACTAAGTACAAACAACATTAGCCTGAGTGTTGTGCGAAAGTGTGTAAGAAGAAACAAAGATGGCGAAGAGAAGAGTTACGACTTCGCGTTTCCTCTAAGCCACATAGAACACAGAGGAGGCTCTACGGTCTAACAATTAAAACCACAAACCACAAGACTAAGTACAAACAACATTAGCCTGAGTGTTGTGCGAAAGTGTGTAAGAAGAAACAAAGATGGCGAAGAGAAGAGTTACGACTTCGCGTTTCCTCTAAGCCACATAGAACACAGAGGAGGCTCTACGGTCTAACAATTGAAACCACAAACAACAAGACTAAGTACAAACAACATTAGCCTGAGTGTTATGTGAATGTGTGTAAGAAGAAACAAAGATGGCGAGGAGAAGAGTTACGACTTCGCGTTACCTCTAAGCCACATAGAACACAGAGGAGGCTCTACGGTCTAACAATTGAAACCACAAACAACAAGACTAAGTACAAACAACATTAGCCCGAGTGTTGTGCGAAGGTGTGTAAGAAGAAACAAAGATGGCGAGGAGAAGAGTTACGACTTCGCGTTACCTCTAAGCCACATAGAACACAGAGGAGGCTCTACGGTCTAACAATTGAAACCACAAACAACAAGACTAAGTACAAACAACATTAGCCTGAGTGTTGTGCGAAGGTGTGTAAGAAGAAACAAAGATGGCGAAGAGAAGAGTTACGACTTCGCGTTTCCTCTAAGCCACATAGAACACAGAGGAGGCTCTACGGTCTAACAATTGAAACCACAAACAACATTAGCCTGAGTGTTATGTGAAGGTGTGTAAGAAGAAACAAAGATGGCGAGGAGAAGAGTTACGACTTCGCGTTACCTCTAAGCCACATAGAACACAGAGGAGGCTCTACGTTCTAACAATTGAAACCACAAACAACAAGACTAAGTACAAACAACATTAGCCTGAGTGTTGTGCGAAAGTGTCTAAGAAGAAACAAAGATGGCGAAGAGAAGAGTTACGACTTCGCGTTTCCTCTAAGCCACATAGAACACAGAGGAGGCTCTACGGTCTAACAATTGAAACCACAAACAACAAGACTAAGTACAAACAACATTAGCCTGAGTGTTATGTGAATGTGTGTAAGAAGAAACAAAGATGGCGAGGAGAAGAGTTACGACTTCGCGTTACCTCTAAGCCACATAGAACACAGAGGAGGCTCTACGGTCTAACAATTGAAACCACAAACAACAAGACTAAGTACAAACAACATTAGCCCGAGTGTTGTGCGAAGGTGTGTAAGAAGAAACAAAGATGGCGAGGAGAAGAGTTACGACTTCGCGTTACCTCTAAGCCACATAGAACACAGAGGAGGCTCTACGGTCTAACAATTGAAACCACAAACAACAAGACTAAGTACAAACAACATTAGCCTGAGTGTTATGTGAAGGTGTGTAAGAAGAAACAAAGATGGCGAAGAGAAGAGTTACGACTTCGCGTTTCCTCTAAGCCACATAGAACACAGAGGAGGCTCTACGGTCTAACAATTGAAACCACAAACAACAAGACTAAGTACAAACAACATTAGCCTGAGTGTTATGTGAAGGTGTGTAAGAAGAAACAAAGATGGCGAAGAGAAGAGTTACGACTTCGCGTTTCCTCTAAGCCACATAGAACACAGAGGAGGCTCTACGGTCTAACAATTGAAACCACAAACAACAAGACTAAGTACAAACAACATTAGCCTGAGTGTTATGTGAAGGTGTGTAAGAAGAAACAAAGATGGCGAAGAGAAGAGTTACGACTTCGCGTTTCCTCTAAGCCACATAGAACACAGAGGAGGCTCTACGGTCTAACAATTGAAACCACAAACAACAAGACTAAGTACAAACCACATTAGCCTGAGTGTTATGTGAAGGTGTGTAAGAAGAAACAAAGATGGCGAAGAGAAGAGTTACGACTTCGCGTTTCCTCTAAGCCACATAGAACCCAGAGGAGGCTCTACGGTCTAACAATTGAAACCACAAACAACAAGACTAAGTACAAACAACATTAGCCTGAGTGTTATGTGAAGGTGTGTAAGAAGAAACAAAGATGGCGAAGAGAAGAGTTACGACTTCGCGTTTCCTCTAAGCCACATAGAACACAGAGGAGGCTCTACGGTCTAACAATTGAAACCACAAACAACAAGACTAAGTACAAACAACATTAGCCTGAGTGTTATGTGAAGGTGTGTAAGAAGAAACAAAGATGGCGAAGAGAAGAGTTACGACTTCGCGTTTCCTCTAAGCCACATAGAACCCAGAGGAGGCTCTACGGTCTAACAATTGAAACCACAAACAACAAGACTAAGTACAAACAACATTAGCCTGAGTGTTATGTGAAGGTGTGTAAGAAGAAACAAAGATGGCGAAGAGAAGAGTTACGACTTCGCGTTTCCTCTAAGCCACATAGAACCCAGAGGAGGCTCTACGGTCTAACAATTGAAACCACAAACAAGACTAAGTACAAACAACATTAGCCCGAGTGTTGTGCGAAGGTGTGTAAGAAGAAACAAAGATGGCGAGGAGAAGAGTTACGACTTCGCGTTACCTCTAAGCCACATAGAACACAGAGGAGGCTCTACGGTCTAACAATTGAAACCACAAACAACAAGACTAAGTACAAACAACATTAGCCCGAGTGTTGTGCGAAGGTGTGTAAGAAGAAACAAAGATGGCGAGGAGAAGAGTTACGACTTCGCGTTACCTCTAAGCCACATAGAACACAGAGGAGGCTCTACGGTCTAACAATTGAAACCACAAACAACATTAGCCTGAGTGTTGTGTGAAGGTGTGTAAGAAGAAACAAAGATGGCGAAGAGAAGAGTTACGACTTCGCGTTACCTCTAAGCCACATAGAACACAGAGGAGGCTCTACGGTCTAACAATTGAAACCACAAACAACATTAGCCTGAGTGTTATGTGAAGGTGTGTAAGAAGAAACAAAGATGGCGAAGAGAAGAGTTATGACTTCGCGTTACCTCTAAGCCACATAGAACACAGAGGAGGCTCTACGGTCTAACAATTGAAACCACAAACAACATTAGCCTGAGTGTTATGTGAAGGTGTGTAAGAAGAAACAAAGATGGCGAGGAGAAGAGTTATGACTTCGCGTTACCTCTAAGCCACATAGAACACAGAGGAGGCTCTACGGTCTAACAATTGAAACCACAAACAACAAGACTAAGTACAAACAACATTAGCCCGAGTGTTGTGCGAAGGTGTGTAAGAAGAAACAAAGATGGCGAGGAGAAGAGTTACGACTTCGCGTTACCTCTAAGCCACATAGAACACAGAGGAGGCTCTACGGTCTAACAATTGAAACCACAAACAACATTAGCCTGAGTGTTATGTGAAGGTGTGTAAGAAGAAACAAAGATGGCGAGGAGAAGAGTTACGACTTCGCGTTTCCTCTAAGCCACATAGAACACAGAGGAGGCTCTACGGTCTAACAATTGAAACCACAAACAACAAGACTAAGTACAAACAACATTAGCCTGAGTGTTATGTGAAGGTGTGTAAGAAGAAACAAAGATGGCGAAGAGAAGAGTTACGACTTCGCGTTTCCTCTAAGCCACATAGAACACAGAGGAGGCTCTACGGTCTAACAATTGAAACCACAAACAACAAGACTAAGTACAAACAACATTAGCCTGAGTGTTATGTGAAGGTGTGTAAGAAGAAACAAAGATGGCGAAGAGAAGAGTTACGACTTCGCGTTTCCTCTAAGCCACATAGAACACAGAGGAGGCTCTACGGTCTAACAATTGAAACCACAAACAACAAGACTAAGTACAAACAACATTAGCCTGAGTGTTGTGTGAAGGTGTGTAAGAAGAGACAAAGATGGCGAGGAGAAGAGTTATGACTTCGCGTTACCTCTAAGCCACATAGAACACAGAGGAGGCTCTACGGTCTAACAATTGAAACCACAAACAACAAGACTAAGTACAAACAACATTAGCCTGAGTGTTGTGTGAAGGTGTGTAAGAAGAGACAAAGATGGCGAGGAGAAGAGTTATGACTTCGCGTTACCTCTAAGCCACATAGAACACAGAGGAGGCTCTACGGTCTAACAATTGAAACCACAAACAACATTAGCCTGAGTGTTATGTGAAGGTGTGTAAGAAGAAACAAAGATGGTGAGGAGAAGAGTTATGACTTCGCGTTACCTCTAAGCCACATAGAACACAGAGGAGGCTCTACGGTCTAACAATTGAAACCACAAACAACATTAGCCTGAGTGTTATGTGAAGGTGTGTAAGAAGAAACAAAGATGGCGAGGAGAAGAGTTATGACTTCGCGTTACCTCTAAGCCACATAGAACACAGAGGAGGCTCTACGGTCTAACAATTGAAACCACAAACAACATTAGCCTGAGTGTTATGTGAAGGTGTGTAAGAAGAAACAAAGATGGCGAGGAGAAGAGTTATGACTTCGCGTTACCTCTAAGCCACATAGAACACAGAGGAGGCTCTACGGTCTAACAATTGAAACCACAAACAACATTAGCCTGAGTGTTATGTGAAGGTGTGTAAGAAGAAACAAAGATGGCGAGGAGAAGAGTTATGACTTCGCGTTACCTCTAAGCCACATAGAACACAGAGGAGGCTCTACGGTCTAACAATTGAAACCACAAACAACATTAGCCTGAGTGTTATGTGAAGGTGTGTAAGAAGAAACAAAGATGGCGAGGAGAAGAGTTATGACTTCGCGTTACCTCTAAGCCACATAGAACACAGAGGAGGCTCTACGGTCTAACAATTGAAACCACAAACAACATTAGCCTGAGTGTTATGTGAAGGTGTGTAAGAAGAAACAAAGATGGCGAGGAGAAGAGTTATGACTTCGCGTTACCTCTAAGCCACATAGAACACAGAGGAGGCTCTACGGTCTAACAATTGAAACCACAAACAACATTAGCCTGAGTGTTATGTGAAGGTGTGTAAGAAGAAACAAAGATGGCGAGGAGAAGAGTTATGACTTCGCGTTACCTCTAAGCCACATAGAACACAGAGGAGGCTCTACGGTCTAACAATTGAAACCACAAACAACATTAGCCTGAGTGTTATGTGAAGGTGTGTAAGAAGAAACAAAGATGGCGAGGAGAAGAGTTATGACTTCGCGTTACCTCTAAGCCACATAGAACACAGAGGAGGCTCTACGGTCTAACAATTGAAACCACAAACAACATTAGCCTGAGTGTTATGTGAAGGTGTGTAAGAAGAAACAAAGATGGCGAGGAGAAGAGTTATGACTTCGCGTTACCTCTAAGCCACATAGAACACAGAGGAGGCTCTACGGTCTAATAATTGAAACCACAAACAACAAGACTAAGTACAAACAACATTAGCCTGAGTGTTATGTGAAGGTGTGTAAGAAGAAACAAAGATGGCGAGGAGAAGAGTTATGACTTCGCGTTCCCTCTAAGCCACATAGAACACAGAGGAGGCTCTATGGTCTAACAATTGAAACCACAAACAACAAGACTAAGTACAAACAACATTAGCCTGAGTGTTGTGTGAAGGTGTGTAAGAAGAGACAAAGATGGCGAAGAGAAGAGTTATGACTTCGCGTTACCTCTAAGCCACATAGAACACAGAGGAGGCTCTACGGTCTAACAATTGAAACCACAAACAACATTAGCCTGAGTGTTGTATGAAGGTGTGTAAGAAGAAACAAAGATGGCGAGGAGAAGAGTTATGACTTCGCGTTCCCTCTAAGCCACATAGAACACAGAGGAGGCTCTACGGTCTAACAATTGAAACCACAAACAACAAGACTAAGTACAAACAACATTAGCCTGAGTGTTGTGTGAAGGTGTGTAAGAAGAAACAAAGATGGCGAAGAGAAGAGTTACGACTTCGCGTTTCCTCTAAGCCACATAGAACACAGAGGAGGCTCTATGGTCTAACAATTGAAACCACAAACAACAAGACTAAGTACAAACAACATTAGCCTGAGTGTTGTGTGAAGGTGTGTAAGAAGAGACAAAGATGGCGAAGAGAAGAGTTATGACTTCGCGTTCCCTCTAAGCCACATAGAACACAGAGGAGGCTCTATGGTCTAACAATTGAAACCACAAACAACAAGACTAAGTACAAACAACATTAGCCTGAGTGTTATGTGAAGGTGTGTAAGAAGAAACAAAGATGGCGAGGAGAAGAGTTATGACTTCGCGTTCCCTCTAAGCCACATAGAACACAGAGGAGGCTCTATGGTCTAACAATTGAAACCACAAACAACAAGACTAAGTACAAACAACATTAGCCTGAGTGTTGTGTGAAGGTGTGTAAGAAGAAACAAAGATGGCGAGGAGAAGAGTTATGACTTCGCGTTCCCTCTAAGCCACATAGAACACAGAGGAGGCTCTACGGTCTAACAATTGAAACCACAAACAACATTAGCCCGAGTGTTATGTGAAGGTGTGTAAGAAGAAACAAAGATGGCGAGGAGAAGAGTTATGACTTCGCGTTCCCTCTAAGCCACATAGAACACAGAGGAGGCTCTATGGTCTAACAATTGAAACCACAAACAACATTAGCCCGAGTGTTATGTGAAGGTGTGTAAGAAGAAACAAAGATGGCGAGGAGAAGAGTTATGACTTCGCGTTACCTCTAAGCCACATAGAACACAGAGGAGGCTCTACGGTCTAACAATTGAAACCACAAACAACAAGACTAAGTACAAACAACATTAGCCTGAGTGTTGTGTGAAGGTGTGTAAGAAGAGACAAAGATGGCGAAGAGAAGAGTTATGACTTCGCGTTACCTCTAAGCCACATAGAACACAGAGGAGGCTCTACGGTCTAAATATTGAAACCACAAACAACAAGACTAAGTACAAACAACATTAGCCTGAGTGTTGTGTGAAGGTGTGTAAGAAGAGACAAAGATGGCGAAGAGAAGAGTTATGACTTCGCGTTACCTCTAAGCCACATAGAACACAGAGGAGACTCTACGGTCTAACAATTGAAACCACAAACCACAAGACTAAGTACAAACAACATTAGCCTGAGTGTTGTATGAAGGTGTGTAAGAAGAAACAAAGATGGCGAGGAGAAGAGTTATGACTTCGCGTTCCCTCTAAGCCACATAGAACACAGAGGAGGCTCTATGGTCTAACAATTGAAACCACAAACAACAAGACTAAGTACAAACAACATTAGCCTGAGTGTTATGTGAAGGTGTGTAAGAAGAAACAAAGATGGCGAAGAGAAGAGTTACGACTTCGCGTTTCCTCTAAGCCACATAGAACACAGAGGAGGCTCTACGGTCTAACAATTGAAACCACAAACAACAAGACTAAGTACAAACAACATTAGCCTGAGTGTTATGTGAAGGTGTGTAAGAAGAAACAAAGATGGCGAAGAGAAGAGTTACGACTTCGCGTTTCCTCTAAGCCACATAGAACCCAGAGGAGGCTCTACGGTCTAACAATTGAAACCACAAACAACAAGACTAAGTACAAACAACATTAGCCTGAGTGTTATGTGAAGGTGTGTAAGAAGAAACAAAGATGGCGAAGAGAAGAGTTACGACTTCGCGTTTCCTCTAAGTCACATAGAACACAGAGGAGGCTCTATGGTCTAACAATTGAAACCACAAACAACAAGACTAAGTACAAACAACATTAGCCTGAGTGTTATGTGAAGGTGTGTAAGAAGAAACAAAGATGGCGAAGAGAAGAGTTACGACTTCGCGTTTCCTCTAAGCCACATAGAACACAGAGGAGGCTCTACGGTCTAACAATTGAAACCACAAACAACAAGACTAAGTACAAACAACATTAGCCTGAGTGTTATGTGAAGGTGTGTAAGAAGAAACAAAGATGGCGAAGAGAAGAGTTACGACTTCGCGTTTCCTCTAAGCCACATAGAACACAGAGGAGGCTCTACGGTCTAACAATTGAAACCACAAACAACAAGACTAAGTACAAACAACGCGTTCTCTACTAGAAATGACAACAACAGAGAACCTCTTAGGCCAGCTGGACGTTTATAATGGTGCGACACTATTTACAAACAAGTGATATAAACACAAAAACATGTTACAGTCAATTCCTACTCAAGTCAACATTTAAACATTTTATTTGAGTTACTTTTTATTAAATAACTACAATTAATATAAATAAAGTAACATAACCTATGCGTTAAACAGCTGTTCTACCACATAACCTGTCACATAAAATCAGCTGCTTTATGAAATCATATGTTGCCACTTATATTAAGCCAAACTGGAAGAAATATCTAAATTGCCCCTTTGTGGAAAGTTTTTCCATATAGAACTAAATGCAATTAATTAAATTTAATTATTAAATAACTATTAATAAAACTGAATAAAATCCAGTTTTATCTACAAGTTAAAAAAATGTTTTTGAACTTGAATGGATGAATAAAATGTATTTGATTAATGATTGAAAATTCGAACAAGATATATATAAGGTGAGTGGGGACTATAAAAGGAATGGAAAAACATTCGTATTTCGGCGTTGGGGTACACCCGGGGCAACGGCGGTCGTGCAATAGCAACTCGCACTAAGTCAAGGTCAGCACAAACGCCAGCTGGGATACAAGTTATCTAATTATGCCTTCTAGAACGCAACTAATTCGCAATACAATTACGTGTAACTATATAAGCCGTAGGTGAGATGTAATTAAGGAGAGATGAAAGTCGGGATAGATAGATGCATCTAAATGTTCCATTACGCGGTATTTAGCGGTGAATGTTAGTGTTACGTGAATGATACTGGTCACAGATGTTAAAGAGAATTTAATTACAGGCGTGCTATAAGGAATTGTATCTGTACACAGGTGGTCGAAGGCAGTTGGCGCCATTAGTTTCTATGTAGTTTTATGTCGATCAGCCAGAATGATTATTACTGCCTAAGCAGGATTGTGTCAAACTTTTAACTCCTTTCTTTTTACTTTGAATATCGTTCTCACACAAACTTGATAATATGTAATATTCCCACTATGGTAATATTCCCGCTATGATAATATTCCCACTATGGTAATATGCAATATGGTAATATTCCCGGTATGGTAATTTGTAATATGGTAATATTCCCGCTATAGTAATATTCTCGGAATGGTAATATTCCGCTATGGTAATATTCTCGTTATGGTAATATGTAATATGGTAATATTCCGCTATGGTAATATTCTCGTTATGGTAATATGTAATATGTAATATTCCAGCTATGGTAATATTATCGTTATGGTAATATGTAATATTCCAGCTATGGTAATATTATCGTTATGGTAATATGTAATATTCCAGCTATGGTAATATTATCGTTATGGTAATATGTAATATTCCAGCTATGGTAATATGTAATATGTAATATTCCAGCTATGGTAATATTATCGTTATGGTAATATGTAATATTCTCGTTATGGTAATATGTAATATGTAATATTCCAGCTATGGTAATATTATCGTTATGGTAATATGTAATATTCCAGCTATGGTAATATTATCGTTATGGTAATATGTAATATTCCAGCTATGGTAATATTATCGTTATGGTAATATGTAATATTCCAGCTATGGTAATATTATCGTTATGGTAATATGTAATATTCCAGCTATGGTAATATTATCGTTATGGTAATATGTAATATTCCAGCTATGGTAATATTATCGTTATGGTAATATGTAATATTCCAGCTATGGTAATATTATCGTTATGGTAATATGTAATATTCCAGCTATGGTAATATTATCGTTATGTTAATATGTAATATGGTAATATTCCCGCTATGGTAATATTATCGTTATGGTAATATGTAATATGGTAATATTCCGCTATGGTAATTTGTAATATGGTAATATTCCCGCTATGGTAATATTCCCGCTATGGTAATATGCAATATGGTAATATTCCCGGTATGGTAATATTATCGTTATGGTAATATGCAATATGGTAATATTCCCGGTATGGTAATATTATCGTTATGGTAATATGTAATATGGTAATATTCCGCTATGGTAATTTGTAATATGGTAATATTCCTGCTATGATAATATTCCCACTATGGTAATATGCAATATGGTAATATTCCCGGTATGGTAATATTATCGTTATGGTAATATGCAATATGGTAATATTCCGCTATGGTAATTTGTAATATGGTAATATTCCCGCTATGATAATATTCCCACTATGGTAATATGCAATATGGTAATATTCCCGGTATGGTAATATTATCGTTATGGTAATATGTAATATGGTAATATTCCGCTATGGTAATTTGTAATATGGTAATATTCCCGCTATGATAATATTCCCACTATGGTAATATGCAATATGGTAATATTCCCGGTATGGTAATATTATCGTTATGGTAATATGTAATATGGTAATATTCCGCTATGGTAATTTGTAATATGGTAATATTCCCGCTATGATAATATTCCCACTATGGTAATATGCAATATGGTAATATTCCCGGTATGGTAATATTATCGTTATGGTAATATGCAATATGGTAATATTCCGCTATGGTAATTTGTAATATGGTAATATTCCCGCTATGATAATATTCCCACTATGGTAATATGCAATATGGTAATATTCCCGCTATGATAATATTCCCACTATGGTAATATGCAATATGGTAATATTCCCGCTATGATAATATTCCCACTATGGTAATATGCAATATGGTAATATTCCCGGTATGGTAATATTATCGTTATGGTAATATGTAATATGGTAATATTCCCGCTATGATAATATTCCCACTATGGTAATATGCAATATGGTAATATTCCCGGTATGGTAATATTATCGTTATGGTAATATGCAATATGGTAATATTCCGCTATGGTAATTTGTAATATGGTAATATTCCCGCTATGATAATATTCCCACTATGGTAATATGCAATATGGTAATATTCCCGGTATGGTAATATTATCGTTATGGTAATATGTAATATGGTAATATTCCGCTATGGTAATTTGTAATATGGTAATATTCCCGCTATGATAATATTCCCACTATGGTAATATGCAATATGGTAATATTCCCGGTATGGTAATATTATCGTTATGGTAATATGTAATATGGTAATATTCCGCTATGGTAATTTGTAATATGGTAATATTCCCGCTATGATAATATTCCCACTATGGTAATATGCAATATGGTAATATTCCCGGTATGGTAATATTATCGTTATGGTAATATGCAATATGGTAATATTCCGCTATGGTAATTTGTAATATGGTAATATTCCCGCTATGATAATATTCCCACTATGGTAATATGCAATATGGTAATATTCCCGGTATGGTAATATTATCGTTATGGTAATATGTAATATGGTAATATTCCGCTATGGTAATTTGTAATATGGTAATATTCCCGCTATGATAATATTCCCACTATGGTAATATGCAATATGGTAATATTCCCGGTATGGTAATATTATCGTTATGGTAATATGCAATATGGTAATATTCCCGGTATGGTAATATTATCGTTATGGTAATATGTAATATGGTAATATTCCCGGTATGGTAATTTGTAATATGGTAATATTCCCGCTATGGTAATATTCCCGCTATAGTAATATTCTCGGTATGGTAATATTCCGCTATAGTAATATTCTCGTTATGGTAATATGTAATATGGTAATATTCCGCTATGGTAATATTCTCGTTATGGTAATATGTAATATGTAATATTCCAGCTATGGTAATATTATCGTTATGGTAATATGTAATATTCCAGCTATGGTAATATTATCGTTATGGTAATATGTAATATTCCAGCTATGGTAATATTATCGTTATGGTAATATGTAATATTCCAGCTATGGTAATATTATCGTTATGGTAATATGTAATATTCCAGCTATGGTAATATTATCGTTATGGTAATATGTAATATTCCAGCTATGGTAATATTATCGTTATGGTAATATGTAATATTCCAGCTATGGTAATATTATCGTTATGGTAATATGTAATATTCCAGCTATGGTAATATTATCGTTATGGTAATATGTAATATTCCAGCTATGGTAATATTATCGTTATGGTAATATGTAATATTCCAGCTATGGTAATATTATCGTTATGGTAATATGTAATATTCCAGCTATGGTAATATTATCGTTATGGTAATATGTAATATTCCAGCTATGGTAATATTATCGTTATGGTAATATGTAATATTCCAGCTATGGTAATATTATCGTTATGGTAATATGTAATATTCCAGCTATGGTAATATTATCGTTATGGTAATATGTAATATTCCAGCTATGGTAATATTATCGTTATGGTAATATGTAATATTCCAGCTATGGTAATATTATCGTTATGGTAATATGTAATATTCCAGCTATGGTAATATTATCGTTATGGTAATATGTAATATTCCAGCTATGGTAATATTATCGTTATGGTAATATGTAATATTCCAGCTATGGTAATATTATCGTTATGGTAATATGTAATATTCCAGCTATGGTAATATTATCGTTATGGTAATATGTAATATTCCAGCTATGGTAATATTATCGTTATGGTAATATGTAATATTCCAGCTATGGTAATATTATCGTTATGGTAATATGTAATATTCCAGCTATGGTAATATTATCGTTATGGTAATATGTAATATTCCAGCTATGGTAATATTATCGTTATGGTAATATGTAATATTCCAGCTATGGTAATATTATCGTTATGGTAATATGTAATATTCCAGCTATGGTAATATTATCGTTATGGTAATATGTAATATTCCAGCTATGGTAATATTATCGTTATGGTAATATGTAATATTCCAGCTATGGTAATATTATCGTTATGGTAATATGTAATATTCCAGCTATGGTAATATTATCGTTATGGTAATATGTAATATTCCAGCTATGGTAATATTATCGTTATGGTAATATGTAATATTCCAGCTATGGTAATATTATCGTTATGGTAATATGTAATATTCCAGCTATGGTAATATTATCGTTATGGTAATATGTAATATTCCAGCTATGGTAATATTATCGTTATGGTAATATGTAATATTCCAGCTATGGTAATATTATCGTTATGGTAATATGTAATATTCCAGCTATGGTAATATTATCGTTATGGTAATATGTAATATTCTAGCTATGGTAATATTATCGTTATGGTAATATGTAATATTCCAGCTATGGTAATATGTAATATGGTAATATTCCCGTTATGGTAATATTCTCGCTATGGTAATATGTATAATGGTAATATTCCCGCTATGGTAATATGTAATATGGTAATATTCCCGCTATGGTAATATGTAATATGGTAATATTACCGCGTGAGAGGGTCGCTTAGCTGAAATACACCTACCGTCAAATGTAATAAGAGTAGCGTCTACGCACGCAAGGGCGCGCGCTCATGCACACAAAAACATATATAATTTTCCGATTTTTTAATGACATATGATTTTATTTAAAAGAGTAAATCTTTGAGCGTTCATACAACATGCTCCTATTAACAACATTGCTCCTTCCAGTTACCCTTTATGCTACCCTATAAATATGCAGTTACGCTACATTGCCACGCTTCTTATGTCTTATAAAAATCTCTTTAAAAAATAAGAACATTGTTCAGCTACGACTTCTTTTTATTTCAAAATAGATTCTTGTATTAAAAATTTAAATTAAAAACCGTTTTCGGTGAAACAATTTTATCTAAATATTTAACGAACATTTATAAACTTTTATAAATTTTGAAGACAAAATGTGACTAAATAATAAATTAATAAATCACTTAATAAAGTACAAACTTATGATTAGTGGTTATAATTACTTCTTAGTTATAATAATTCAATAAATTAAATAAATGAACGAATTTTTTGAATTTAATAATGTATAGAATATTAGTAAAAATCTTAAATCAATGTTTGTGTAAAGAAAGTAATAAACAATAATTTGGATGCAAATATTTTTCTGGTACATTTATAAAAGTCCAACTTTCCACAGCGAATTACTCCGGCTATGTACAACATAACGCGCGCTATAGTACATAAATCTCTGCGAATGTACGGCTTGACGCGTTACACAAGAAGCAATGAAGCACGTAGCAAAGATTAACTCTCAGCGACACCGAGTTACGAATCGCCTGATCATGCCTTCTTGATGAAACCGTTGCTCCAGTTTTACCTGCAATCACTGCCAACTGTAGTAAGAAAGGTTCGGTCTTAATCAGTATGATTAGGCAAAGAAAGTCAAGTGTTCCGATCGCATGACAATGTTGCATCAGCTGTCTAATGGAGAGACGGGCTGTTATAGGGTTTCAAGCAGAATCGCTTGTCGGCGGTGTAAACTAGTGGTAAAGAAAATATTTTGTTTCCAACTAATTTTTTTTTTTATTTTTTCATACACATACACAATGCATACTTATATGTACACATATATTCCTAAGAATACACGCATATACCTAAATATACATACATATTTATATACCTAAGTAAAGTTTACAAATATACACCTAAACATTCACAATTATACGGAAGATACACATATATACCTAAACGTACACATATAACCTAAACATACACATATATACCTAAGTATACACATATATACCTTAACATACACATATATACCTAAGTATACACATATATACATAATCATACACACACATAATTAGGTACACACATATATACCTAAACATTTACATATACACCTAAGTATACACATAAGTACCTAAACATACAGATATAAACCTAAGTATACACATATATACCTTAACATACACATATATACTAAGTATACACATATATACATAAACATATATACCTAAACATACACATATATAACTAAGTATACACATATATACCTTTACATACACATATATACCTAAGTATACACATATATACATTAACATACACATATATACCTAAACACACATATATACCTAAAAATACACATATATACACTCATATATACCAAAGCATACACATATATACATAAACATACACATATATAACTAAGTATACACATATATACCTTTACATACACATATATACCTAAGTATACACATATATACATTAACATACACATATATACCTAAACACACATATATACCTAAAAATACACATATATACACTCATATATACCAAAGCATACACATATATACATAAACATACACATATATACCTAAGTATAGAGATATATACATAAACATACACATATATACCTTAGTATACACATATATACCTTAATATACACATATATACCAAAGTATATACATAACCATACACATATATACCTAAACATACACATATATACCTAAGTATATACATATATATACCTTAACATACACATATATACCTAGGTGTACACATATATACCTAAGTATACATATATATATATATACGTAAACATACACATATATACATAAACATTCACATATATACCTAAGCATACACATATATACATAAGTATAAACATATATACATAACATACACATATACACCTAAGTATACACATATAACTTAAACATATACATATAAACCTAAGTACACACATATGTACCTAAACATACACATATAAACCTAAGTATACACATATGTACCTAAACATACACATATATACCTAAGTATACATATATAAACCTAAGTATACACATATATACCTACGTATATACATATATACCTAAGCATACACATATAAACCTTAGTATACACATATATACCTAAGTATAAACATATGTACATAAACATACACATATATACCTAAGTATACACATATATACCTAAGTATACACATATAAACCTAAGTATACACATATGTACATAAACATACACATATATACCTAAGTATACACATATATACCTAAGTATACACATATAAACCTAAGTATACACATATGTACCTAAACATACACATATATACCTAAGTATAAACATATGTAAATAAACATACACATATATACCTAAGTATACACATATATACCTAAGTATACACATATATACCTAAGTATACACATATATACCTAAGTATAAACATATATACATAAACATATACATATAAACCTAAGTACACACATATGTACCTAAACATACAGATATATACCTAAGTATACACATATATACCTAAGTATACACATATATACCTAAGTATACACATATATACCTAAGTATAAACATATACATATAAACCTAAGTACACACATATGTACCTAAACATACAGATATATACCTAAGTATACACATATATACCTAAGTATACACATATATACCTAAGTATACACATATATACCTAAGTATACATATATATACCTAAGTATAAACATATATACATAAACATATACATATAAACCTAAGTACACACATATGTACCTAAACATACACATATATACCTAAGTATAAACATATGTAAATAAACATACACATATATACCTAAGTATACACATATATACCTAAGTATACACATATATACCTAAGTATAAACATATATACATAAACATATACATATAAACCTAAGTACACACATATGTACCTAAACATACAGATATATACCTAAGTATAAACATATATACATAAACATACACATATATACCTAAGTATACACATATAAACCTAAGTATACACATATATACCTATGTATAAACATATATACATAAACATACACATATTAACCTAAGTATACACATATGTACCTAAACATACACATATATACCTAAGTATACACAAATATATAAACCTAAATTTACAAATGTATTCCTAAATTTATACATATATATCTTGAAGTATATATGCAAGACTAAATTATTCTTGTGTTATGTAATTCTTTTACTTGTTTATTAATACACAAGAATACATATTGTATTATTATGTCATATTGTACATATTGTATTGTATTATTATATATATACACACACACACACACACACACACACACACACACACACACACACACACATACACACACACATACACACACACATACACACACACACACACACACACACACACACACACACACACACACACACACACACACACACACACACACACCATAATATACAGATATATAATTCAATATAAACATTAAAGAAACACTCAAAATAAAGTCTACATAAAAATTTTAAAAAACCGTATTTATTCATTGTTACGGCCCTGCATAAGGGCGAGTATCCCTATCTTTTAAACCCTCCCATACTATCACTAACGTCAATGCATTAACATATTCAATATAGCGGTACAAAATCCCCACAACAATGCATCTACTCTAATTGCACCTAAATTACGTGATGGCTTCCTTTAATACCAACGCGCACAGATTCACACAGTTTCTCAATCTGCCGTGCTTTCGATGCATTCAAATCGCACATCGTAAAATCACATCTGTGGGAACCCGCTTAACCTCAGCAAGACAATCTACAGTTCCATGAGCCTGAGAGACTCATCGCGAAGTCTGATTATTTCCTGAATGCCTTCTCTTGCGAAACAGTTCACATTCACCAACACGCCCAACTCTCCGGACGACCGTTGTCCTCCAGGCAGGAGCGGATCTAGGGAGGGCTGGTGTGAGGGAAGGAAAAGTGTTCTCCCGTCCGGAAAATATTTATGGTAAATATAGTGTAAACTCTAAGCGTCTTCTATCTGAGAGAAATAGTTATAGCCTGCTATGTGACATTACACACGCATTATTTAGCCCCATTTACTATATATTTACAATACAAAACGCCTATTAATTACATTGTGTGTGGGCGTATTTAGTAATGATAATAGTGGGGTATTTATAGGGATTAATATCGGTCTGTAAACATATTCTGCTAATTATTAAGTAGAAATAAATCGGGGACGAACGCAGAAATCGGAAATGGCATTTTAGTTTACATTATTTTAGTATTATTTTATATAACTGTATGAAGCAACTGTGGCGTAATGTTTATTTTTAAATAAATAAAACCTCTAAACCACAAATAACATTTATTTAAACCTTATGTACATTTCAATTGCCCAGCAATTATCTTCAGAGGTATTTAAAAAATACAACTAACTCTAAGCTAACTCAGTTAGTTGTATTTTTTAAATACCTCTGAAGATGATTGCTGGGCAATTGAAATGTACATAAGGTTTAAATAAATGTTATTTGTGGTTTAGAGGTTTTACTTATTTAAAAATATTATTTTATAGTATAAAAATTTTCACTTTCCCATATTTTAAGCCCCAAAGGCCCCCTTAAATCCGCCACTGTCTCCAGGTCATTGTATATTGAGACTGCCCGGGATTGCCGACAGTAACGACCTTGGACAGCAACTACCCCTTCGTTGACTAATCAACACTAGTGCAGCAACCGAGAGTCGAGGTTTACGATTTAAAAAAATTTATTTGTAAAATTCTGTTTATTTTAGAGGACGGTTATCCTCGCGACAAACCTAGCCCCGGTTTTCAATGCTGATTTTTTTTGTTGCTTTTTTACATATTTTTTTCTTTTAATACTAAAATAATATTGAAAAGTGATCCCGAAAGAGACAATAACTCAATGAGGCGGAAAACTGTGATAGTTAATAGTGAGACATGACAACCCTCGGTGCGGTCGAACTGCGTAGGTGGTTAAAACGAGGGTAGTGTTGAACTGTGCACCGTACAAAACTAAAAATGGCGAAAATGTAAAGTAAAAGTTATAACTTACATTGAACATAAAAATACTTGGAAAGAAAAGTTGTTTTACTTAGCATAAAAACCTTATCTTACATACAAATATAGGTAAAGTTAGGGCGGTTAAATGTTTTCCACGTAATTCTCAACGAAAGTGTAACTTAGACAATTTATGACCAAATTCCTTCTCAACATAAGAATCCGCTTAAACCGTTGGCTAATAGTAAACTTGATGTTAATGTGTGAAATAAAATCCTTGCAGTCCTAACCATTTACAATCTCTCTTCCTCAGAGTCGGCCTATGCTAAAAGTTGCGATCAACCGAGCATAATTGCCTTAGGGTATATCTTGCGCAGCTTGACCATAGCCCCCGAGAATTAATCCGCTTACTAATTTCTTGGCCATTCGCTCAGTTCCATTCTATCCTAGTTTCTAATATTAAGTCATGCCCTCCAAAAAAAAAAAAAAGACTGCAATAGGATAAAATACGAAGTAATATATTTGCGACGTATATTTACCGTTTAGATCTGTTGCATGCTTTACCATTAAGATTTTATAGGCATAAAAATATGAGTGTTGTAAAAGTTATTTCTACAAATTATATTGGTTTTGTAAAAATATTTTATTTTTATACTAAAATAATATTGAAAAACTATCACGAACAATACAATGTCTCAATGAGACATAAAACTGTGTTAATAATGTAGAAGATAGATTTCTTACGCTTTATCTATTTAGGAGAGTTATATTGATAACGGTCCGGACTTTAAACAAAAGATTTTAGAAATTATTCCAATCTACCATTATTAGTATAATATGTAATATAAACAAAAGACTTTAAAAGTCAATTCTACTTGGGTCAAAAGAGAAAAATGTTATTTTAGTTTCTTTCTATTAAATAATTGCAATTGATATAAATAAAGTAACATAACCTATGCGTTAAAACAGAGCTGTTCTATCACATAACCTAAAATCATAACATAAAATTATAACATAAAATCAGCTGTTTTATGAAATCATGTTACCAATTATTTTAAGCCAAACGGGACGAAATAACTGTATTGCATACTTTCCCTCTTTTGTGAAAAGATTTCCTCCCATACAAAACTAAAAATAATTCATGACATTTAATTAATTAATTCATATATAAAAAAAAAACTCTATTACCATCAAGTGTCATCCCCTACAAGTTTTAAAAACTTTGTGTGAACTTGAGTAGATGAATAAAAAATATTTTATTAAAGATGGAGAATTTTTAACAATATATATATATATTATTAAATAACTTCAAAAAGTTCATAATCAAGATGTATTTTATTCAACATTAACAATTTTGCTGAAGCTTTTCGCCGGTGTACAGTTCCAGCATTCTCAAAGACTAGAAGATTAGTCTTTGAGAATGCTGGAACTGTACACCGGCGAAAAGCTTCAGCAAAACTGTTAATGTTGAATAAAATACATCTTGATTATGAACTTTTTGAAGTTATTTAATAATTATAACAAATCAAGAAAAAATAATCATCTTTATTATAATATATATATATATATATATATATATATATATATATATATATATATATATATATATATATATATATATATATATAAAGAGAGTGTGTACTAATAGAAGGAATTGAAAAAAATGGAAAAGGTTTTCTTTCTGCTTCTGAACAACAAATCCATATTGCCACATTTTGATCTACTACACTTCGAATAATTTCATCAAGCAGAAAGAGTTATGGTATGAAATTGATTATGTACTTTTACAATTTTTTAAAATAAATATACGTTTGTTTTATTTAATTTTATTGTTTTAATAAATAGTAGTAAATATTTTATGGCACATTAAATATTTGTGGGGGGGGGGGGTTAGTAACAGAGAGTATTCTCGGAGCGACTAACCCTGTGCACTGTGACTGCACCAGTGACTTGATTTCCGATTATAACTCAAGAATATACGTGACGATACCATCTCCAGAAGAACTAAACAAAATATTCGTTTGTTGTAAAGCGAAATGGTCGGTTTGGATGTGACTGAAGAGGAAAGGTCAGAATAGAGAATACCGCGTAAGGAACTAGGGATATTGCTTCAAGCAAGGAACTGGAGATAAAGTATCAGATATAATAGGAACACAATAACCGTGGGGTTACGAGCAACACCACACAGAAAGTTGTACACTGTACGAAGGAAGACAAGACGTGGAAGATAAACAAGAGGATGGGTTTTGTAGAATATGCAGGATAAAGTTGAGGAACAAAGTATGAATTGAAATCATAAGGAAACAAATGAAGGTAAAGACACCAAATGAAGAAATAAAAATGAAATCTACTAAGTATGGACATAAGCATGAATGAATGGACACGAGAAATACCACTGAGGACTTCCAAACGGAAAGCATATAGAAGAAAGGAAGAAATATAAAAGGCAATGGAAAATAGAAATCTCAATGAAAATGATGAACATGACAAGGAGAAATTGCGAAAGGGGAGCGATAAATGGCAAACATATGCTGAACAATACAAGGGAAATTAAACAAAGTAAGTAGCAAACATATCACTGACCAGATAAAGTGAAAATAGTTCTGAACTGATCTTGCGTTTTCCGTAACATGAGGTAAAAGTTAATTATAAGGAATCTGCGACGCCTCAGCCTTTACGCACGCGCGGTCTCTCCCGGAAATGGTTACCTCATCCGACAACCGTTTCAACATTCTACGCACAATCCGTGTTATCCACCACTGTTAAGTGGTTCAACGGATTCAAATTTATACGACGCCTATATAAAGAGATCTGGTTATTTCCAACAGGTCTGGCAACATAAAAAGTGGAATTTCCTATTTTATTAAACATACAGTATCTGAAAAACATTAGAAAACATTCCGGAATATTGAACTTGAGAAAAATATCTATCTGGCCCAAAACCAAATCATTTTCAGTTGGGACATTTTGTATTTTTTCACGAAATTCATTAAATCGGGACGACGATTAAATCGGCTTAACCGAAATTTGGTACATTTAAGCCAGCTTGCCTTTCCAAATACATATGCATGTCTGGAAAGGTACACCAATAATGTCTAAAATGAAGTTTTTATAATTATTAAATTTTCAGTATGGTTGCCATAGAGTGGCCTACTTAGAGATAAGCCCATGCAAATGAGTCCCATATACAATGGTATATTCACTTGCGTTATAAAATACCCTCCCTAAGGGGATCTACATTCACTTGAGTCCACAAATACACATTAGATTAGGATTTATTTGTATTAAAAACAAAAAATTGGATAATTTCAATTTCTACTACTACTTTACACTTCCGCTATAGGCATATAACTATATATATAAATATATAAAATACGTTTTCTCGTTTAATAATTTAAAACAACATAGGTTATTCAAATACAAGAATATTTATTAATTTATATTCAAAGCTTTTCGTTGGTAAACAGTACCAACATCATCAGGAATGTAAATTAATAAATATTCTTGTATTTGAATAACCTATGTTGTTTAATATATATATATATATATATATATATATATATATATATATATATATATATATATATATATATATATATATTCAAATGTTCAATCTTTAATAAAAATACTTTTTATCATCCATTCAAGTTCATACATTTTTTGAAACTTGTATTGGATGACACTTGATATTAAAACAGTTTATTCAATTATTAATTTTTTTATTAAATATAACAAATTAGTTATAGTTTTATTTGGGAGAAAACCCTTTCACAAAGGGGGCAAGATATGCAATAGTTATTTCGTCCCATTTGACTTAAAACAAGTGATAACATGTGATTTCACAAAACAGCTGATTTTAAGTTAGAGGTTATGTGGTAGAACAGATGTTTTAATGCATAGGTTATGTTACTTTATTTATAATATTTGTAATTATTGGATAAAAAGTTACTAAAATGATGTCTTTCTTTGTTGAGCTAAGTAATAATTGACTTGTTTCTATGAAGTGACTTTCACTTTGTACCTTGGATATTTTTAACTTATGTGGTTGTTTGGCATCTTCATCAATTTCTTATTCCACATCTAGATGAGTAGAACCATAACTTTACCCCACAAATATCACTGTTAGAACGTAAAATTGTTAGTAATGGAAGGGTTTGTCAGACGTTTTATTGAAGTTTCATAACCGATGGGGCAAGAGTGCAGCCACTGTGCGTTGCTCAAAATTTCCCTTTTCTTGCCCAAATTGCTACGCATGCTTTGCAAAGGCCAGTCTCTATCGAAAGATCATCTGTTTATTTCGTGTGTATCGAATAAACAATAGATATTTCGACGATTTACTCCTTATCCATTGATTACGTAAGGCCAAGCAAGGTCACAGAGAAGGAAACCAGTGATCCAAAACTACACTGGAGAAAGTCTTAAGCGGGCACGAAAACGCGTTGTCCCTACCTGGATCCACCCATTAGCTCCCGCGTTGTCCCTGCCTGGATCTACCCACTAGCGCCCGCGTTGTCCCTGCCTGGATCTACCCACTAGCGCCCGCGTTGTCCCTGCCTGGATCCATCCACTAGCGCCCACGTTGTCCCTGCCTGGATCCATTCACTAGCGCCCACGTTGTCCCTACCTGGATCCATCCACTAGCGCCCACGTTGTCACTGCCTGGATCCATCCACTAGCGCCCACGTTGTCCCTACCTGGATCCATCCACTAGTGCCCACGTTGTCCCTGACTGGATCCATCCACTAGCGCCCACGTTGTCCCTACCTGGATCCATCCACTAGCGCCCACGTTGTCCCTGCCTGGATCCATCCACTAGTGCCCACGTTGTCCCTACCTGGATCCATCCACTAGCGCCCACGTTGTCCCTGCCTGGATCCATTCACTAGCGCCCACGTTGTCCCTACCTGGATCCATCCACTAGCGCCCACGTTGTCCCTACCTGGATCCATCCACTAGCGCCCACGTTGTCCCTGCCTGGATCCATCCACTAGTGCCCACGTTGTCCCTGCCTGGATCCATCCACTAGCGCCCACGTTGTCCCTACCTGGATCCATCCACTAGCGCCCACGTTGTCCCTGCCTGGATCCATCCACTAGTGCCCACGTTGTCCCTGCCTGGATCCATCCACTAGCGCCCACGTTGTCCCTGCCTGGATCCATCCACTAGCGCCCACGTTGTCCCTGCCTGGATCCATCCACTAGCGCCCACGTTGTCCCTACCTGGATCCATCCACTAGCGCCCACGTTGTCCCTGCCTGGATCCATCCACTAGTGCCCACGTTGTCCCTACCTGGATCCATCCACTAGCGCCCACGTTGTCCCTGCCTGGATCCATCCACTAGCGCCCACGTTGTCCCTGCCTGGATCCATCCACTAGTGCCCACGTTGTCCCTGCCTGGATCCATCCACTAGCGCCCACGTTGTCCCTGCCTGGATCCATCCACTAGTGCCCACGTTGTCCCTGCCTGGATCCATCCACTAGTGCCCACGTTGTCCCTGCCTGGATCCATCCACTAGCGCCCACGTTGTCCCTGCCTGGATCCATCCACTAGCGCCCACGTTGTCCCTGCCTGGATCCATCCACTAGCGCCCACGTTGTCCCTGCCTGGATCCATCCACTAGCGCCCACGTTGTCCCTGCCTGGATCCATCCACTAGTGCCCACGTTGTCCCTGCCTGGATCCATCCACTAGCGCCCACGTTGTCCCTGCCTGGATCCATCCACTAGCGCCCACGTTGTCCCTACCTGGATCCATCCACTAGTGCCCACGTTGTCCCTACCTGGATCCATCCACTAGCGCCCACGTTGTCCCTGCCTGGATCCATCCACTAGTGCCCACGTTGTCCCTACCTGGATCCATCCACTAGCGCCCACGTTGTCCCTACCTGGATCCATCCACTAGCGCCCACGTTGTCCCTGCCTGGATCCATCCACTAGCGCCCACGTTGTCCCTGCCTGGATCCATCCACTAGCGCCCACGTTGTCCCTGCCTGGATCCATCCACTAGCGCCCACGTTGTCCCTACCTGGATCCATCCACTAGCGCCCACGTTGTCCCTGCCTGGATCCATTCACTAGCGCCCACGTTGTCCCTACCTGGATCCATCCACTAGCGCCCACGTTGTCCCTGCCTGGATCCATCCACTAGTGCCCACGTTGTCCCTGAGTCGATCCATCCACTAGCGCCCACGTTGTCCCTGCCTGGATCCATCCACTAGCGCCCACGTTGTCCCTACCCGGATCCATCCACTAGCGCCCACGTTGTCCCTGCCTGGATCCATCCACTAGCGCCCACGTTGTCCCTGCCTGGATCCATCCACTAGCGCCCACGTTGTCCCTGCCTGGATCCATCCACTAGCGCCCACGTTGTCCCTACCTGGATCCATCCACTAGCGCCCACGTTGTCCCTGCCTGGATCCATTCACTAGCGCCCACGTTGTCCCTACCTGGATCCATCCACTAGCGCCCACGTTGTCCCTGCCTGGATCCATCCACTAGTGCCCACGTTGTCCCTACCTGGATCCATCCACTAGCGCCCACGTTGTCCCTGCCTGGATCCATTCACTAGCGCCCACGTTGTCCCTGCCTGGATCCATCCACTAGCGCCCACGTTGTCCCTACCTGGATCCATCCACTAGCGCCCACGTTGTCCCTGCCTGGATCCATCCACTAGTGCCCACGTTGTCCCTGCCTGGATCCATCCACTAGTGCCCACGTTGTCCCTACCTGGATCCATCCACTAGCGCCCACGTTGTCCCTACCTGGATCCATCCACTAGTGCCCACGTTGTCCCTACCTGGATCCATCCACTAGCGCCCACGTTGTCCCTGCCTGGATCCATTCACTAGCGCCCACGTTGTCCCTGCCTGGATCCATTCACTAGCGCCCACGTTGTCCCTACCTGGATCCATCCACTAGCGCCCACGTTGTCCCTGCCTGGATCCATCCACTAGTGCCCACGTTGTCCCTACCTGGATCCATCCACTAGCGCCCACGTTGTCCCTGCCTGGATCCATCCACTAGCGCCCACGTTGTCCCTACCTGGATCCATCCACTAGCGCCCACGTTGTCCCTGCCTGGATCCATCCACTAGTGCCCACGTTGTCCCTACCTGGATCCATCCACTAGCGCCGTATGGAAAACAAGGGGAAATCGGAACAATAAAGTAAGAACACAGTAGATTTTGTCTACTGGTAATCATCACAGATAAAGTATTTGTTTTCCCTGGCTGTAGTGTTAATTTATGTGTGTTTTCGCAACAAATAAAAAGCCCGAAAATTATAAAAAACAGGATACAAAATAGCATACAAAACTAATAACAAGTTACAATACAAAATACAACACAACACCAACAACAAAGATAAACTACGAGCACCAAGCGTAAACAAACTGAACTGCGACGAATGTAACAAACTCTACATCGGACAAACAGGTCGCAGCTTTAAACAAAGAGTCAAGGAACACAAACAGAACACCAACTCAACATTTTACAATCACGTAGAAAAACAGGACACAAATACACAAACATTTACCATAACCTAGAAATCCTACACATCAACAAAAAAGGACCACATCTCAACACACTAGAACAATATGAAATTTACAGACACACAAAAACACAAAGTACAAACATATTAACCCAAACCCAATACAAATCACACATACTATTTGATACTACCGAAAACCTGCCTCTAAAACCGTCACCGCTTGACCCGACAACTCTAAGCAGAAGACACTGATGAAGATCGCATGAGACATAGCGATCGAAAACGTTCTGTCTCAGTAGGTTTTAACAAATTTACAAAATTTAAAGCTCGGATAGACATAAACTATTTTTAAAGTGATTAATTAAGATTCACCGAACGTAATGGACTACAAAATTCAAGACATTAAAAATATTTCTAAAGAGGAAGAAGGTAATTTTACATGTTACAAACAATAGTGATTAAAACTTTAATTACCGTCAATATTAGGTCCGGGATTTTAGATTCCACGATTTTAGTCAAAGATAATATATAATCCTTGATAAAAATTTGTTAGTATTTAGTCTTGAAGACTAAGAGCGTATCTTGGTGTGGTCGATACGTTGACAGTAGTAAAGCATTTTGAATATTGTCTCTTATTTCGTCAATCTTTTTACAAGTTTTTATTTAATACAAAGAACGAATAACTGACTCCTTTTTCTGTAAAACCGTACATTGTACAAAAATGCGGAACTTAAAATCTCCATGTGACTTCTAAGATTACTAAGAACAACTCTTCTCTTAGTTTTTACGTGGTGACGTCAGTTAAACTTTCTAGAAAATTTGTCATTGTGAAAGACATTCATTTCTGTCCCTCTGGCAAGTTCCCAGGGCTCAACACATGCGAGAAATTTCCCTGATTAATTTTAAAAATATCTTAGATTTTCTCCGTTTTCGTAACCTGTCTGTAAACAGAATTCAGTACATTCGCATTCGCTGTCCAACATAATCGCTAAACTTACAAAGAGTAATTTCATACTCGACTTGGTTACAAGACAAGGTCACAAGCTACGCACGGATTTTCAGGTGAGCTTACCAACTACTTTCCTTTTATAGCAGAACGTGAAGCGTGGGCAGATTGGCAGAGCGAATATTGTACTACGCGGTGACTTTAATACCATTATTGTGTTCCATCAGCTGTAATAAGATTACACCTGTGACAGAATAACGTTAAAAAATAACATTTTCGTGTATTACGTAGTTTCAATTTGATTTTAATTCAACCCTATTGTTTCTAAAAAGATCTATGTATTGAAATCTTTTACGGAGATTATATACATACCCTATAGTTTCTAAATAAAGCTACGCATTGAAGTCTTTTACGGAGATTATATAAAGTCTTTTACGGAGATTATACACATACCCTATAGTTTCTAAATAAAGCTACGCATTGAAGTCTTTTACGGAGATTATATACATACCCTATAGTTTCTAAATAAAGCTACCGATTGAAGTTTTTTACGGAGATTATACACATACCCTATAGTTTCTAAATAAAGCTACGCATTGAAGTCTTTTACGGAGATTATAAACATACCCTATAGTTTCTAAATAAAGCTACCGATTGAAGTTTTTTACGGAGATTATACACATACCCTATAGTTTCTAAATAAAGCTACGCATTGAAGTCTTTTACGGAGATTATACACATAGCCTACCCTATAGTTTCTAAATAAAGCTACCGATTGAAGTTTTTTACGGAGATTATACACATACCCTATAGTTTCTAAATAAAGCTACCGATTGAAGTTTTTTACGGAGATTATACACATACCCTATAGTTTCTAAATAAAGCTACGCATTGAAGTATTTTACAGAGATTATATACATACCCTATAGTTTCTAAATAAAGCTACCGATTGAAGTTTTTTACGGAGATTATACACATACCCTATAGTTTCTAAATAAAGCTACGCATTGAAGTTTTTTACGGAGATTATACACATACCCTATAGTTTCTAAATAAAGCTACGCATTGAAGTCTTTTACGGAGATTATATACATACCCTATAGTTTCTAAATAAAGCTACCGATTGAAGTTTTTTACGGAGATTATACACATACCCTATAGTTTCTAAATAAAGCTACCGATTGAAGTTTTTTACAGAGATTATACACATACCCTATAGTTTCTAAATAAAGCTACCGATTGAAGTTTTTTACAGAGATTATATACATACCCTATAGTTTCTAAATAAAGCTTCGCATTGAAGTCTTTTACGGAGATTATATACATACCCTATAGTTTCTAAATAAAGCTACGCATTGAAGTATTTTACAGAGATTATATACATACCCTATAGTTTCTAAATAAAGCTACGCATTGAAGTCTTTTACGGAGATTATATACATACCCTATAGTTTCTAAATAAAGCTACGCATTGAAGTCTTTTACGGAGATTATACACATACCCTATAGTTTCTAAATAAAGCTACGCATTGAAGTCTTTTACGGAGATTATATACATACCCTATAGTTTCTAAATAAAGCTACCGATTGAAGTTTTTTACGGAGATTATACACATACCCTATAGTCTCTAAATAAAGCTACGCATTGAAGTCTTTTACGGAGATTATACACATACCCTATAGTTTCTAAATAAAGCTACGCATTGAAGTCTTTTACGGAGATTATACACATACCCTATAGTTTCTAAATAAAGCTACGCATTGAAGTCTTTTACGGAGATTATATACATACCCTATAGTTTCTAAATAAAGCTACGCATTGAAGTCTTTTACGGAGATTATATACATACCCTATAGTTTCTAAATAAAGCTACCGATTGAAGTTTTTTACGGAGATTATACACATACCCTATAGTCTCTAAATAAAGCTACGCATTGAAGTCTTTTACGGAGATTATATACATACCCTATAGTTTCTAAATAAAGCTACGCATTGAAGTCTTTTACGGAGATTATATACATACCCTATAGTTTCTAAATAAAGCTACCGATTGAATTTTTTTACGGAGATTATACACATACCCTATAGTCTCTAAATAAAGCTACGCATTGAAGTCTTTTACGGAGATTATACACATACCCTATAGTTTCTAAATAAAGCTACCGATTGAAGTCTTTTACAGAGATTATACACATACCCTATAGTTTCTAAATAAAGCTACGCATTGAAGTCTTTTACGGAGATTATATACATACCCTATAGTTTCTAAATAAAGCTACGCATTGAAGTCTTTTACGGAGATTATATACATACCCTATAGTTTCTAAATAAAGCTACCGATTGAAGTTTTTTACGGAGATTATACACATACCCTATAGTCTCTAAATAAAGCTACGCATTGAAGTCTTTTACGGAGATTATATACATACCCTATAGTTTCTAAATAAAGCTACGCATTGAAGTCTTTTACGGAGATTATATACATACCCTATAGTTTCTAAATAAAGCTACCGATTGAAGTTTTTTACGGAGATTATACACATACCCTATAGTCTCTAAATAAAGCTACGCATTGAAGTCTTTTACGGAGATTATACACATACCCTATAGTTTCTAAATAAAGCTACCGATTGAAGTTTTTTACGGAGATTATACACATACCCTATAGTTTCTAAATAAAGCTACGCATTGAAGTTTTTTACGGAGATTATACACATACCCTATAGTCTCTAAATAAAGCTACGCATTGAAGTCTTTTACGGAGATTATACACATACCCTATAGTTTCTAAATAAAGCTACGCATTGAAGTCTTTTACGGAGATTATACACATACCCTATAGTTTCTAAATAAAGCTACCGATTGAAGTTTTTTACGGAGATTATTCACATACCCTATAGTTTCTAAATAAAGCTACGCATTGAAGTCTTTTACGGAGATTATATACATACCCTATAGTTTCTAAATAAAGCTACCGATTGAAGTTTTTTACGGAGATTATACACATACCCTATAGTTTCTAAATAAAGCTACGCATTGAAGTATTTTACAGAGATTATACACATACCCTATATTTTATAAATAAAACTACGCATTGAAGTCTTTTACGGAGATTATTTTGATACTTAAGAGAAGGAAAATAACCTACTATTAAATGTGTAAGATACTGGAACAACAAACAGAAAACTAGTTGTAACTATAGACAAATAAGATAAGTCCCATTATTGCTGATCGCGCTATCCCAGACTGTTCTCTCGTCACGGAAACACTCATCATCGGATAAAACCGATAACTAGATTCTGTTTACGTGAGTCAAGACAAAGAAATCGCACTCAGTAGTATTATGCGTAAACAGTTTGGAGTTGAACTATTTAACCATAAACTAGAAAAACAAAAACATAGGGTTTAAAATAAGCACAGAATGTATACACAGCGTAATTCTGGTACATAAATGTGTTTGTCAGGGAAAATATTTACATAAGTGTTATCAGTATTATAGAGGCGGATAGTAAGGTAAATACTTAGAAACCAGTGGAATACTTGTCGGAACACTGACGCGACCTTGAGCTTGTCTTGGAACGGTATTTTGCCCAACATGACTCACGAGACTGGTGACTCAGTATTTATTTAAATTAATTGAATCGGTAGGATGCGCGTTAGATTCGCGAGATAGTTATACTGAACCGTGTGTAATACGGCTAAGCTGTGGTTTTATCTAACGAAAGTAAAAGCTACAACATTGGATACAGTCTAAATAAAGTCAGATAGGAAATGGAAAGAGGGAAATGGAAATCACGACAAAACTTTAAAATAGTCACCTTCAGTTTAGGAAAATACAAAAAAAAAACGAAAAAGAAGGTAGTGCTACAAAACCTGGAATTAAATATTAAAAAAACTATATTGTATAAAAATCAATCGAATCGTAGTCATAGCTGACCCATACGCCAAAACGTGAAAATAGTCAGCGTTCAAAAAGTCTATCCGCAGCACAGATTAACTATGAGTAGATAATCGATTTATTATTGAAACTAATCCAGGTTTCTGACCTGAAATTTTTAAGAAAATGTTTACCATTATTTAAGCATAACCCACTATTAAAGGTAATGGGAAACTTGTTTTACCACGGAGGGGTCGAATCGATGTCGCTCGTGAAACTAGTCAGCGTTCAAAAAGTCTATCCGCAGCACAGATTAACTATGAGTAGATAATCGATTTATTATTGAAACTAATCCAGGTTTCTGACCTGAAATTTTTAAGAAAATGTTTACCATTATTTAAGCATAACCCACTATTAAAGGTAATGGGAAACTTGTTTTACCACGGAGGGGTCGAATCGATGTCGCTCGTGAAACTAGTCAGCGTTCAAAAAGTCTATCCGCAGCACAGATTAACTATGAGTAGATAATCGATTTATTATTGAAACTAATCCAGGTTTTTGACCTGAAATTTTTAAGAAAATGTTTACCATTATTTAAGCATAACCCACTATTAAAGGTAATGGGAAACTTGTTTTACCACGGAGGGGTCGAATCGATGTCGCTGAGGAGGGACTTTAACGCTGTCGAAGGCTGTATATAGCTTCTCAAAACGTTAGCAAAATTTTTATCACCAATTAAAAGCATTAATGTATGTAAAAAAGTAAAATTCTCAATAATATAAAGTTATTATTATTTGCTTTAAATACGCAAACATAGAAATAAACACCAGTTATTTAGCCGCAAAATGTGCTCTGGGAACTTATTTATTTCTTTTTAATGGTTTCATTAAATGCATTTTACACACCCATTATTTTAAACAATACGCATTAGATTGTAAATAAACGGTCATTTAATAAGTGTAATTAAATCAATGTACGACCTTGCCTCGGCTGTTGGAAAGGTTAGATTAGGTTAGGTCGGAGTTGTTATACATCAGTGAAAGTAATGCCGATGGACGCTAGCTCCGAGCTGCAGTCAGTCCCGCGCGCTTGCAAAGTGTGGACGGCAGTGAGGTCTTTGCACGGAACTGGATTAGTCCGATATGGAGTAAGTTAGACGCAACTATATTGCCAAAATATATTTCATATATTCCTAGATTTTTAACATTTTAAAACTTTAAAAAAAAATTTCTAAATTGTAATTTTTTTAAAGTTTAAATTTAGATTAATTATTTTTTAAAAAATCGTATGACTTCTTCTATCGACTGTCAATTTCAAAAGTTACCATTATCCGCAAAGTAACAACCTAACAACCTTCATAACGTATTACGAAAAATCTTGTATATACCGATTTAAATTTGCAAGATCCGAGTTGAAAGATATCTTTGGCACTTCTGATTCTAAAAATTATTTACAAAATTATACCGTTTTCAAAAGAAAGTAATAATCAAAAGAGCTTACTTTTATTTTAAAGTGAAATGAAGAAAATTTTTGATTGGGTGTTAGATGTAATTATAATTTTAAAAAAGTTCGAGTTTGTGAGTACAAATTAATAACACAGGGTCATTAAAACTCCAGAACTCTGTCAATCTGAAAACGGCGAGATAATTTTATTTTAATTATTAATATTCATTTACAGCAAAGAGTAGCTTTAGTCGATTGCCCGTTGTATGAAGTACAATTCCTATACGTAGTGTATTGGTATATTAATATACCTTTATAAAATTAAAGTATTTGTATAATAATACCCTTTTTGCGTCAGGTTTTTCCAAAATTATAATCTTCAGGTATGGCGGTTTCGTATGTTCCGAAGACATCCTCAGAGCACGTATTGTTGACGTAAACGTATTAATGTGTTATGGACATTAAGTTTATTGTGTGCACTATATTGACAGGAATCAGCAGAACTAGTAGAGTTTCAAATTCGTCTTGTTTTTGTTATTATTTTTAGACGATATCCCAACGTAACTATTATCCTGGGGAATGTAACTCGGCCAATAGATGACAATAATAGCAAATCCAAAATGGCGCTCTTCTGGAGTTTTATTTCTCTTGCATGCGGACATCGCATCGGTAAAATTAAATCCGGGCATTAAAGTCTCTTACGGACACTGTACGCGCATACGTATAAACAGCTCTTAAATTACTGTCAACTCGTTTTATATGGAAACTACCTTTAAGTTATAGTATTTAAATTTCCTTATAATCATGTGAGATTTGTCATCAAATTTGTTAAAATTATTAGCAATTTAATATATTTTTCAAATATACAATATGTTTTTTTCAACTGTATACATTGGGGAAGGGGTTACGCCCATGTCTCGTCCTGAGTCCAAGTATAATAACAGCAAAATAAAATAGCACAGCAAACCGTTTAGTTAAACAAACTTTAAAATAAATGAACAAATATTGTTTAAAAAATATTATGAAACAATAATAGAGATTTGTTATTGTAGGGAGATTAGGAAATAAAACTATCTTCAGTGGTTTTTAAACTGGCATAATATATTAATAATCTTACAAAGATATAAAAATACAAATTCAATATATAAACGGTCTAACAGTTAATAAAGATAGTTCTTTATATGTAGGGCCTACAGTAGAATTAGCAAGGAATCAAGCAAGTGTATTGCAACAAATCTCGTTTAATGCTTGTTAATAAGGAATTTATATTGCAATGATAACCTGAAGCGTGACAGATAATGTAAACACTTCGCACGGGTAAACGTGTAACGTCTGAGGAATGAAACCTAGGAGCGAAATCAAAGTTATAACAAGTAAAGGGACAGCTGTATTGTTTTCGGCCATAGGTCTAAAAACTATTTATTTAGATTAAAAACGCGCGCGCGCACACATACACACACACACACGCATGCACGCAATATTTCAGAATAAATGAGAAAGATTTAAACATAACCTCAATCTAATTTCTTAGCGAGGGCGAGAATATCTGTTAGCAATATCTACAATGTTTGACTTTTTTAAATCTTCGCAACAATTCGTTGATCTCAGAGTTGTATCGCAGAACTCGGTAACGTCACATTTTAACAATTATCTCCAAAGTAATTTTTTTTCTATATTGTGCCTACGTTAAAAAAACCTTAAGCAAAAGAAAATACCGGAGAACTTTATCCGCCAGTAGACTACGCCAGATCCCTCCTGTACTTGAATAAATCAAAGAGTTCATGAACCGTAATAACAATATAGATATACTACGTAGGCCTTATATTACACTTACAGTGATCTGAGTTTTTATTTTCAATTTAATTCACTTACAATTAATCATTTAGTTACAATATTATTGTAAAACGGCTGCAAAATGACATGGGTATAATAAGAAGAAGACGGCTTTATACGCTACAACGGTTTCTCTCTGTAGTACCCAGCTACACAACTACATTTTATTAAAAAACCTGAATCTTTTCTAATCAACGAAATGGAAAACATGCGCTAATTTCATATTTCAAATCTTGTCATACTTTATTTTTATTGTGGGTTATGAAAACAATACAAATTTCTACATTTTTTTTTAAAAAAACGTAAAGAATCCCGTGCCTGAGTGCGTGCGTGTGTATGTGCGTGTGTGTGTATGTGTGTGTAAATCCAGTCTAATAACTAAAACCTCTTAGACGCAACATTAGATATGTATGACACAATCATAAGTTTTACTCAGCGACTGTCCCCAATACAAAACTACTGTGACAGCAGTAGGTTATTTGTTCTAATAAGGTAATAAATATCATAAAAGATTTTAATAAGCGGACAGAAGTTGTCGACAGTTAGTGCATGATTGCTTTCACTAAGAGAAAGTGTTAATTATTTTAAAAAAAACTGTGCATGTGACTGGAGAATATTTGAAATATTCTCGTGTTAATCTGATTAAATGCTTAAGTGAATCCAATTAGCTTTATTCTATATCTGTTATTAATAAATAACTGTACACAAACAAATTTAAAGCGTCTATTCTGTTACGCGTTTTAATGAAGTGTCAACCATCATCACCAAGAGATCTACACAACCAAGGGGTACAATTGGTACTTTGTAACTCGCTGATGATGATAAAAGTAATTGTAAAGCTTCTAAGACTAAAGTGTGAATAATTGTGAGTCTGTGTGCGTTATTTGTCACTCACAAACCAGCTCAAATAACAATGAGAGCACTGTAAATGGTCGAAACTACGACAAGTAAAAGTAAAAGAACAATATCCAATCGTGGAACTTGAGTAAAAGGAACGAGTATAGTAAATTGGAAATACCTTACGTCTACAGTCACACGTTTTGATAAATAAAGTGTAGTTCAAAACGAGAGAGAAAATATTGTAAATTTTTAAAATAAAAATAAAAAACGACATCTAAATTCTTCCGATAAAATATTTTGTGTTTTTTTTAATTAATGTTTATATTGCTCGAAAGTTTGTATCCGTGCCAAACATAGTCATGCCTCATTAGTCCGTGGGACCGGCCGAGAGAAGTTAATAGAGGGTTTAGTTGTGGTGGTCGATAGAAAACCATTATTAGATGATGGAAAATATACCAAATAAAGAATTTAATCCAACAGTTGCCATACGCCCTAAGAAAGACCTCATTTAAAATTTTGGAATAGGTTGTAAGATTTATTGGCATATATATTATTAGGTTTATTAACTGATAGAAGGTATTTATTGATAACATTTTAACTTAGTAATATACAATAAATAAAACAGCTGCTCTACAACATAACCTATAAAACAAAATCAGCTGTTACATGAAATCATATGTTATCACTCAATTTAAGATAAAATAACTGTGTGATATAAATACTGTATGTATAGATGTGTTACGTAATTACATCTACCCCCCTTATTACTCTTACAAGGGCGGCGCCTCTTTAGCTTATAAACCCGATGAAGGTATAAAACAAGAGTAAGATGCGTCTAAAGAAGATTCTATTTAAAAATTTGGAATACAAATATATATATAATTTATTATCATTAGATATAATTAATTAGAGTAATATTTATTAAAAAATAAATTGATATACTTTATTCATTAACTGATGAAAAATATGTAATAATACAATTTTAACCTCATAATGTACAATAAATAAAGCAACATAACCAAAGTGTTAAAACAGCTGTTCTATCACATAAACTATAACAAAATCAGCTGTTGCATGAAATCATATGTTATCACTCAATTAAATCAAAATATGAAGATTGTCATGGGAAGACAAGGATTTTTGTCTACTTCTCAAACATACAGCCAGCCCTGCCATTAGAAATGAGTTACATAAAAACCGTTGTCTTGTCACTGAACCAAAATAGTTTTATTGATTAAGAAGACATTAGAACCTTAATGTAATAGAGAACAATTTGTCTAACTTGATATTTAATTGCATTTTTAACGTTTAAAAAGTCCAGAACCGTTTAGTGAAAACAAAATTATTTATAATTTTTTTTTAAAATGATGGTGTAACTTATCTTTTAAGAATGTTTATTGTGTTTAGGTAAATCTTTTAAAAAACTGCGATATTATGGGCATCTTTAAAAATTTTTATTAACAATTAATCCAGTTTTAGAAAAAAGGCGTCTTTAACCTGCTAATTGTTAAAGATTTATTCCTGTAGGCTATAATAAAATCGAAAATTATAAACGCCAAAACATAAATCGTTATATGTACATGTAAATTCTTTCTATTATGAAACTTTACTCAACGGAATCTTAGACAAATTGCTATCGTCGTAAGATGTAGCCTACAAGCATAGGTAAAGCACATCAAAGCCCTTTTTGCTCGTGGATGCCCTCCGGAGAGTGAAAGCGGGGGGCGTGTGTTGATTACAGTCACAAGGAACATTAAAAATTTACTTTTTCTACAATTACTAGCTCTAAACCCTTTATTACCGATTCATAATTTAATACCTTTTTATTACATTTTAAATTAACCATTTTATATTACATTAAAAATATTTTTAATCGCATGACCACCGATTAGACCGAGGAGATACGATGGTCATCTTCATGTTTATTTCATCACCGTATGTCCCCGAGTGCTACAAAGGGATGTATTCGGCAATACATTTCCTACGAAGTGGTTCTCGGGGATTTTCATGTGTCAGAGCAGCGCGAGATTCCATCTTAGCCAACCTTACAAATCTCCAATAATTACGACACTGCCAGCGGATGTGTGGCTTTGTATTGTTTTTGCAGCTACTCCGCTTTCTTGTCCATGCAAATCGAGGCCAATAAGCTTTCGCCGGATTTAGCGGTGATCTGTTGAGTCATATCTCGCCGATATGGATTTGTCGCCTGGTAGCCATACAGGAAATTTCAAAATTAAATTAGATTTCTTGCTAAGCTTCGAATTAGATTAGGTTCAACGATTTACTTGGAACTTTCGATAAACCGAGTTATTGTATCCAAACGGGTAAGACTGACGATGAAGTGGTGACTAGCTTGGTCGGGTATTTAAATCATTTAGACCATCTTAAACCACTACAACACACATACTTTCGGCATTCAATGAATTTAGCTATTTCTATCAAATCGGAATAGCAACGATTTCATGCTCTGAAACGGTTTTACAAAACTATAATGGTAATAAAATTATTAGAAATTGACCCGTGTATAATTTACGTAATTAAAACCCGAAATAAATTATGATGTAGCATTCGAGGCGAGCACCGACAAAAGTGAATATCTTTGTAGCCATGTTTACAGAAATGTTGAATTGAGAAAACATTTATTTTGCGTATTGAGAAATTACCTAAATATTTGTTATCAGACTAAAAATGTTTTGATTTAAAAAATTAGAATAAAAATACATAAGTTATTATTATTGTTATATTGACTTATTTATATTCAGATTTAAATACATTAATATATTTATTATCTGGTCAACTATATATGTATATATATATATATATATATATATATATATATATATATATATATATATATATATATAAAGAACATAAGTCAAAATACAAATACAAGAATTTGTATATTCCTGATGATGTTGGTACTGTTAGCCAACGAAAAGCTTTGAATTGTAAATTCAATTATAATTCTTGTATTTGTATTTTGACCTATGTTCTTTATTAATACACAAGAATACATATTGCGATATATATATATATATATATATATATATATATATATATATATATATATATATATATATATATACATATATATACATATATATATATATATATATATATATATATATATATATATATATATATATATATATTAAATATGGTGATATGTTTTCTTGTAATATAGGTAAAAATATTTCAAATATATTAAACATGTTTTCAAATATTAAAAATATTTCAAAAACAAGAATACTTTAATGAATATATTTATTCAAAGCTTTTCGCCGATAAAATAGTATCAGCATCTTCAGGAAAATAATTATCTCTGAAGCTTCGAATAAATATATTCATTAAAGTATTCTTGGTTTTTTAAATATTTTTAATTTATTAATTATATATATATATATATATATATATATATATATATATATATATATATATATATAATAAATTTAAAAAATTCAAAAAACAAGAATACTTTTAATGAACGTATTTATTCTGGAATATATTTGTTCTAGGAATAAATATATTCATTAAAAGTATTCTTGTTTTTGAAATATTTTAAATTTATTAACTATATTACAAGAAAACATATCACCATATTTATTATATATATATATATATATATATATATATATATATATATATATATATATATATATATAGACATACACACACACGTGTTCAAACAGTTGGGCTACAATATAACCTATAACATAAAATCTATTAAACAAAAACTCCGTTGATGCGTTAGTCAAATAAACCTGATTTATTAAGAATTTGGCAAAGTTTCGACGACTAAATTGTCGTCCTCATTCAGGCCTAATCTCCTCCTTTGTACTTAATCAGGAAGATCAGGTCTGAATGAGGACGACAATTTGGTCGTCGATACGTTGCCAAATGTTTAATAAATCAGGTTTCTTTGACTCACGCATCAACCGAGTTTTTATTTAACAAACTTTTGTGAGTGTACAACTTATCATATTATCATTTAATTTAGTTTGAGGGGACTCTCAGCGCAACCTGACGGAAATTATACTGACGCGAAATTGTATGTTTATGTTCATCCAATACGTTTTTGTAGGCGTCGCTATAAACATTTTCATTTCAATACTGCAAATTGCAATAGTTTTATGAAATTCTAAAGAAAGTATAAACATTGCTTGAAATTCCACTTTTATCGATACAGACAAACACTACACTATTATAGTAATCCGGAAAGAGCTTCTCTCCTTTGCAAGTAATTTCCACACTTTCAGAGTGTGCAAATATCAGCTGTTAATGTGAAGATGGGGCATGACAATGTGAGAAATAAATTACCATGATGCACGCAAAGTAACTTTAATGCCGGGATATAATGGTAGGAAAGTATGTCGATCCATGTTTAAAGTAAATAAATGTACACGTATATTTTAAATTAAAAAACAAACTACGCAAACTGAAAACATCCAATCAAACGGACGAAAATGATAAGGACAAATAAGAACAAACTACCAAAACTAAAAACATGCGGTTAAACGGACGACAATAGTGGGTCAGGAAGTAAATGCAGGATTAATGAGAAAGAATGTGGTATTATGTATTAAATGCATGCCTGCAAGACTTAGTTACAGCTAAACACAGAGTAATATTGTACACGGAACAATTACATGTAATTGCGTGCCTCCAGCCGGAGTGCGTCGCCTTCCATACTCGGCCTTCCCGACTCAATAATTGCGCATAATGCAGCCGCAAGTGCCCCGATTTCGCCGAGAAAGTCATTACCCAAAACCCTTCCTTTCCACAAGGAGCCGCGTCCTTCCGCCTGCTTTGCATTATATTTGGGAACCGGTCTCCTGCACCTGTAATGGGAGCCTGTCCGTAATCTGGGGTGTGGTCCTTCCTAAAGATTGTTACAACAGATGATCGAATTTGCTTTAATTGCGTAATGGGTTTCACCGAAAAAAGAAATCTTGTCGAAACCCAATTAAAACGATTCTAAACGGGTTTTCAAAAATAACTCAACTTAAGGGCAAAGTTAATATTGAAAACAAGTAATGGATTGTTAAATAAAAGCGGTTGACTTGCGAGTCAGGTAGAGCTGTTTATTTGCAGAAGCAACGTTAACGCATCTTTATCGAAACGTTACCTGACTCGCAAGACAACCGCTTTTATCTAACAATAATCTCTGCGAGGGTAAACATGATTAATGAGCAACAATTGTTTAAAGTCAATTCCTACTTAGGATAACAAAAAAAATCATTGTAGTTACTTTTATTAAATAATTACAATTAATATAAATAAAGTAACATAACCTATGCGTTAAAACAGCTGTTCTTCCGCATAACCTATAACATAAAATCACCTGTTTTATGAATATATTAACCCGATAATGACTATAGTTTCATATAAACCGAATGTTATAGACAACATTATTTTAAAATTAATTACCATTTTTGCTAAATTTAAAATAACTTTCTCAAATTGTTTTAAAGATTGTTTAACATTTTGTGAAACTAAAAGAATAAGGATTGTAGGTTAGTAAATAATTAACATTTTACGTATATGAACGTTGGGGACGAAATTGACTTTTACACTAATTATCACATTCGGTAAATTAAATTGTACTTTGATATGTCTTTCAACATTTACACAAATTTGGTTTAAAACTAAATTTTTAATACTCTAGGTTGTGTTTAAATTTTTTTTTTTTAATGTTGTTAGAATATAATGCTAAAGCTGGTACCTAATAACATTCTAGGTAAATCGAATAAAGAAAAACCTTGGTTATCAAATCAATTATCAGTTTTGGTAAAAAAATATTAGATTCTCAATTTCGTTTTAAAAGTTAAGGTTATGTAAAAAAAGAATTCTAAGGGTTGCAATCGGTTTAGGTAAGTCGAACGGTTAGGGCAAAGTTTATTTTAAAAATTAACAATGTTAGTTACATAAATATGTCATAAATTTAGGTTAAAAAAACTAATACAAATTGTATGCAAAGTCGCATTTTAAAAATGCAAAGTCTATTTAAAAAATTAATAAAATTTGTTAATCGATAATAAAACTAACTAAAATAAATAAAACGTCATCAATCGATTCATAAACGCTGTAACCTTTTTTTTTAATAACCATTCCACAAAATAGCTAATTTTCTATATTCTAAACCTACTTTTAAATATTAATATATTATGTAATTAAATGTTTGGGAGTTCTTTAACAAAAATACTAAGAACAAAATTATAAATGTTAATTATTGAATGAGAAGAGAAAGCAAGACGCGTAGGTGGCTCTCGTGGTTCCACTCATAGAATATTAATCAATCTATGCATATTCCAGCATCCGCTGCAAGTGGGGGCCTACTCATTCCCGTACGTAGTCACTCATATTTAGCGATTGGGAGGCAGTAATTTTAATTAAAATAGAAACGACTGCGTTTATCGTAACTTTCCTTTCTCTTTGAAGGAATTTAAGAAAATTAAATTTATAGATTCAGTATACATTGTTTAAAAGTGAGCATTGAAGTGGGAACACAGTTATAAAAGTGGTTTACACACACTAATTATTCTTAAATATTAAAAAAACCTCTTTTTCGTGGATTTAAATATCCTATTTTCTTTAGTGTTACATGGCATAGTTTAGATTACCTAGTCATGAAAATCAGATTCAACTTCCAGCATGAAGTCAAATTTCTGTTGCACTGTTGAATTAAGTGAAAACCCCAGAATGTTACGAAATTTCTCTCTGGTCTAAAGGTACTTAAGAAAAAATATAAACCGTAAATTAAAAAAAAAAAAACTTTTAATAGCACTATATGAGACGACGGACATAGGTACTTTCCTCTTGTACGCGATATAAAAAAAATATCGAAAAAGACAGGCGCCATTGCCACCATAGGAATCACAGGATAAGTGCACCATTAAAATAAACTGAATAGCTTCATGTTATTACAATAATGGATATTTAAATAGCCTCGTCAATTTACTAAATTTGAAACAGCTGATCGCTCACGTGTTCCAAATAACAGCAATTTTCATAACAGCTATTCAAAATGCTAAAGGAAAATGTAAAAAAATTAATCTATGTCTTAGGTTAGAATACAACTCAAAGATTTCAACGCAAAGATGTGCTACACGCTTTGTTAGTAGTGAAAATATGCCTTTTTAAAAAATACCGTTTCCAGTGACTTTTCTACTTTGATTCAAAGAGCCTTAATTTCGCTGAATTATTTTTAGAAAAATTATTTGAGAGATGTTTTTTTAATTTTTATGACCTGGCAAGTTTATTAAAAGAGCATTATTACGAGAAACTTAGGTGTATAAGTGACAATTAAGAAGCCTATAAAATTGGACCAAAACAAGACAAATAAACTTAGTAATATGTATACAGATTTTGTAAGTACATTGACGGTAGGAATTTCCAACAAGAGCAATTTCTTACAAATAACTTAAATTATAGAGTGTCTGAAGATTGTATACAGTTGTAGGCTTATCGAAAAGTAAAAGTCCTAAAGTAGGAGTGCACGGATGTAAAACGTAATTAAAGGTAAATAATTGCAACTAACGCAATAAAGAACGTGCACGCAATCGCCAATAACCGTTTTATTGCCCAGATTTCATCAGTGTGTGCAATCAGCCTCAGAAATGGGCCTAGCCAAGCGTAGCCGCAAGAGCAGAGAACTAGATTCCTGTATCTTTCAGCTTTCGTCTCCCCTTCTTGTTCCTGGACGGTTGTGGATATGGATTGGACTGAGGTAGGGGTAAAACCCTATAAAACTCCGTAGAGTAGGAGTCAGGATACCGTTTTACCACCCAGGTTGTGTACCTCTCTCATAATGAGGTGTCCACTCGTACCATTCCTTGTAGGAAGAAGGTTGGGGAAGAGCGGGTGGAAGAACAGCGATAGATGAAGTTTTGCATACAATGTTGACAAAACAGATAAGATAGTGGCATGAAACCAGCCTATCGAGCCTGAGAGGATAAATATTTTCAGTAAAGATAAGTTGATGTATTGATCTGAAAGTGGGGAAGTAAGGAAAGAATGGAAAGGAATAGGTTAAACTGGGAAGATGGAACTAGGGTTTCCCCTAACAGAAGGAAAAATCCATGGGTTGCATGGGGGGAAGAAACAAAAATGTCAATGTAGGGATATATACACAAAGAAAAATGCAGACAGAGAGAAAAAGTGAAAGAGAGTCTGACAGGTGAGATAGAGGGACAGACAGACAGAGAGGGAGAGAGAGAGAGAGGGAGAAAGAGAGAGAGAGAGGGCGACAAGGAGAAAGAATGAAAGAGAAAGAAACTAACAGGAAGAAAGAGAGAAAAGAAAAGACAGGGGGTAAGAATGAAAGAGAGACCGACAGATAGGAACATACAGACTGGGGGAAAGAGTGAGAGACAGGGAGAAAGAGAGATGCGGACTGGAGGTAAAAGAGAAATGGAAAGACAGGCAGTCAGGGGATAGAGAGAGAGAGAGAGAGAGAGAGAGAGAGAGAGAGAGAGAGAGAGAGGCAGACAGGGAGAAAGAGTGAAAGAGAGGCAGGCGGGAGGAAAGAAAGAGAGAGACAAACAGACAAGGAGAAAGAATGAGAGAGCCAGAGAGGGAGAAAGAATAAAACAAATCCAGACAGGGAAAAGACCGACTGACAGGGGGAGAGTGAAAGAGAAAGAAAAACAAGGAGAAAGAGAGACATAGGCAGAGAAGAAGAAAAAGAGGGAGACAGAGATAAAGAAGGAGAGGGAGGGAGGGGGAGAGAGTTCCTGCAGACAGAAACAATCTATGTAATTTAAGGCGAAGGACGACAGCTTGAGTACAAATATAGGATATAACGTAACTATAAAACGACATTTTCACATGAATCACATCATTGCAATCAGAACTATAGATCTTGCAACAAAAACCTAACAAATAACGTGTCGAAATACTTTAAACCACTATTGACAATATGGTTATTGTACTTGAAGACACACGCTGAAAGAACAATGCAAACCAAGGACGCAATATACACGCAAAGTTAATTGATCAATCGAGGAAGAAGTGCGTTCGTGGAAGCGCGTTAAACATCGCATTGTTTGAGAACAACTCGCGCTTTCACTTGAACACTACTTGCTCGCCCATTGTTAGGCTATCTCGCTTCCTCGTGCCGGCCTTTATTGCACCTCTGGAACAAAACACGAGAACAACATTACGGGAGACCAGAGTGCAGGTAGTGGACGGATTATAAACCTTATCGTAGCCATTTCGTCACTCGGTTGCAATGCTTTGGAATAATTAGGCGGTTGTTTTAACGAGCTAATAATGATTATTTGCTAGAACGACGTTTATATTCCCCTTTTCAAGTCATTATTAAACATATAGCCTAAAGAAAGAACCATTGTAGAAAAATAAAGAAAGAAGAATATCGACATTAAATAATAGAATTATTGAACATGACAGCAAGATTGTCGATTTTTTCAAAGCTAAAAGTATATTAATGAGTTGAAAAGCACAACAAATTAGTGTAGAAACGTTGTCCTAATAAACAATCGCCCTAGACCCGTTCCATTACTCTCTGTTTATGGTAAACATTCAAGGTCAGATGCACCTATATACCCCAATGGCCGACCTAAAACCTTAATCCAAATCTGGAACTCTCCCCCGAGGTTATTTCACACAAAGTGCCACTGAAATACAAGATTACCACTTCTCACGGATTTTATAGTCTGAAATGTCGCGGATTTTATCGTTTTTATTAAACTAATTAAAGAGTTATAATTCAAGTACATTAAAAAAAAAACCTAAAAACGTTTTCTATGGTAGGCCTACTGACGAACATCGCCTAGAAAACCTATTTTCATAAATTTACTGAATATTAATGATATTAACTAGTTTAATATAAATTGATTCAACTAAAATTATTTAAAAAAACAAAAAACTTACACTAATGAAAAAAAGAAATTTTAATATTCTAGCAATCTGCATTCTTGCAAGTTTGTCTCACATTTACGAACAAAACACTTCTTCAGACAGATATCACAGACAGAGTTCTTCTTTTACTCGAGATAAATCGTTAATCTGTTTAATAAAACTTCGTTAAAAACGAACAAAATAGAAATTAGAAGTCATGTAGCATCAGAAGATCGACCCAACCTGCGAGTGATTGCCACTTTAGCTTCCTTATATACCGTAAGGTCCAAGAGAGGCGGCTCTGACCTGTCTCCATTAGGCCATGTTACTAGTAAAATAAGAGGCAATACAAAAGCCTGTATATTGGTGATTCCTAAGATTTTACAGTAAAAACTAAGTTTTAGCAACAATAATTAATAAACTTAATGGAGGCGCTCGTTGCTAGCAAAGAAAACTATCTAGGGATACTCTTTGTTCTATTCCCAAAATCAACATTTACCCACCGCCATTGGTAAAACCCAGCATCTACCGCACTCTAATGGCAAAAGCAAGAAAAACCATCTCTTATTTATAAAACCCTTACATTTACCAACTCATGTTGGCGAATCTTCATTTTTACGAGTAAAACCTATGATTTTCCAATATGCAGCACAAACACACAGAAACAACTCACAGCTAAACACGAGCACACACACACAGCGCATACACTTACGCGTACGCACGCACACACACGTTTGGGGGCTTTTATAATGATTCCAACCGACCCTTATGGAAAAATTCCAATAAGCACTGGACGTTTAGCAAATGTAACGAGCTGTAAAAAGACCGACCCCACGTTACAGCGTATACAGTAATGAAGTATTTCCTACACACTTGAACGTTTATGGGGACGGGTTGAGAGAATAATTAGGTATATATAGGTGTCGTATAAAACAAGGAAGAACTAGGTTACATCTGTGACCAGTTACGCATAGAGCTGAGGACGGGGATTACGTCACAGCCCGTCGTGTTTTCCAGTAGCACTCGTAGCTCGTTACGGTCCTTTAAAACATCGGTACGACCTATGTAAGGGCTGCCTTTTCCTATTGTCCGGCAACGCAAGATTCGGAAGCGGTAAGGAAATTATCGATCGGGGGATATGGTTTTTGATCCATAATTTCTTCAATATATCGCTTAAATTTAAAACAAAACTTCTAGAAATGAAAGTTCTGTTGGGCGAGTTTATAGTCCCCGTTTGCGTCATCATTCTTCGGCAAAATTAAGCTAGTCATCAAATTAGCTACAACGCGCATCGGATACTTTAAAAAAATCAATTGCAATATTATATGAAGTAATTAATGTATATCTAAAACCATACGTTAACTATATGACATTTTTGAAGTGAAAACCTCTATATCGACGCCTATAAAAACTTATTGTTACACAAACACACGATTTCGCGTCAGTATAATTTCCGTCAGGTTACGCTATGAGTCACCTCAAAAGAATTAAATGAAAACATATGAATTATTATATCAGCTGATTTTATGTTTACGTTATGTTGTAAAACAACTGTTTTAAGACGTAGGTTATGTTACATTATATATTAAACATTGTTAAAAAGAAAGGTTGTTATTGAATAGTTTCGATCAGTTAATAAATATATTAAGTTATTTAAATTTTAATACAAATGGTTCAAAATAACGAAAATAAGAAGTTATACAATTTAACACAATTTTTAAAATGGAAACATTCTTAGGCGCGTCTGATACTTTTTAAGAACTTGAGGTTATGAAAAATATAAAATTCTCCTTTATTTTTTTATTTAAAAAATTAAATGGTAATAAATTTAATACCACAAAGGATTGCTCTTACAGTTGACGTTCAATTGTTTTTACTATCCTTAAAAATAGATGAGTAATTAACAAAAATTGTTAATATAGTCATCTTGCCCCGGTCTCCCCTACGTTGCCGGAAGTCTGTACCAAGGACATTGCCCACTGACGTTAAGTAACGCTGCATTGCATTAACTAAAACTGTTCTTACCCCGTGTTTCGCGTGGCGAGCATTAATATGCATAATGAGGTGATTTTAACGAAATCAATGAAATAAACCTACGTTACAGCAGTGAAGGGGTCGTATTAGGTTATATCGGCAAAGACATCTATGGTGGGCTACGTTTAAATGTCTGTAGTAATGTGGCAAGCATTAATATGGATAATTAGGTGATTTTAACGAAATCAATGAAATAAACCTACGTTACTGCAGTGAAGGGGTCGCATTAGGTTATATCGGCAAAGGCATCTATGGTGGGCTATGTTTAAATGTCTGTAGTAATGTGGCAAGCATTAATATGGATAATTAGGTGATTTTAACGAAATCAATGAAATAAACCTACGTTACTGCAGTGAAGGGGTCGCATTAGGTTATATCGGCAAAGGCATCTATGGTGGGCTATGTTTAAATGTCTGTAGTAATGTGGCAAGCATTAATATGGATAATTAGGTGATTTTAACGAAATCAATGAAATAAACCTACGTTACTGCAGTGAAGGGGTCGCATTAGGTTATATCGGCAAAGGCATCTATGGTGGGCTATGTTTAAATGTCTGTAGTAATGTGGCAAGCATTAATATGGATAATTAGGTGATTTTAACGAAATCAATGAAATAAACCTACGTTACTGCAGTGAAGGGGTCGCATTAGGTTATATCGGCAAAGGCATCTATGGTGGGCTATGTTTAAATGTCTGTAGTAATGTGGCAAGCATTAATATGGATAATTAGGTGATTTTAACGAAATCAATGAAATAAACCTACGTTACTGCAGTGAAGGGGTCGCATTAGGTTATATCGGCAAAGGCATCTATGGTGGGCTATGTTTAAATGTCTGTAGTAATGTGGCAAGCATTAATATGGATAATTAGGTGATTTTAACGAAATCAATGAAATAAACCTACGTTACTGCAGTGAAGGGGTCGCATTAGGTTATATCGGCAAAGGCATCTATGGTGGGCTATGTTTAAATGTCTGTAGTAATGTGGCAAGCATTAATATGGATAATTAGGTGATTTTAACGAAATCAATGAAATAAACCTACGTTACTGCAGTGAAGGGGTCGCATTAGGTTATATCGGCAAAGGCATCTATGGTTGACTACGTTTAAACGTTTACAGTAACCTGGCGAGTATTAACATGCATAAAGAGGTGATTTTAACGAAAGCAATGAAATAAACCTACGTTACTGCAGTGAAGGGGTCGCATTAGGTTATATCGGCAAAGGCATCTATGGTTGACTACGTTTAAACGTTTACAGTAACCTGGCGAGTATTAACATGCATAAAGAGGTGATTTTAACGAAAGCAATGAAATAAACCTACGTTACTGCAGTGAAGGGGTCGCATTAGGTTATATAGGCAAAGGCATCTATGGTTGACTACGTTTAAACGTTTACAGTAACCTGGCGAGTATTAACATGCATAAAGAGGTGATTTTAACGAAAGCAATGAAATAAACCTACGTTACTGCAGTGAAGGGGTCGCATTAGGTTATATCGGCAAAGGCATCTATGGTTGACTACGTTTAAACGTTTACAGTAACCTGGCGAGTATTAACATGCATAAAGAGGTGATTTTAACGAAAGCAATGAAATAAACCTACGTTACTGCAGTGAAGGGGTCGCACTAGGTTATATAGGCAAAGACATCTATGGTTGGCTACGTTTAAACGTCTGCAAAACGTCATTAGCAAAATGAAGTTTTTTCCTATAATATTAAATATATTTAATTTATCTTATTACTTTGCAACTTATCTCCCCCCCCCCTGATGCCTTCACGGGGCGCGCTACTCAGTTTGGGAACCAATGCTTTAGAATGCTTGAATACTATATATCGGGAAGATTGAGAGATATTTGCTGAACGCGGAAGGTTTCCTAACAAGCTTTTAGATTTTTCAACTGAAATCAGCGTTCACGGCAGTCTTTGTACAATATATACCTAAACAAATTGTTAAAATGCCTAGCTTGGGTAAAAATATAATGGTCTATGCATAAAATGTTATTTGTAGGCCACTTAGCTACGCCCCCTCCCCCACCCCTGCGCTAAAGTGTTTTACGCTGTGATAATTTGAAATGTTTCTGTTTCGCCTCAACTATTTGTACGAATCCCTAATTTATGTTTTTACAATTATTGTGAAAAGTACTTGAGTTAGGCTGTTCGACTTAAGCCAATATGGCGGTGCCGAAAGGTCCTACTCTCGGTTACGTCACGTGATGACGTCATCGGAACCTATCAACCCTTACTACACCAACACAACTACAATTAATAATTGATTAATTAATGAATGTTTAAGGTTGCCAATAAACTAACATCCTTAGGTAATGTAAACAGGACATACAAAGTGTCCTTAATCTCCGGAAGTGTCCTGAGATAGTGACTAGATAAAGCACGTATTATAATAATTACAGGAAATAATGGAATAAAATATAACTAGGCTACTTAAACAACAAATCACTCACGTAGCATCTGATCTTGGCTTACATACGGAACATCATACCTGAAACACAAAAAAAGATTTCAATTGATTTCTTTTCATTTCCCACAAGTTAAACAATGTACATATTAGGAGCTCTTTAATAAATCAGAGTACGTTCGAAATATTATTCAGGAAGTAAAGTGTGTAACGAACCGAAGATCGACGAATTTAACCCGAAGATTTCCGAACGAAAAATACAGCACTAAATGTTAACACATGTTCGTCACATACTGTTTGCAAGTTATGTTTAATTAATTTTTACATGCTCTTCGTGGGTGGCCTATTACATTGACAAGCCCGCTATGATTTTAATTACAAATCTGTAGGTAAAACTTAATTGATATTATATTTTTAAATGATTTTCAAAATAGAATTCTTTTTATGTTAAAAATTAGCAAAGGTTTACTTTTGGTTCAATTATTTTGAGAATTTTAATTGTTTAAAATTTTCTCACAGGATTTATAGAAGGTTATGGGTATAAAGCAGAATTATTCCCGTTGTAGGTGTAAAGGGGAAATACAAGCAGCGAGTGGACGGGTGGAGAGTAACCAAAGAATGCTAAATTATACTTACAAGGAACTTCTCAGAAGGACAACTAAGGGAACGATAGTATTGAAATAACGATTGTGGAAGGAAGTGCGGAAAGTAATGGATGCGAAGACAGACGAATAATATTTAAAAAATTAAGCAATGGGTAAAGAACAATAAAACCGAACGTAATCAAGGCGATGAAATATTATCAAGTTAATTTCATAGCATATTGAGAAAACGCAGTTTAACGAAGGATAAAGTCAAAGTAACGACTAATGGAAGAGAAGTTCGTAGACAACAATATGGTCATTAAGGAAACATCTGTGTACGCCGAAATGAAGACGGGACAACTGGAGATATTTGTTTTCGAAGAAAGGATCCGTGGCTGCAAAAACCTTATATTTATCATGTAACGTGTGTATATAACATTTTTAATACGTGTACACACACACACACACACCCGCGTGCACGCACAAACAACACCACAGGGGCGTGGCACGCGCGAGAGCGCGCGCGCACACACACACACACACACACACACACACACACACACACACACACACACACACACACGCGCGCCCGCGCGCACGCACAAACACACACCACAGGGGCGTGCCACGCGCGAGCGAGCGCGCGCGCGCGCACACACACACACACACACGCTTGCGCACGAGAAAAAAGTATTAATAAACTTTATTCTCAATTGTTTTAAAAAACAACAAATTCAGTTTAAAACTGAACAGTTCAAACAGTTTGAATTGTATGTCTACAAAATAATGCATATGATTTTTACTGGTGGATAATTATTCAAAATAAGTATTTCTTCAAGTCTCGCATATGAAACTATCCTCACTTAAAAAGGTCATACAGAAATACTTTGAAATACGACTAAATATAATACTGACTGACATTACTGCCATAAATGCTGATTCTCCATAAATGGCCGTCTTTTCTAAAGGCAAGAAAGGCTGCAGTGTTTTACTGTAATGCTTGCGCAAGGCTTTGATTTCTTCCGTAATATTACGTTATGCAGCCACTATAAGTGGGCGAGACGACAATATCACAAGTGAGCGTAGCTACGGTTTCAAGAAGGCAGTGTTTATGCGCAAGACCAATTCGTTAGCCTTAATTTCGATCTCAGTCAAGTAAAATCGTGTAACAATTAAATGATTAAACAAAACATAACAACAAACTACGCTAAGAAACACAAGCATCTGGTGAACTCACTGCGTTGTGTTGATCAAGTGTTACATTTTGCTCCGCTCCTGGTGGCCAATAGATGCACTAAGAATTATACTGCATTGTTATTCTAAACGATATTGAAAAGGTGGAAAGTTCAGTGTATCCATACATCCATGTATAGGTGCTGACACGTAAGCTGGAACTTGGCCTTGGTGCGAAACTATAGGCACGGTTGGAGGGAGACTAAGTAAAAACCGTTCTGAAAACATTTCTGCAGATGTAGACATATATCACTTGCAGAGTTGCACCTTCACAAGGGCAGTGAGGACAATTGACGCAGCTCGCATAACAACAAAAAAAAGTTTTATCTAGGCTAGTACAGACGATTGGTCGTGCCAGCTTACGTGTAAAACCGCTTAATATCCATTCGGTATTCGACTGGGCCCCTTCATATATTTATGCCACAGCCCAAAGTATTCCTGGAACCTCCAATGCACATGTATTCCACGTCCTTTCCTTCCTGTACCTCCCCTCATAGCGTACCCTTGTAGCATTGTTGTAGCATCGTCTCATTGCACCTTGATCTTGTGGAATTTTGTTAGCCTTGAGTTCATTGCGCTAACTGTTTAGGTTAGGTAGTAATCTTGAGTCACATTCTCTAGTTCTTGTTAGCTGACAGTTCTTTCTTTTAGTCAGTCATGTCCCCCAATAAATTAAATAAACCTTATCCGTCCCACCCAAATAAAAACCCTTCCACTAGGAAATGCCCCTCCTGAATCTCAGTACAATACCACAGATGTCACCAAACCCCCTCCTTCTCTTGACTGACTCATTCGAATCTGCATTAAGTTTTAATTAAGTATATATATTGTGTTTACCTGGTGATCAATTGTACTAAAAATTACAATATCATTATAAAGAAAAAAGTTGTTGCAGAATAAAAAACTGTCGTTAACTTGTTAACAATAGAAAATGGACGCCACTTTCATTCTCAGCGGTTCGTATTTAAACGGGTATACAATGTTTACAAAGTACAATTTCTTACATTTTATTATACACCTTGCATGCAAATCCTGGTTTCGTGGAAGCGAGCGCCTATCTGTCAGGATAGCCGGAGCCCGTCGCTGTGCGTCACGTTTTGCAGGTTAACCCAGGTCAGTGCTATTGTTCTAGCCGAGATGTGATTGATCAGAGACTTTAATGATAGACCCACGAGCATTGCCCTTATTAGCATAGCATTTAATTTTTACGGCGTACACGTCACTACTATCATTTCACACGCATGTCTTCAGTAACTGTACAATGTGTGTTTGCTACCACGCAGTAACTGCTATACTTCCTTGGAACTCTGCAAATAACTTCTACGCTAATACAAAGACTTCAACTCTTTCCCCAGGAGACTGTCTAACCGCTACACGATTACCTACAGAAAAAATTTGAAATTTACCGATAATTTTTTGAAGTGAAAACTTGTATAGCAACACCTACAAAAACAAATTGGATGGAAATAACCATACAAATTAGCGTCAGTATAATTTCCGTCAGTTTATGCTAAGAGTCACCTCAAATTAAATTAATTGACAACAAGTGATTTCGTATATCAGATGATTTTATGTTATAGATTATGTTGTAAAACAACTGTTTTAACACGTAGGTTATGTTACATTATTTATTGCACATTGCTAAGTAAACATGTTATTATTAAATACTTTTGGTCAGTTAATAAATATATTAATTTATATAAATTTTAATAAATCTCAATATAAATAATTTAATATAACGATATTATAAGTTATATATTTGTAATGCAATTTTTGAAATGAAAACATTCTTAGGCGCGTTTGATACATTTAAAGAACTGATTTCAAATGAATTTATTTAAAAAAATTGTATTTGGTAAACGACTAATAAATGTTTTTTGTTACCCAAATTATTTTATTATTAACTACAGTAAACATTAGTTTCTATTAAATACATATTTTTGACGATTTTCATTGAAAATTTTGCAAAACTATTAGCTCTAATTTGTAATTCCAATTTTTGTCTTAAACGTAAAATTTCTGAATGATTGTTACAACAATTGTAACAAATGTGATTGCTATATCACAAAAAAATGTTTAGTTATTTTCAGAACGACTTATGCAAGATTAAATGTTTTTCTTAACTCAAAATTTCTGTAGCATGGTTATAAATGTTTTCACTTCTGTCGCCCCCCCCCTCCGAGTGTTAGAACCGACTTTCCTTTATCTTACTTGCCCCAAATATTATTAAATCCATGTCTGTAACCAATTTGGAAACGATCTTAAATTTTAAGAAAAACACCCAGAGAAATTGAGACATCCAATACTTTATAATACTGTCTTACTCGCGATCGATGTTTGATACAGCGTAAGAAATTGGCCCAACAATGTGTAGCCGATCCTTTTCCTCCAGTAACTGGCCGAGCATAATGCATGACAATGTATGCTTTCGCTCTCACGTTGCTTTCTAAACTGGACGAAATATTTCCGCCCGAACAGACTGGCAGACAGACAGTAGTGCACGCTTACTAATTGAGTGAATGATAAACACCGCCCGGTTGTTTCCGTATCACTGCTCGCCAAGGTCACGCCTGCTCAACAGCTGTGAACACCAAGAAGGATGAGGGGTTCTGCAGGCGCTATTACATTCTTACATGTCTTTCTTCACAACATTAGACAAGATAACAACAGCTGTGAACACCAAGAAGGATGAGGGGTTCTGCAGGCGCTATTACATTCTTACATGTCTTTCTTCACAACATTAGACAAGATAACAACAGCTGTGAACACCAAGAAGGATGAGGGGTTCTGCAGGCGCTATTACATTCTTACATGTCCTTCTTCACAACATTAGACAAGATAACAACAGCTGTGAACACCAAGAAGGATGAGGGGTTCTGCAGGCGCTATTACATTCTTACATGTCTTTCTTCACAACATTAGACAAGATAACAACAGCTGTGAACACCAAGAGGGATGAGGGGTTCTGCAGGCGCTATTACATTCTTACATGTCTTTCTTCACAACATTAGACAAGATAACAACAGCTGTGAACACCAAGAAGGATGAGGGGTTCTGCAGGCGCTATTACATTCTTACATGTCTTTCTTCACAACATTAGACAAGATAACAACAGCTGTGAACACCAAGAAGGATGAGGGGTTCTGCAGGCGCTATTACATTCTTACATGTCTTTCTTCACAACATTAGACAAGATAACAACAGCTGTGAACACCAAGAAGGATGAGGGGTTCTGCAGGCGCTATTACATTCTTACATGTCTTTCTTCACAACATTAGACAAGATAACAACAGCTGTGAACACCAAGAAGGATGAGGGGTTCTGCAGGCGCTATTACATTCTTACATGTCTTTCTTCACAACATTAGACAAGATAACCACTGTGAACACCAAGAAGGATGAGGGGTTCTGCAGGCGCTATTACATTCTTACATGTCTTTCTTCACAACATTAGACAAGATAACAACAGCTGTGAACACCAAGAAGGATGAGGGGTTCTGCAGGCGCTATTACATTCTTACATGTCTTTCTTCACAACATTAGACAAGATAACAACAGCTGTGAACACCAAGAAGGATGAGGGGTTCTGCAGGCGCTATTACATTCTTACATGTCTTTCTTCACAACATTAGACAAGATAACAACAGCTGTGAACACCAAGAAGGATGAGGGGTTCTGCAGGCGCTATTACATTCTTACATGTCTTTCTTCACAACATTAGACAAGATAACAACAGCTGTGAACACCAAGAAGGATGAGGGGTTCTGCAGGCGCTATTACATTCTTACATGTCTTTCTTCACAACATTAGACAAGATAACAACAGCTGTGAACACCAAGAAGGATGAGGGGTTCTGCAGGCGCTATTACATTCTTACATGTCTTTCTACACAACATTAGACCAGATAACAACAGCTGTGAACACCAAGAAGGATGAGGGGTTCTGCAGGCGCTATTACATTCTTACATGTCTTTCTTCACAACATTAGACAAGATAACAACAGCTGTGAACACCAAGAAGGATGAGGGGTTCTGCAGGCGCTATTACATTCTTACATGTCTTTCTTCACAACATTAGACAAGATAACAACAGCTGTGAACACCAAGAAGGATGAGGGGTTCTGCAGGCGCTATTACATTCTTACATGTCTTTCTTCACAACATTAGACAAGATAACAACAGCTGTGAACACCAAGAAGGATGAGGGGTTCTGCAGGCGCTATTACATTCTTACGTGTCTTCCTTCAAAACATTAGACAAGATAACAACAGCTGTGAACACCAAGAAGGATGAGGGGTTCTGCAGGCGCTATTACATTCTTACATGTCTTTCTTCACAACATTAGACAAGATAACAACAGCTGTGAACACCAAGAAGGATGAGGGGTTCTGCAGGCGCTATTACATTCTTACATGTCTTTCTTCACAACATTAGACAAGATAACAAAAGCTGTGAACACCAAGAAGGATGAGGGGTTCTGCAGGCGCTATTACATTCTTACATGTCTTTCTTCACAACATTAGACAAGATAACAACAGCTGTGAACACCAAGAAGGATGAGGGGTTCTGCAGGCGCTATTACATTCTTACGTGTCTTTCTTCACAACATTAGACAAGATAACAACAGCTGTGAACACCAAGAAGGATGAGGGGTTCTGCAGGCGCTATTACATTCTTACATGTCTTTCTTCACAACATTAGACAAGATAACAACAGCTGTGAACACCAAGAAGGATGAGGGGTTCTGCAGGCGCTATTACATTCTTACATGTCTTTCTTCACAACATTAGACAAGATAACAACAGCTGTGAACACCAAGAAGGATGAGGGGTTCTGCAGGCGCTATTACATTCTTACATGTCTTTCTTCACAACATTAGACAAGATAACAACAGCTGTGAACACCAAGAAGGATGAGGGGTTCTGCAGGCGCTATTACATTCTTACATGTCTTTCTTCACAACATTAGACAAGATAACAACAGCTGTGAACACCAAGAAGGATGAGGGGTTCTGCAGGCGCTATTACATTCTTACATGTCTTTCTTCACAACATTACACAAGATAACAACAGCTGTGAACACCAAGAAGGATGAGGGGTTCTGCAGGCGCTATTACATTCTTACATGTCTTTCTTCACAACATTAGACAAGATAACCACTGTGAACACCAAGAAGGATGAGGGGTTCTGCAGGCGCTATTACATTCTTACATGTCTTTCTTCACAACATTAGACAAGATAACAACAGCTGTGAACACCAAGAAGGATGAGGGGTTCTGCAGGCGCTATTACATTCTTACATGTCTTTCTTCACAACATTAGACAAGATAACAACAGCTGTGAACACCAAGAAGGATGAGGGGTTCTGCAGGCGCTATTACATTCTTACATGTCTTTCTTCACAACATTAGACAAGATAACAACAGCTGTGAACACCAAGAAGGATGAGGGGTTCTGCAGGCGCTATTACATTCTTACGTGTCTTCCTTCAAAACATTAGACAAGATAACAACAGCTGTGAACACCAAGAAGGATGAGGGGTTCTGCAGGCGCTATTACATTCTTACATGTCTTTCTTCACAACATTAGACAAGATAACAACAGCTGTGAACACCAAGAAGGATGAGGGGTTCTGCAGGCGCTATTACATTCTTACATGTCTTTCTTCACAACATTAGACAAGATAACAACAGCTGTGAACACCAAGAAGGATGAGGGGTTCTGCAGGCGCTATTACATTCTTACATGTCTTTCTTCACAACATTAGACAAGATAACAACAGCTGTGAACACCAAGAAGGATGAGGGGTTCTGCAGGCGCTATTACATTCTTACATGTCTTTCTTCACAACATTAGACAAGATAACAACAGCTGTGAACACCAAGAAGGATGAGGGGTTCTGCAGGCGCTATTACATTCTTACATGTCTTTCTTCACAACATTAGACAAGATAACAACAGCTGTGAACACCAAGAAGGATGAGGGGTTCTGCAGGCGCTATTACATTCTTACATGTCTTTCTTCACAACATTAGACAAGATAACAACAGCTGTGAACACCAAGAAGGATGAGGGGTTCTGCAGGCGCTATTACATCCTTACATGTCTTTCTTCACAACATTAGACAAGATAACAACAGCTGTGAACACCAAGAAGGATGAGGGGGTCTGCAGGCGCTATTACATTCTTACATGTCTTTCTTCACAACATTAGACAAGATAACAACAGCTGGGAACACCAAGAAGGATGAGGGGTTCTGCAGGCGCTATTACATTCTTACATGTCTTTCTTCACAACATTAGACAAGATAACAACAGCTGTGAACACCAAGAAGGATGAGGGGTTCTGCAGGCGCTATTACATTCTTACATGTCTTTCTTCACAACATTAGACAAGATAACAACAGCTGTGAACACCAAGAAGGATGAGGGGTTCTGCAGGCGCTATTACATTCTTACATGTCTTTCTTCACAACATTAGACAAGATAACAACAGCTGTGAACACCAAGAGGGATGAGGGGTTCTGCAGGCGCTATTACATTCTTACATGTCTTTCTTCACAACATTAGACAAGATAACAACAGCTGTGAACACCAAGAAGGATGAGGGGTTCTGCAGGCGCTATTACATTCTTACATGTCTTTCTTCACAACATTAGACAAGATAACAACAGCTGTGAACACCAAGAAGGATGAGGGGTTCTGCAGGCGCTATTACATTCTTACATGTCTTTCTTCACAACATTAGACAAGATAACAACAGCTGTGAACACCAAGAAGGATGAGGGGTTCTGCAGGCGCTATTACATTCTTACATGTCTTTCTTCACAACATTAGACAAGATAACAACAGCTGTGAACACCAAGAAGGATGAGGGGTTCTGCAGGCGCTATTACATTCTTACGTGTCTTCCTTCAAAACATTAGACAAGATAACAACAGCTGTGAACACCAAGAAGGATGAGGGGTTCTGCAGGCGCTATTACATTCTTACATGTCTTTCTTCACAACATTAGACAAGATAACAACAGCTGTGAACACCAAGAAGGATGAGGGGTTCTGCAGGCGCTATTACATTCTTACATGTCTTTCTTCACAACATTAGACAAGATAACAACAGCTGTGAACACCAAGAAGGATGAGGGGTTCTGCAGGCGCTATTACATTCTTACATGTCTTTCTTCACAACATTAGACAAGATAACAACAGCTGTGAACACCAAGAAGGATGAGGGGTTCTGCAGGCGCTATTACATTCTTACATGTCTTTCTTCACAACATTAGACAAGATAACAACAGCTGTGAACACCAAGACGGATGAGGGGTTCTGCAGGCGCTATTACATTCTTACATGTCTTTCTTCACAACATTAGACAAGATAACAACAGCTGTGAACACCAAGAAGGATGAGAGGTTCTGCAGGCGCTATTACATTCTTACATGTCTTTCTTCACAACATTAGACAAGATAACAACAGCTGTGAACACCAAGAAGGATGAGGGGTTCTGCAGGCGCTATTACATTCTTACATGTCTTTCTTCAAAACATTAGACAAGATAACAACAGCTGTGAACACCAAGAAGGATGAGGGGTTCTGCAGGCGCTATTACATTCTTACATATCTTTCTTCACAACATTAGACAAGATAACCAGCTGTGAACACCAAGAAGGATGAGGGGTTCTGCAGGCGCTATTACATTCTTACATGTCTTTCTTCACAACATTAGACAAGATAACAACAGCTGTGAACACCAAGAAGGATGAGGGGTTCTGCAGGCGCTATTACATTCTTACATGTCTTTCTTCACAACATTAGACAAGATAACAACAGCTGTGAACACCAAGAAGGATGAGGGGTTCTGCAGGCGCTATTACATTCTTACATGTCTTTCTTCACAACATTAGACAAGATAACAACAGCTGTGAACACCAAGAAGGATGAGGGGTTCTGCAGGCGCTATTACATTCTTACATGTCTTTCTTCACAACATTAGACAAGATAACAACAGCTGTGAACACCAAGAAGGATGAGGGGTTCTGCAGGCGCTATTACATTCTTACATGTCTTTCTTCACAACATTAGACAAGATAACAACAGCTGTGAACACCAAGAAGGATGAGGGGTTCTGCAGGCGCTATTACATTCTTACATGTCTTTCTTCACAACATTAGACAAGATAACAACAGCTGTGAACACCAAGAAGGATGAGGGGTTCTGCAGGCGCTATTACATTCTTACATGTCTTTCTTCACAACATTAGACAAGATAACAACAGCTGTGAACACCAAGAAGGATGAGGGGTTCTGCAGGCGCTATTACATTCTTACGTGTCTTCCTTCAAAACATTAGACAAGATAACAACAGCTGTGAACACCAAGAAGGATGAGGGGTTCTGCAGGCGCTATTACATTCTTACATGTCTTTCTTCACAACATTAGACAAGATAACAACAGCTGTGAACACCAAGAAGGATGAGGGGTTCTGCAGGCGCTATTACATTCTTACATGTCTTTCTTCACAACATTAGACAAGATAACAACAGCTGTGAACACCAAGAAGGATGAGGGGTTCTGCAGGCGCTATTACATTCTTACATGTCTTTCTTCACAACATTAGACAAGATAACAACAGCTGTGAACACCAAGAAGGATGAGGGGTTCTGCAGGCGCTATTACATTCTTACATGTCTTTCTTCACAACATTAGACAAGATAACAACAGCTGTGAACACCAAGAAGGATGAGGGGTTCTGCAGGCGCTATTACATTCTTACATGTCTTTCTTCACAACATTAGACAAGATAACAACAGCTGTGAACACCAAGAAGGATGAGGGGTTCTGCAGGCGCTATTACATTCTTACATGTCTTTCTTCACAACATTAGACAAGATAACAACAGCTGTGAACACCAAGAAGGATGAGGGGTTCTGCAGGCGCTATTACATTCTTACATGTCTTTCTTCACAACATTAGACAAGATAACAACAGCTGTGAACACCAAGAAGGATGAGGGGTTCTGCAGGCGCTATTACATTCTTACATGTCTTTCTTCACAACATTAGACAAGATAACAACAGCTGTGAACACCAAGAAGGATGAGGGGTTCTGCAGGCGCTATTACATTCTTACATGTCTTTCTTCACAACATTAGACAAGATAACAACAGCTGTGAACACCAAGAAGGATGAGGGGTTCTGCAGGCGCTATTACATTCTTACATGTCTTTCTTCACAACATTAGACAAGATAACAACAGCTGTGAACACCAAGAAGGATGAGGGGTTCTGCAGGCGCTATTACATTCTTACATGTCTTTCTTCACAACATTAGACAAGATAACAACAGCTGTGAACACCAAGAAG
>JBAIZL010000009.1:4900278-5140278 GCA_036971475.1 Prosapia bicincta
AGGGTGAAATGGAAATTTGGTAATTGGAAAAATGCTAGGGAATTATTTTTATATATTCCAATTTTCTACATAAGAAATAGGCCTAAACGCAATTTCAATCAACTATTTGTCTTCTTTAACCTATAGAAGTGTTTTATGGTTTATTTTTATTGTAATTAAAATTAAATTAAATTTCTCCAAATAACTAGTGATTTTGTGTTTAAATAACAATGCAAAAAATTCTGTTAAGATGCAGGAGAGCCTATAACGAATAAATAAAAAAATATGTAATTATTACACACTGAATATTCCTCACATAACAAGCATCCACTGTTAATGTCTGATAAGCCTTGTATCGTGGATTAAACTTGAAATTCAAAGACGTAGAAATAGTAAAGACGGAGTGTGCAATTGAGATGAAACAGAAGGAAATGAAATATTGGTAATTGGAATAAAATGCTATAAAATAATTATTATGTATTTAAATTTAATACAGAATAAACAATCCAATATGAATTTATTATTTGAGTTAGTCTAATTATTAGTTAATTTATTTTATTCCTTTAAAAATACAGATTTGAGTCATTTCATCTGTTCGTTTTAAATCAATGTTGGATTATTTATTATATTTAAAACATATAAAAAAAGTTTCACCAAGTCTCGAGTGGTTCTGCATTTATGGGTTTGGTGAAAATGTATGTTAAGAATACTGAAAGGAGGGAATAAAAATAACATTGATATTATACAAACGAAATTCCTCTTTCCATCTCTCCTGTGTTGTAAGCATTTCTTGCTTTATGGTTTAACATTAAAACATGTTTGAGAGACAGCGAGGGAAAGAGAATTAGAGAGAGGGAGGCAGATACATAGAGAGGGAAAGAATGACAGAGTGTGTATGTGTCTGAGAGTTAGAGACGGAGTGAGAAAGAAGCCATTTTAATGGCCCTTTGATTCTGATATTTATGTATGAAGAAGTATATATTTTGATACCCCTTGAAAAGAAATAATATTCACTCGACGCATTGTGAAATAAACCTTTTTTTCTAACGAATCATTTAAGGAAACAGGTAAAGATTTACAGCTCTATTCAGCACCTCTCTTGAAATAGGAAGATAAATAGACCATTGGACTTTCTTGAAAGACCACTCACGAGACGTATTTCTCCTATTGAAGTCAATTTCCATTCGAGTGAGTTGAAGTTTTAAGTAGAAACACATAGTAATCCTTACTGCACTCCAATCTAGCACGGTTCACTTGAATGCCCTGGTAATAGTGAGGAATCTTTGAATGTCACGCTTTGTTGTTGTATTAACTTTCATATACTTAAATGTTAAAGGTTAACCCTATAAATGGCAGGCTGACATCACGAAAAATTATATTATCTGGCAGAGTGATTATTCACTCTTGTAGTAGTTACAATAAATAAACAATAAGGTATTTATTGTATATCTAAAAACGTCCTAAGCATTATATATTCTGCTTCGGAAAAGTGGGTAGGATAAGTTATTTTAATATTATTAATCATATTTTATAATCATTTTCATAATATTGGACAATCAACACCAATTACGTTAGGAAAATTTAAAATTCTTGTGTTACTAGAACGCCCATCGGTTTCAGGAGTTCCAATAACGCAATAATAAGTAGAATCTTCCTTACATTAGATTCAGCCGACAGAGATTTATAAATAAGTAAATTTATAACCAATTTAAATTCATTATCTTTATAAAAATGGTGTAGTTTTTTTCTCACCACTTTCTACTTTATACAAGATCTCCTGATAATGACTCGAGAGTAAGAACAATTTAACACTGTTCTTATTAACTTAATTTTATTAAAAATACCCAAAGCCTCAAGAGTCCCCCTATTTAGTAATTGTAGTATTAGTTAAGCAATCAATATTTGTCACTGCATCGTATTAATGTAATTTGGTATAATAATAGGATGTCAGATGAATAAATATAGATGACGTTAAATTTGTTTGATTGGTAATTATTTGGAAACCTGAAGGTGTGACTATAGAAAAATAAGTTAGTTGTAATAAAATGTAAAGGTAAACGTTTTAAATAAATGTTTTTTTATAACTTTAACACCCTTTTGCTTCTGATAAACCCAATTCTATTTAAAATGATTAATATGATCATTAACTGTAGAAGTGGTTTTTTGATACCAAAATAAATAAAACATGCACAAATACAAGTATAACAATTACTTGTAAAGCAATAATTTAAAAAAAGTAATTAAAAAAAGTATTTTTAATTAAAATGGTATAAAAGCATCAGTTTATGAAACTGTCATGTTTTAGTTGACTTTCAGCCTTAAATGTCAGTAAAAATTAATATAATATCTTGCTTAAGCGCAGGTAATCTCTCAAATTACATTTCTTGAATTAAATCTTATTACCTCCAATTGGTCAAAATCAAAACAATGTATATCAAAACAAAATACTTAAAGTTTAAAATACTAATATTTGACAAAGTAATGCCGTTGTTTAAAACTGATTTGACAATAACGAAAAACTGACGAAAGTCTTTCAGTAAGTTAAATGAGAGAAGCAATGTTTGAACAACCATCTCAATATGAGAACCCAAAGACATTCATCTCAACGTTCATTGAAACTGATTTTTTTTTGTTGTTTTGTAATATAAATAGATGTTTGGATTAAAGTAAACGGGATGTCACTCAAAACAGTTTTATTATAATACGTTTTGAAAAACAACGTTTTTCTGCCCACAAACAACATTTATAAGCTGTCTGAAGTCTGTTTGAGGTAACTGATATTGTCCTAAATAAGTCTATATATCATTTGATTTTATCTGTTATTACGGGTTTAGCATAAGCCACAACTCATATTATTAAAAGTTTTGAAACTTTTAAATCGTCAGTCTTTATATCGGGTCAAAATATATCACGTGCTTGAGTTCCTAAATATCGCACGTTTAGGCCTATATCCGTTTATAGTTTCTTAAGTGGTCATACACTTTAGAGTTAGAGGACATTACAATAAGAAACATGAGATACATTTAAATGTAAAATGGTAGATAATTAATAAAACACAACAAACGTCACGAGGTAGTGTGACAGATGATAGCCTAAGACCAATCTTAACGTAATTATCAGCCCTAATATAGGAAGTAGCTGATAAAGATGAAGGAGATAGTTGACTCTCCCGGTGTCCTGGAAAAGTTCTCTAGTTGTGTTTAAAACTTAATTAATTTCCTTGAAAAACCTGGAAATTATTTTATCACAAATTTACATTTTGATTAAAATACTTTTGAACAATTTTTAAAACTATTTATATTACATTACGTTTGTACGTGCGTGCGAGGGTGTGGGTCTGTGTCCCTTCCAACATCTCAATGGAGGTGAAATCCATTCAATAATTTTACCGTAAATTGTTAGTTATTTCTATGTTAGTTATAGGCGATGGTATTTATGGACTTATAAATTCTTTACAAGATATGAATAGCCTTCGGTTAGAAAGATATTGCACAATAGTTATTTTTATGTTAGTTATAGGCGATGGTATTTATGGACTTATAAATTCTTTACAAGATATGAATAGCCTTCGGTTAGAAAGATATTGCACAATAGTTATTTTTATGTTAGTTATAGGCGATGGTATTTATGGACTTATAAATTCTTTACAAGATATGAATAGCCTTCGGTTAGAAAGATATTGCACAATAGTTATTTTTATGTTAGTTATAGGCGATGGTATTTATGGACTTATAAATTCTTTACAAGATATGAATAGCCTTCGGTTAGAAAGATATTGCACAATAGTTATTTTTATGTTAGTTATAGGCGATGGTATTTATGGACTTATAAATTCTTTACAAGATATGAATAGCCTTCGGTTAGAAAGATATTGCACAATAGTTATTTTTATGTTAGTTATAGGCGATGGTATTTATGGACTTATAAATTCTTTACAAGATATGAATAGCCTTCGGTTAGAAAGATATTGCACAATAGTTATTTTTATGTTAGTTATAGGCGATGGTATTTATGGACTTATAAATTCTTTACAAGATATGAATAGCCTTCGGTTAGAAAGATATTGCACAATAGTTATTTTTATGTTAGTTATAGGCGATGGTATTTATGGACTTATAAATTCTTTACAAGATATGAATAGCCTTCGGTTAGAAAGATATTGCACAATAGTTATTTTTATGTTAGTTATAGGCGATGGTATTTATGGACTTATAAATTCTTTACAAGATATGAATAGCCTTCGGTTAGAAAGATATTGCACAATAGTTATTTTTATGTTAGTTATAGGCGATGGTATTTATGGACTTATAAATTCTTTACAAGATATGAATAGCCTTCGGTTAGAAAGATATTGCACAATAGTTATTTTTATGTTAGTTATAGGCGATGGTATTTATGGACTTATAAATTCTTTACAAGATATGAATAGCCTTCGGTTAGAAAGATATTGCACAATAGTTATTTTTATGTTAGTTATAGGCGATGGTATTTATGGACTTATAAATTCTTTACAAGATATGAATAGCCTTCGGTTAGAAAGATATTGCACAATAGTTATTTTTATGTTAGTTATAGGCGATGGTATTTATGGACTTATAAATTCTTTACAAGATATGAATAGCCTTCGGTTAGAAAGATATTGCACAATAGTTATTTTTATGTTAGTTATAGGCGATGGTATTTATGGACTTATAAATTCTTTACAAGATATGAATAGCCTTCGGTTAGAAAGATATTGCACAATAGTTATTTTTATGTTAGTTATAGGCGATGGTATTTATGGACTTATAAATTCTTTACAAGATATGAATAGCCTTCGGTTAGAAAGATATTGCACAATAGTTATTTTTATGTTAGTTATAGGCGATGGTATTTATGGACTTATAAATTCTTTACAAGATATGAATAGCCTTCGGTTAGAAAGATATTGCACAATAGTTATTTTTATGTTAGTTATAGGCGATGGTATTTATGGACTTATAAATTCTTTACAAGATATGAATAGCCTTCGGTTAGAAAGATATTGCACAATAGTTATTTTTATGTTAGTTATAGGCGATGGTATTTATGGACTTATAAATTCTTTACAAGATATGAATAGCCTTCGGTTAGAAAGATATTGCACAATAGTTATTTTTATGTTAGTTATAGGCGATGGTATTTATGGACTTATAAATTCTTTACAAGATATGAATAGCCTTCGGTTAGAAAGATATTGCACAATAGTTATTTTTATGTTAGTTATAGGCGATGGTATTTATGGACTTATAAATTCTTTACAAGATATGAATAGCCTTCGGTTAGAAAGATATTGCACAATAGTTATTTTTATGTTAGTTATAGGCGATGGTATTTATGGACTTATAAATTCTTTACAAGATAAGAAATAGCCTTCGGTTAGAAAGATATTGCACAATATGAAGCTTCGAATAGAATTTATAAATTTGTTCTTTTGAACCTTTGTTGTTAAAAATGCTTTCTTTACGCCTAAGAAAACTACCGAAATACTTGTTGTTTATAAACTAATATTTAGATGATAAAGTCTATATTCGTATCTGAATAAAGCTCATTACCTCATGGTATCTTGAGTCTTATAACATTGCTCTTAGAAATATATTTGCTTAGTTTAAGGGCAAAAATTGTATTTAAATATGGTATTACTATACAATTATTTTGGTAACATTTAAAAACATACATTTATATTGTTCGCAGAACACTGACTATCGTCATAGTGAAGAGACCATATTAGAAATTTTAATGATCACGCTCAACATATGCTATTTTATTACAAAATATACTACATCAATGTTGAAAAAGAACCAAAACAAGACTGTATTTTATATACATGCCACAATTATAGTTATTTTAGTCAGGTCCTTATATAAACTTCTTGTGGTAGGCCTACATATGAAATCGGTTATCAGACAGAGTCGTAGAACATACTGGATTATAAAAGATATGTTAGAATTATTTATCAAATGTGTTTTCAGGTTTTATTTTACGAACGATTATCTACGAAAATTAGCTATTACACTTGCCTTTCTTTGCCAAATGGAGTAGTTCTTGTCGTCGTGTCAGGCTTCTATAAATATGTTTGGCGCACAAGTCTTCTGCGCAAAGTTATATGACAGAGATTTAAATGATTGAGATTGTAGCCGTGAATGTGTTCTATAAATAAAATATATCACACACCCATTCCAATATCGTTAACGGAAAGTATGGATATAAGTAAAAATATATACAAGAAAATATGATACAAGAAGTCTATGATCATCAAATAAGGCTAAGTATCAACAACAGTGTGTCAGGTCTATATCTCGTACACCTCTATGACTTTCCCTGAATATAATGCAATCTTCAATAATTGCATCTCTATATGAAAATATTATGTTTAAATTAAAATTAAAATTATAAATGTATTGTAAGTTGAAAGGCTTTAAACGTTTTTGCCAAAACAGAGGCTTTTTGTCTCCTTTAACAACCAAAATTATTGCCAATTTTGCGCAAACTATTTTATTAGACAGATGGGATTAGACTTCATGGATGTAGGTCGTGTGCCATTCTTTACATTATATGTGACAATTGTCATACATAATTCAAAGTGCCTCATAATGGCAGATACATTGCGTAGCTCTCTTCAAAGCTTACAGAAACGCCAGACTTATTCAGAAATATAAATTTTTCACAATAACTGTGGGACTATCTCTACAGTATTCCAAAACAGTTAAATCTATAATATAAATTCCATCAAAGTATTTTGTTTATGTTTTTTTCACTATACGTTTTCACACTGTCACATATATAATCAGCATCACTTGTTACCTATATTGATTGGTTTTGCTGTGTGCGTCCAATGTACACAAAGGAATTGATCAAAGGACGACCATTAAACAGTTTGTCCCCTGTGGCTCGTGTTATCATGAAGACAGAAATTTGTAAAATCGAATTAAACCCATTCCTGGACATGACATGCGCAACAAGTGGGAACATAGTTCCTCTCCCACATATTTTGATACATTGTGGTATTATTACAGTAATTGTATAACATATGATTTTTCGTAGTTTAATTTTGTTTAACTTTAAAAATATTCTATTTTATTCCTAGGGTCCATAGGTTTTCATGAAGACATTTTTTCACATTTTAAACAACTCTCTTCATATTTGTCAAACCGTTAAATAATTGATTCACACAATAAGTTAGTTCTCAATATAAAATTATATAAATCTAGTAACACGAATATGTTGTGAAATTTTGTAACAAAAATTAAAAACAATAATTGTCTGTGGTAAAATACATAGCTAGTTTTAACCACAATTATTTGGACGTCCGATCCAGATAAAACACAATTTGTTCCATGTTAATTATATTACTGGGAATGAAGACAAATTCAATTTACAAGATCACAAAGTAATTTTTTAGATTATTTCTAAAAGTGAATTGACATTTACGACATTTAGAAAGTATGAAGAAAATGGAGTAAATGGGATAATACACCTACATGGAAAATGGAAAAATGGGAAAATTAAACCTACATGTAAACAAATCTACAAGTACACAATATTAACCGTCTTGTTTTGATTTGAAGAAGAATTTATTCGTTCTTTTGTAAAACCAAAAATATTCAACTTTCTCAATTCAACCAAAAATCTAGCGTGATACGTTTTTAGTAGGGATGGGCCGATTCCGATTCTCGATTCCAGGAATCGTCGATTCTAGGTGGTATCGAGGAATCGTCGGCACTCGATTCTTCATCATAAAAGTGTCGATTCCGATTCCTATTTTGTTAACTATTAAAATATCCGTGTGGAGTAATTTATTACCAAACAAAATTTATTACCAAAATTTATTATATTTGTGTGGAAAAATAATTAATTACCAACTATGCCTTATTTATGTATTAGTTGATTTGAATGAATTAAATGATTAAAGTAAACGAAAATATTATTATTTATGAAGCAACAGCAATCAATATCGTAACCATTTCTGGTCGTTTGACATCGCTCGTCTCTCTCTTTCTCTCTCTCTCTCTCACTAAATGTCAGAACAAAACACAAAAAAGTACAGTAAAAACTCGATTAACCGTCACCGTCGAAACCGTGGCCATGACAGTTGAGCGAATAGACGGATAACAGAAACACTGTATTATTCCTCCGAAACTTAACCTTAATAAATTATATTATAGACAGATATCACTCTCATTGTTGAAGGTTTTGTGTAGCCTATTACATTAAAACAAAACTTTTAAAAGGTTTTGCCATATGACCAAGATGTTAACTAAATTAATGATTAGAGAACTTAGCGTGTAAGCTAATATAACTTGAAAGAATCGAGAATCGACTAAAGAATCGAGAATCGAAAGGAAAATTTTAGAATCGGAATCGGAATCGGCCCATCCCTAGTTTTTAGTAATAATAATTTCCGTTTTCTATCTCTCATGCTTCTGATTTACTCGTACACGATAATGGCAACTACATATGAAAGAGACAATAGCCTATTGTAATGATACGAAACATTTATTAACGAAATCGCCCTTTCATTTTATTGTATAGATCTAATATATTTATTCAGGGCCTTTTTACGACCCTTCGTAGGAGTCTCTCAAGGTACCAAGGTTCATAGTGATTTGCCTCAGTGTGGCTGGAGAAAAAAAAACAAGAAGTTCAAACATTTTATGTGAGGGTAAATTTTGTTGTTACACACATTATATCGGCGAAATTTTATACCCAGATGTTTATTGAACAAGTCTCATAAAATCTAGATGTTTATAAACTTTAACTTTTGTAATATTAAGCATTTCTACGAGATTTCCTAGGCCTCCCAGTCAACATAAAGATGTATTCCTGCAACAACACTTATAAATGCCATCCTGTACATCAATCGTGTACAATCAATCAAAACATTCGTGTACGAGGTGATATACCGGTGGTAAAGCAAAACCGTGTTGGTGCTTTTACAGATAACTTTCAATGATATTTCATATCGAAGTGTTGATACGAAGTGTAGCTCTCCCAGTTCTTCTTTGAGCCATTGCACTGTCGGAAATGTACTCGTAGTTGTGAGTTGTTCAAGTTTTTGCTATTTTGAACCACAAGTTGTTTAGCAACGCTCTCTCCTGTGTATAGCCTAAGGCATTCAAATTATATTTTTTCCTTCATATTTACTTTACTTTTTTCCATTTTGTTATGAAATAATATTGTTAAAATAACATTGTTTAAGCAGTACAAATGTTAGCCGATATATTTGTATGGTTTAAAGGAAGGTGGAAATGTAATAGGATTGGGGTAGGTATGTAAATCTGAAACTGGATATCATGACATCTCGTAGGGAGGTTTCTAGGAATCATATAATCGCTTGAAAGAAGAAGGTTTGAGATTAGGTAGAAGTAGGTAGAGCATACACAGACCCTAATACTGGGGATGGTGGAACATTATGGGATTGAAAGATCAGGGTCGCTTTTCTGTAGTAGACAAACCGAGTTGAGGTGTATTTGAGACTTCCAGCGCTATCTGGGGTTTTAATAAGAAAAATCCTATTAATAAGATGTTAAAACAATTAAACGTCTTAGATATGTTAATTCTTCTAAAATAATAAGACTGGACTGGAACATCTTAAGGGTGTTATGATGTAATAATATTTTTAATCAGAGAATAGTGCGAAGGCATTGAAAATATCTTTTGAGATAAAAAAGGGATTAAATTAAAAATGTAAATCCAAGAATCTATATTAAAATAACTTAATGCAAATATATTTCTAGTTACTTCGGAAGTATTACAGGAAAGTACGTACTTTCGTACAATTTATTCCTTATCGTAGTTTTTTTAAAAATATTTCTTATTTTAAAATTATTTCCCAAACCAATCATTTTTAAAATTTTGTTTTGATTGATTTTTGTAAGTAGAAACTTTATTAAAGGTAACATATTTCTGTGCATTCTAATATTAACTCTCAAATTGTGTTTGTACTAAAATTCTATTTTCATTAATTTATTCAGAGGAAAACAGTTTTTAGCAAAAAGTATCAATGGATAAACTGTGCTCCAAAGTAACTTATATTGAAACAGCCGGTAATTTTCCTTTTTTCCCATTTTTGAAATTGATCTCTAATAAAAAATAATAATAATAAACGCCGTATGTTACTTTGGAACGAAGGTGGAATTTATAATTGTCAATAAAACTCTTCTGGAGTTGAATGTGCTGTTATTGAACGGGGAAGGGGGTGTGGTCCTATGAGACGGATTTATCGGTACATGTTTATACACTTAAAATGCAGGCGGTACCAGATTAACTTAATCAATAGCCATATTTTTCAATGTCAAAGGAAAATATTCCGTTAGTGATGATTAAAAGTGAAACGAAAAAAGTCAACATTGAGAAAAGAAACAATATACTATTTAAATATGTTCTAATCATCATTAAATAACAAAGAAAGAAAAAAATCTCTGGTTGAAGAACAATTTTAAAATGATCTATTACGTAACTTTAACAATGAAGTAATTACTATTTTGAGCACTACTGAAATAACAAAAAAGTACACTTTTTAACATAAATATTTGTATTTGTTAGTTTAAATGGTTTGTTATTTATACGGTGTTAAGAATGAACGATGGGGTAAAGGGCGGTGTATTTTTAGTGGCAATGGTGTTCAAGTCATTTGTATTAATATTTAACAAGTCACTTTGCTTTTAACTGTTGCACCCACATAAACATGATTTAGTTTTATTTAGGTAGTTTAGGATAACATAAACACATAATAATAGTAGTGTATGTAATTAAATATTGAATTTGTAAATTATGAACACGGTTGTCAAAAAACTGAAATGTCCTACAATATTCTATAGAAGATAAGACATTGTATTAGCTGCTGGTAAAGCATGATTAAATAACATCGTGGTCAATAAATCTTTTAAAACATAATAATATTACAGGATGTAAAACGTTTTTATATTAGAAAATAAAAACGACTTATTTTAATTTCTTATCTTACAAACACAAAGAAGCAACCAACCAAAACATTTGTAACGATATCAGGAAAATGCATCATTTATTTAATCAGTTACACGTAGTAAAAACTGTTTATATTTTGCAAAGTATCTTTATGTTTCCTCTAAAACGATTCATATATATATATATAATAGTTTTGTAACATGGAAACAAAGACGAAAATTACCTAAAATGTACAAATTATTAAGTAGATGTAAATTAGTCACTATAATGGTTCTGCTTGTATTACCAATGATGTAGAAAATCAAGAGGTTTGTCGTTGTAGATATACCTTTAAATGGGAAAAGGTTAGTCGTTATTGTAATGTGAAGAGTACAACACCTTGGGAATAAACTGACGAACTGAATGCTGGTCATTTTTGGGAGGTACTAGAATTGGTAAAACCTTGGAATACAGAACAGGTCTAATGGTCGATGGAGGATTTCAGGTAATTTACTGTTTATTCTTTTCAATCGACAGCCACTTATGAGGGGTGTATTGTTGCAGTTACTTGATTTATCAGTTGTTTAGGCACTGCAAAGGGGTTAACTCATTTCTTTCCTTTCAATCACTGAACAGGAATGGTTGTTCACTGAAACATGAGGTGCCCACGGCTATCCTGATCACTTACATTTCCACCAAAGTAATGATAAGCAGTTTTCACCAGTGGTCTGATATCCGTTTCTGGACAATAAATGTCATTTCACCACATATGTATTAAAAGATGTCCACTGCATTCACAAATTTACGCGGCATTCTTTTATCACGAATTAATGCTGAAAATAATTCAAATACAGGTAGACACTGGCACTGCTAGCTAATATTATCTAAATGATGATACTAATCAACTCTGATGATATGGCTCAGTGTATTGCTTCATCCTACACAATAGTGCCAACCTGCAGGCACTAAATCTCCACCCAACAAAAAATAGTAATGACCAGAACCGTCAGTATGACTATAACTCATAAACTAGAGCGAATCAACATTTGATTGTCATATTCGTATTTAGCAGACAAAAGTAATTAGCTAATTTTGAGCCCGTTTTGAACAGTTTATGAATTTGTATAAACATTGGAAACTTCCCTCAAGTGATTCTGAGTCAGTGACGGTAGAAATTATGTTATCGTATTCATTAAAGGCCATGAGATGTTTTCTTATAAACTAATGATAATTGCTTGATGAAGTTGCTTGATGTAATCATCTTGAATTCACTGATTAAACTAATTTTAAAAATACTCAACGAAGTGAATACGTAATTGCTTACTTGCTGACGCGTTTCAAAACATTCGTTCCCTTTACGAAGCTAACCCTCTAGTATAACATTACTATTATTTATAGTCATAGTCTATACGGTTTTATAGTTTATTTTTACTTTAACAAGTCTCTGTCTTACTCGTTTTACTTTTATTCTCTGTCTCTATTTGTCTGCCTGTCTGCTTCTCTCTCTCTCTCTCTCTCTCTCTCTCTCTTTCTCTCATTCATGCTGTTTCATTATGAAATTACATACAAACAACAAATTTGTGTTCTTGTGCATGTAGATTATTAGCGTGTGTGTGTGTGTGTGTGAATATGTGTGTGTAGAGAGAGAGTGAGAGATAGAGAGAAGAAATACAGATATATTGACTTCAAGAGAGTAGAAATATATATAATTTATATGAATAAACTTGATTTTAGCTAACTTATATTTGTACACCTAGTATATCTTTAATTTCATACTCATCAATTTCCAGAGTTCGAAATCCCTGTACAAGTAGGCCTTTACTATTGTATATACTGGCAGAATCACTCCAGTAATTTTAGAAAACTCACTCAAAAGATACTTAAAGACATTTTCTTGTAAGTTGTTCCATTAATGATTATAGTGTAAATTAAGAGAAGAAAGGTGATAACGATTTTGGGCCTCTAAGATCATGCAAAAAATAAAATCGAATTAGGTGCAACGAACTACACTGGGCAATTGTAATAATTACACCAATTTGTTTTATTAAAACAAACTTTACTTTGACGTTTTTGTCATTTCTAAACCTAGGGCTACATACGGTTATAGAAACCATGTTTAACGAACGTGATACTTTGTAAAATAGGCCTACACTGTGCGATGGGTTTTATCTGTGCTTAGTGAAATCATCTTGGATTATATTTGTATACTCTCTCCCTCAACTCGTTTGCGAGGTCGTAACATACTGAACGTGACAGAAATTTGTAAAATTAATTTTCCTGCAAGTGGTATCTTTTTATATAAGTTAAAAAAAAAAGAAATCTTTTACTGGGAAAAGGCTGATTAGAATATGAAGCCCGAAATTGCATGTTGCATGGGGTAACCTTTCCACTCGTTCGCCACAAACTTCATTACTGGGTTACTGAGAAGCTAATTGTCAAACCTTGCTTGAAAATGAATTATCACTGAGTAACCAGATAGGCTGTTATTATAATGTATACCTTTAGATAACAGGTTTTCGTTTTTTGGAGTAATAAATAATTTATATATTACGTTTTTGTATGGTAATATAATTCAATTTGTACAATAAATTACCTCTAAGTAGCATACAAATTTTACTAATTGTGATATACATTGTAAGTTATTTTAGCTTTTATTTTTGTAGACAGTGTTGTTAAAATTATAAATTTGGTATATATATGTAACGATTAGCAATAACTTAGATTATTTATCCCATTTATTTATAGCCAATGATCTTGTTGTATCTCTGAAAATAATTTTTTAAATGAAAACGAATTTGATTTAATTTTTGTTTTTTATACAAGTTTTTTTAATTTCAATTTTCTATTTAAAAAAATTGATTTATGAATTTTTATTTGAATAATACTTCAAGTTAAATCTCTATTTGTTGAGACAGTTTTTTTATAAATTATTAAAGTTAAACCACTATTTGTGATTTCGTGAAAAATTTTATATCTGATTACTCTAAACAACAATAGTTTTATTTATTAAGATAAAAATAACCAATTAAAACTATTGCACTGATATTTAAGAAAAACAAAACATCTTTTATGAACAGACAGAATATAAATAAAAATATACTACTTAAAATAATAAAATATGGTAGAGTCCAAGAAATAAATATAAAGACTAACAGGGAAAGCCATGGCAGGACATTCTTAAAGTCTGTAGTAAAAATGACTATTCAAAACTCAGTTCAGGCGTAATAAGAATGTTTAATGCCTATTAATGATTGTAAATAAATATTCTAAATTTAAAAAAATATAATTTTCAATGTATGCAAAAAGTAAAAATAAAATGGTTCAAAAAAGTTATATACTATAGCGAAAATTAGTCTAAATTGTGAATGAATAAAGGAAGTTAAAAAAATTAAAGTATGTAGTAATAGGTGATGGTTCTTAGGTGTTTGAGGAGACAATGAATAGGAGAAGAGCAAGGTAAATAATAAAATGAAGGTGACAAGCTAGCAATTATACTGTGACCGCTTGCTATTCAGGCCTAATTACTCTCTGATTACTGGCTCACAGTGCTAAATCTATGTTTAAACCAGTGGGTTCCCTCAGATAAAGTCGCAATATTATGTGTTACAACTTACTGTAAACTATCTGAAGAAATGTAATGCCCGAATATGTGTATAGATTTTTCATTCTGTTTTTATATTAACTAAGTAGCAATTCCATTAAATACAATGGATTACATATTCAATTACGTAACTATTCGATGAAGTACTGGACTAAGTAGCAACTGGTTATATTCTCCCACTCTATATTATCCAGCAACGTTCCATGGCCATGTAACTTGAATATAAGTATCCATGTAATATTACTTTTACTTCTCCCATAATCTACCATCTGTTGGACCTACAGAAATTAAAACAACCTCAAAACTAAAAATTCCCCTTGAGATATTTCCGTGTAATATCAACAGTTTTTCTTCCTTGGAAAATGCCCTTGTTGAAAGTATACGCTGGTTCCATTGACTGAAACAAGCTATAGCTAGATGGTCTTTGATGTGATTCTAAAAAAGAATTTGGAATAAATTAGTAAGGCTCATTATGCCTTGCCCATGGCGGATAATGTTTCAGAGTAAGTATGATTGGATTCTCTTAAAGAACGAAATTTCCAGACGTTCCACGTGATTTAAATAACAGAGCTAAATGCGTTTGTATCCCTGGATATTAGACGCTATCATGAGGGAATTTAATCTGAAATTGAGTGTAAAAGTGTTTAACGTTCTACTGTGCTTCAGAAAGAAGGTTATATTTATTGTTATTTAACTGACTAAAGCTTTATTTCATTACTCATTTTTACCAAGATTCTACACGAAGTTTATTTGTAAGAACTTCGACAGGGGAAAGGATTAATTTTAATTGACGTTCGTTTAGGAGGGTAAATGTTCATTTGAAAATAAGATTATGAATTGTAAAGCCGTCACGAGAACCGTAATTAATTTAACGGATTTTTCCGTTCAAAAAAAATTGACATTAAAAATGACGCACAAAATAAATATATCTCTTGGAACATACCTAAAAATAAATTATGTGAAGACTACATGAAACTATTGGTGAGGCAACATGCCGACCGATTTGCGTTTACCATTTAAACTTGCCAAGTTAATAAAACAGTAAGTATAAAGGTTAAGAAATGTAAATATGAAGGACGGTTTTCACTAATGGCGATCGCTAAAGAGTGAAAAAGCTAGTTTTATAAGGATAGTGAAAATGATTTATTTTATTAGCAGTAGGAATTATTGTATTCTGAGGTGATTAGGTTTTATTTAATTATTGTTACATATTGTAACTAAAAATGTGCTGCAAAATATTAATATATCATTTTAAAATACTTCCTTACACTTTCAAATTAATTAATAAAAAAAATAAATATAAATTATACTTGTACAGTAAACTCCCGATTATCCGTGGGGGGATTAACCGGTTTGCGGATTATCCGGGATCTGCTATTGTTTTAGAAATATCCAATTTTTATTCCAATCAGATTCTTGTGTTTAAATTTTCAAACGGTGAATTACGACGTAAATACATATAAGTCTTAATAGAAGTTAAGATGAAGGGAATAAATATGTAAATATGTACGTACTAATTTTTACATTGAAAGGGAAGCATCCCGACGCGGGCCAGCGAAATAAAAGGAGCGAGCAGACTACTGTATATAAGAGACAATGACAAAATGCTTGGACGCCCGAAAACCTAATGTGTATCATAAGATTGTAAACAAATGTCAGCTATTCTCGGCTATAAATAGTCTAGGACCGTGACATAAGCATTATCCATGTCTGTCATATACATTATCGATCTTTATGGTTTTGTGACACAAGTAGACACTGTGTGACAAAATGGTTCTCAAGGAACTTAGATCGCACATTAAAACTTAATCAATTCTCACAAAAAAACAGACGTGACTGATTTTTTTGTTAAAAAGTGAAAGTATTATGTGTAAAGGAAATTACATATGTACATACATACTCTTACCGACTTACTTTTTATAACCTTTGCCGTTGTTTATTTCTCTTCCTCAATTGCTAAGTCAGTAAGAAAGTAATGGTTTATCCATTGACTACGAACCTAATTTCATAGACCTGTGCCTCAAGGAATAAACCTCTCAGAGGAACCAACCCCTGAATTTTTGATAAAACCAATTAGCCTCCGATAAGCCCTGTTCAAGCTCCTTTTCGGGTAGTGGAATCTTTGAGAGACACTTGTGATTTAAAGACTATACCTGGATACCTAGTGAACTTATCTTATCTAGAATGAAAACACAGCTAATTGGAAAATATACATTTTTATTTATTTGTTCCAAGGTTCAAATTAATTATTATTGTTTTTATTTAATTTCACAGGATTTTCTTGACTAATTATTTTTTCAAAATTTCATACAACTTGCCATTTAACTAAACATTATTATCTCCTTCTGTTTTTAAATTTTCTTATTATCATTAATTTTACATATAATTTAAATTATCAAAGTTACCATAATTAATTTTGTATATAATTTTGATTACTAGAGTTAAATTTAACATATTTTAAAATCTGATTCTTTTTCAAACACTTAATATTACTATGTAATGCCTTTAGGCTAGGCCTTGAACAATTAACTTCTTTGGAAGTTATTCATTAGAAATTCACTTAGAAAAAGCCATATAAGATATACATCTTTATACTTAATCCATACATTCCCACAGCGATGGGAATGGAAAGTCAATTTTGAATCTTTATTACTTAAATTTGGGTAACCTAAGAGAGTTGACTAATCAGTCCCTTAGGTTATTCCCATCTTATTTAATTTTGAAATTAAGTTAATATAATTTGAAGTAAAATGTTATTTAAAAAAGAATAATTAAATTGATTATATAACCTTGTACTGTAGAAATCTTTTTATCTTCATTAATGTTGTCATCTGTCGGTCCTGTTACAGCTTCAAGGGTCTTGGTAGGTAGGCGTCTCTCCATAATTTCGGTCAATCTTCTTATTTTCTTTAATTTTGCATTTTGGTGGTCGAAATTTTGTTCTGGGTATATATGAGCCCTTGCTCATATATATCTTCCTTCCCCTGATCACATCGTAGCACTTTTTACTCTGTTTTTAGCACATTTTTTCTTGTCCTGATCGCATGGTACAAAAACACGTCTGCTCGCTTTGAGAGCCTAATGCATTCTGATCTTGGATAGCGTTCTTTTGTGAGGCCTCCTTCTCCAATTTCAAACTTCCCACGTCCCAGTATCCATTTTTCAACTTTTGACCAATCAGAAAGCCGTTGCCATGGCAATTGACTTTGTTTGTTCGGAAATTCTGAACTAAGATTAGTTTCCCTTTTTATAAAAGGCGTTTCTGTATTCTGATGTTTCCTTTGCATTTATACCTTTTATTTAATAACATATTTGACTTTATTTCTTCTCATTTAATTTAATTAACTTTTTAACATTCTTAATCCAAAGTTCGACTGTAGCGCTTTCGTTTCGTAGTGACAAGATTTATAATCAATGCCCTAAGCGGATTTTTCCGAAATCAAATATGACTTCTTCCATTATAACCTAATTTCTTAGGCTATTACACTTTAACATTTAATCTTTACTTTTACATAAATACTATTTTCCCTAGCTAGGCCTAATTTACTTTCCTCACATCTTAATTTACATTCTTTATTCCTGATTATTTTTAAGTACAATTATTTTAATAGCCGGCATCTAGGCCTAGTTTGTTATACTACACAATTACCGTCTTTTTTTGTTTACATAATTTAGGCTATCTACTTTGAAGTGATAATTTTTCTTATTGCTTATAATTTATGTTTTTTAAGTCTAAAGTTATTTCTAATTTTCTTCATTTTACTATTATTTACCCTAGTTTTAATATTATTATTATTATAATGTTTTAAAATTTTTATATATAAATTTAGTCAATTATTTAACCCGGTTAGGTTTGATTCTGGTATTCTGTACAATTACCCAGATTCTTTGCATCGGACATTCTGGCCGCTGCAATACTTACTTTTGACATATACCTATTTATGTATTGTTAATAGTTAGACATATAAATGTACATGTTATAACCCGTCAAATACATCGACATTTTAAATTATTTTCTGTATTTATTTAGTCCTCTGAAGATTATTTTTGAATTACATTAACCGGGGTCATTATTTGTGTAACTTATGGTATAATAATCGATTATCGATCGTTTTGCGTATTCTTTGTTCATAGCGGATTATCCGGGGAATTCGTTATCCGGCGTTGCCGGGTCACCCTATTCCACGGATAATCGGGAGTTTACTGTATTAAATTAATAAAAATAAAGTTGTTTAATTGTCATAAATTACTACACACTGTAAATATTAATTGCAATATAATTCCTAATTTCAATTTCATTGACATATTTCCAAACTCTTTTAAAATTAGTTTGAAATAAATACGCCTAAGGATCTGTGAAAAAGACAAGAACATCATGTTTTCCGGGATTAAAATCACTACACAAAGCTATATTTATTTCATTTATAAGTTCTCTACAACAATCGAAACTATGGTAGTATTTCAAGACGTCTAAATCAAACATTTGGTGGGTTTATTCGTAACTAAAACTTAATGCTATTATTTTGTAAGGGGCTAAATAAATCGTCTTAAAATGTGTAACAATAACTTTAATCCCCTAATATTATTATTGTTGTGTCCGTTGTGACGTGGATCGTTCACTCTCCCTTATTCTTTACCCTCCTCTTGTTGACAAACTGGAGTCTAATATCTTGTAATATTACCATGTTATCGTCCTTGTAATAGATTGTTATAAGGATACATCGCACGTTCACATTTTAAATATTACATTAATACATAAAGGTTGGTGTGTGTGTGTGTGTAACTATTAAAAAACATTTGTTGATTTATATATAACTAAAAAGATATTGCTTGTGATAAGAATTACACTTATTTTGTAAGGCAAGTTGCATATATTCTGATATAAGACTTATAGAGGATTCTATAAAACTCTAGTCTCCTACACTTTCCAATTATATTTTCCGTCAGGCATACACTCCACCTACCTTCATTCCGTTACCAGATAGTCAAGATAGTTTGTTTTTGACCCTTTGGGCACTTTCTTTCTACGTAATTTTTATTTTGCGCCATCTGCTGAACTACCCCCTAGTATTAGTCTACGTTCAAACCCTCTGTAGTTGTCTAAAAGACAACCCCCTTAATGTTTGTTAGTGCTATTCTACATTTCGATGTAGATAATGTATTTTGAAAATAGCATATTTTTTCTCTGTTATATAACATGAATAATAATTATCAAATATCTTGACAGTTTACAAACAAAAACTAGACATAATCCTTAAAGGTATTTCCAAGAATGCAATCATAGTGACCACGATGATGCTTGATCCCATCTCGATGATATAAAAGTGATCATGAAGATCATGTGGAACAGGAAATGCACAAAGTATGATACTTTCACCGACCCTGACTACAATCCTCAGGATGGATATACTGTTCTGCTTTTATTTAAAATTTTCTCTAAACAAAGATATAAAAGTGATAATGAAGATCATGTGGAACAGGAAATGCGCAAAGTATGATACTTTCACCGACCCTGACTACAATCCTCAGGATGGATATACTGTTCTGCTTTTATTTAAAATTTTCTCTAAACAAAGATATAAAAGTGATAATGAAGATCATGTGGAACAGGAAATGCGCAAAGTATGATACTTTCACCGACCCTGACTACAATCCTCAGGATGGATATACTGTTCTGCTTTTATTTAAAATTTTCCCTAAACAAAGATATAAAAGTGTTAATGAAGATCATGTGGAACAGGAAATGCACAAAGTATGATACTTTCACCGACCCTGACTACAATCCTCAGGATGGATATACTGTTCTGCTTTTATTTAAAATTTTCCCTAAACAAAGATATAAAAGTGTTAATGAAGATCATGTGGAACAGGAAATGCACAAAGTATGATACTTTCACCGACCCTGACTACAATCCTCAGGATGGATATACTGTTCTGCTTTTATTTAAAATTTTCTCTAAACAAAGATATAAAAGTGATAATGAAGATCATGTGGAACAGGAAATGCGCAAAGTATGATACTTTCACCGACCCTGACTACAATCCTCAGGATGGATATACTGTTCTGCTTTTATTTAAAATTTTCCCTAAACAAAGATATAAAAGTGTTAATGAAGATCATGTGGAACAGGAAATGCGCAAAGTATGATACTTTCACCGACCCTGACTACAATCCTCAGGATGGATATACTGTTCTGCTTTTATTTAAAATTTTCCCTAAACAAAGATATAAAAGTGTTAATGAAGATCATGTGGAACAGGAAATGCGCAAAGTATGATACTTTCACCGACCCTGACTACAATCCTCAGGATGGATATACTGTTCTGCTTTTATTTAAAATTTTCTCTAAACAAAGATATAAAAGTGATAATGAAGATCATGTGGAACAGGAAATGCGCAAAGTATGATACTTTCACCGACCCTGACTACAATCCTCAGGATGGATATACTGTTCTACTTTTATTTAAAATTTTCCCTAAACAAAGATATAAAAGTGTTAATGAAGATCATGTGGAACAGGAAATGCACAAAGTATGATACTTTCACCGACCCTGACTACAATCCTCAGGATGGATATACTGTTCTGCTTTTATTTAAAATTTTCTCTAAACAAAGATATAAAAGTGATAATGAAGATCATGTGGAACAGGAAATGCGCAAAGTATGATACTTTCACCGACCCTGACTACAATCCTCAGGATGGATATACTGTTCTGCTTTTATTTAAAATTTTCCCTAAACAAAGATATAAAAGTGTTAATGAAGATCATGTGGAACAGGAAATGCGCAAAGTATGATACTTTCACCGACCCTGACTACAATCCTCAGGATGGATATACTGTTCTGCTTTTATTTAAAATTTTCCCTAAACAAAGATATAAAAGTGTTAATGAAGATCATGTGGAACAGGAAATGCGCAAAGTATGATACTTTCACCGACCCTGACTACAATCCTCAGGATGGATATACTGTTCTGCTTTTATTTAAAATTTTCTCTAAACAAAGATATAAAAGTGATAATGAAGATCATGTGGAACAGGAAATGCGCAAAGTATGATACTTTCACCGACCCTGACTACAATCCTCAGGATGGATATACTGTTCTGCTTTTATTTAAAATTTTCTCTAAACAAAGATATAAAAGTGATAATGAAGATCATGTGGAACAGGAAATGCGCAAAGTATGATACTTTCACCGACCCTGACTACAATCCTCAGGATGGATATACTGTTCTGCTTTTATTTAAAATTTTCTCTAAACAAAGATATAAAAGTGATAATGAAGATCATGTGGAACAGGAAATGCGCAAAGTATGATACTTTCACCGACCCTGACTACAATCCTCAGGATGGATATACTGTTCTGCTTTTATTTAAAATTTTCTGTAAACAAAGATATAAAAGTGATAATGAAGATCATGTGGAACAGGAAATGCACAAAGTATGATATTTTCACCGACCCTGACTACAATCCTCAGGATGGATATACTGTTCTGCTTTTATTTAAAATTTTCTCTAAACAAAGATATAAAAGTGATAATGAAGATCATGTAGAACAGGAAATGCACAAAGTATGATATTTTCACCGACCCTGACTACAATCCTCAGGATGGATATACTGTTCCGCTTTTATTTAAAATTTTCCCTAAACAAAGATCTAAAAGTGATAATGAAGATCATGTAGAACAGGAAATGCACAAAGTATGATATTTTCACCGACCCTGACTACAATCCTCAGGATGGATATACTGTTCTGCTTTTATTTAAAATTTTCTCTAAACAAAGATATAAAAGTGATAATGAAGATCATGTAGAACAGGAAATGCACAAAGTATGATATTTTCACCGACCCTGACTACAATCCTCAGGATGGATATACTGTTCCGCTTTTATTTAAAATTTTCCCTAAACAAAGATATAAAAGTGATAATGAAGATCATGTAGAACAGGAAATGCACAAAGTATGATATTTTCACCGACCCTGACTACAATCCTCAGGATGGATATACTGTTCTGCTTTTATTTAAAATTTTCTCTAAACAAAGATATAAAAGTGATAATGAAGATCATGTAGAACAGGAAATGCACAAAGTATGATATTTTCACCGACCTTGACTACAATCCTCAGGATGGATATACTGTTCTGCTTTTATTTAAAATTTTCCCTAAACAAAGATATAAAAGTGATAATGAAGATCATGTAGAACAGGAAATGCACAAAGTATGATATTTTCACCGACCCTGACTACAATCCTCAGGATGGATATACTGTTCTGCTTTTATTTAAAATTTTCCCTAAACAAAGATATAAAAGTGATCATGAAGATCATGTAGAACAGGAAATGCACAAAGTATGATATTTTCACCGACCCTGACTACAATCCTCAGGATGGATATACTGTTCTGCTTTTATTTAAAATTTTCTCTAAACAAAGATATAAAAGTGATAATGAAGATCATGTAGAACAGGAAATGCACAAAGTATGATATTTTCACCGACCCTGACTACAATCCTCAGGATGGATATACTGTTCTGCTTTTATTTAAAATTTTCCCTAAACAAAGATATAAAAGTGATCATGAAGATCATGTAGAACAGGAAATGCACAAAGTATGATATTTTCACCGACCCTGACTACAATCCTCAGGATGGATATACTGTTCTGCTTTTATTTAAAATTTTCTCTAAACAAAGATATAAAAGTGATAATGAAGATCATGTGGAACAGGAAATGCGCAAAGTATGATACTTTCACCGACCCTGACTACAATCCTCAGGATGGATATACTGTTCTGCTTTTATTTAAAATTTTCCCTAAACAAAGATATAAAAGTGATAATGAAGATCATGTAGAACAGGAAATGCACAAAGTATGATATTTTCACCGACCCTGACTACAATCCTCAGGATGGATATACTGTTCTGCTTTTATTTAAAATTTTCCCTAAACAAAGATCTAAAAGTGATCATGAAGATCATGTAGAACAGGAAATGCACAAAGTATGATATTTTCACCGACCCTGACTACAATCCTCAGGATGGATATACTGTTCTGCTTTTATTTAAAATTTTCCCTAAACAAAGATCTAAAAGTGATCATGAAGATCATGTAGAACAGGAAATGCACAAAGTATGATATTTTCACCGACCCTGACTACAATCCTCAGGATGGATATACTGTTCTGCTTTTATTTAAAATTTTCCCTAAACAAAGATCTAAAAGTGATCATGAAGATCATGTAGAACAGGAAATGCACAAAGTATGATATTTTCACCGACCCTGACTACAATCCTCAGGATGGATATACTGTTCTGCTTTTATTTAAAATTTTCCCTAAACAAAGATCTAAAAGTGATCATGAAGATCATGTAGAACAGGAAATGCACAAAGTATGATATTTTCACCGACCCTGACTACAATCCTCAGGATGGATATACTGTTCTGCTTTTATTTAAAATTTTCCCTAAACAAAGATCTAAAAGTGATCATGAAGATCATGTAGAACAGGAAATGCACAAAGTATGATATTTTCACCGACCCTGACTACAATCCTCAGGATGGATATACTGTTCTGCTTTTATTTAAAATTTTCTCTAAACAAAGATATAAAAGTGATAATGAAGATCATGTAGAACAGGAAATGCACAAAGTATGATATTTTCACCGACCCTGACTACAATCCTCAGGATGGATATACTGTTCCGCTTTTATTTAAAATTTTCCCTAAACAAAGATATAAAAGTGATAATGAAGATCATGTAGAACAGGAAATGCACAAAGTATGATATTTTCACCGACCCTGACTACAATCCTCAGGATGGATATACTGTTCTGCTTTTATTTAAAATTTTCTCTAAACAAAGATATAAAAGTGATAATGAAGATCATGTAGAACAGGAAATGCACAAAGTATGATATTTTCACCGACCCTGACTACAATCCTCAGGATGGATATACTGTTCTGCTTTTATTTAAAATTTTCCCTAAACAAAGATATAAAAGTGATAATGAAGATCATGTAGAACAGGAAATGCACAAAGTATGATATTTTCACCGACCCTGACTACAATCCTCAGGATGGATATACTGTTCTGCTTTTATTTAAAATTTTCCCTAAACAAAGATATAAAAGTGATCATGAAGATCATGTAGAACAGGAAATGCACAAAGTATGATATTTTCACCGACCCTGACTACAATCCTCAGGATGGATATACTGTTCTGCTTTTATTTAAAATTTTCTCTAAACAAAGATATAAAAGTGATAATGAAGATCATGTAGAACAGGAAATGCACAAAGTATGATATTTTCACCGACCCTGACTACAATCCTCAGGATGGATATACTGTTCTGCTTTTATTTAAAATTTTCCCTAAACAAAGATATAAAAGTGATCATGAAGATCATGTAGAACAGGAAATGCACAAAGTATGATATTTTCACCGACCCTGACTACAATCCTCAGGATGGATATACTGTTCTGCTTTTATTTAAAATTTTCTCTAAACAAAGATATAAAAGTGATAATGAAGATCATGTGGAACAGGAAATGCGCAAAGTATGATACTTTCACCGACCCTGACTACAATCCTCAGGATGGATATACTGTTCTGCTTTTATTTAAAATTTTCCCTAAACAAAGATATAAAAGTGATCATGAAGATCATGTAGAACAGGAAATGCACAAAGTATGATATTTTCACCGACCCTGACTACAATCCTCAGGATGGATATACTGTTCTGCTTTTATTTAAAATTTTCCCTAAACAAAGATCTAAAAGGTACCAATCTGTAGCTGAATACGTTGTACCGGGCCTATTTATAAGTTTAGCACCGTTATCAGAGTAAACAGAATATCACAATGGCGTCTTACCTTCGGTGTCCTATTGACTTTGAGGAATTGTTGCAGCAAGAATACAGCCGTATTTTATTAAGGAAATTAAATAAGGAAAGCCCAGAAATTACTAATATTATGTTGGCAAAAATATGTTTCCATAGGATTTTATGATGCCATTGGCCCAATGATGTGTCATTTTGGTCTTATAATATAAAATAAACAGGGCAGTAGTTCATTACCACGGAAATCCTAATTTTATAAAATATGTAGGAAGAAAATATACTGAGGGTGCGGTATGTGGACCAGATATACAACACAACAAATAGTCGTTAAATGAAAAGGTGGTCATTATCATTTGATACCACGATCAAAATCAAAATGGTTAATTCATAATTTCTATATAAAGTTAAGATACAACTTGCAAGTAGGAGACAATTCTTAAAGGAGATACTTGACTCCATGAAACCAATATAAAGTGAGAAAAATTAGGTTATATTTCATCTTGGGCTAATATTTTTTAAAAGGCAATTTACAAATACAAATATTACAGAACAATTTCGGATTTAGAGACACGTTTTTTCTCATGTATAAATATTTTTTTTCTGGAAATGATTGAAGAGTTTAATATTTAAACCGATAAAGACGGTTTACATATCTCAGTATCAAAGCGATTTGAAACATGCAAACTACTTAAATAAATATCTACCCAAGTAACCTTACATTTGCTGGTTGATGCATGAAACTTACACAGTTCAATATAATCATATGGCTCACGTCTTTCTAGCTGAATAGGGTTTCCAACTAATTTAATCGATTCTCCTCAGTGACGTCCAAAGTTTTAATTCCTTGCCAAAGTTTATAGTTTCCTGAGAGAGTTTGGCCACAGTCTTAGAGTTAATAGGATCCGGATTGTAGTGATTATATATTTAAAAGTATTTAATCATTTAATCGATACATAATCTTGTATGAGTCAAATTGTTATGGGTACAGTTATCATATGATACAAAAATTTATTAAAATGATAATTTTATAACAATGTTCATAAATAATATAGTTCTTTGAATTTATAATATTTGCATTTATAGGCGAAAAGGAAATAGGCACACTGTTATTTAGTGACGAAATATTTTGTTTATTGAGGAAATTAATTGAAATGTTATAAAATAAAATATGTTTATGAAATAAATAATTAAATTATATAAAATAAAGTTTCTGTATCCTTACAAATTTCTACACCTCGCCATTTCTCATGAATATCCATTCAGGTTAAATTTATCAATTTTCAGAAACATAGTTTTTCCAATGATTGAAATATTTAACAATTTTAAACTGTCGTCTAAGATTCATATCTAGACAAAAAACACTCTAGACCAAGATTTTCTTGTGTAGTGATAATGATAACAATGCTGTGTATGTAAAGACACATCGGAAGTTAAGAAACAGCTGACTTGCCTAAGATACTTTGACACTGTAAGATATAATGATAACCTCAACCAAACTCTAATACAAGCCTTAAATTATGTAATAGACAAATACATAATAAATCATCATATAGTAAGACTAGTTACGTGACATAATCAAAACAAAAAATATATACTATATTTAACGACAAAGGAAATATAAGTTCAGCAACTTATACTAGCTTAACCCTGTTTACAACCTATATTAAGTAAATCAAGGAACAAGTCTCTGATATGCACAAGAAACAAGTTTCACCGACATTGGTTACTTTGATTATTAATTGCAAAGTTTCAACCGTTACTCCAGTAATAAAATGTATAAAGTGTCGTGAAGATTGCTGGAAAAGTCTTAAAAGTTTTGCTGACTCCGCAGTGAGAGAGCGAATAATTTATTATTTGATCAAAGGGAAGCAGTTTCTATGGATTTAATTTCTTCTTTTTGAATAACTGTGAAACATGAAACTCCACAAGGTTGTTGCTAATGGCGCCCTCTTCCAACGATCTTTACAAGTAACCTAATAGATTGAAGCTTTAAAAACTAGTAAAGCGAAAAGCAGGTCTATATAGCAAAATTGCTAAACCTGTAGGTAGGTTCTAAATCGTTATGAAAACTTCGGCTGACAAATAATGTCCGTTAATGGGTTCTTGTTGATATTTTTACTATTTTAAATACAAATATTAGCAGAATTGCATTTTTGTTCTTCTTTTTTACCTTATGCTTTGCTCGTTGGGAATGTTAATTATACATTGTTAATGCATCTATTAACCTTTCTGGTTTCGTTGAGGGATGTAAGAATAACTTGACAGACAATCGGAACCATCTATGCAAGCAACAGAGGCAAAAGCATCTTCTCCCACAGGGTCGCCAGATTTTTGTTTTATTCCAGGTTTCTCCTTTTATTTCTTTGTTAACTCTTTATCTCTCCTCGTACATTCTATGCATTGCATTTTATACGTTACTTGGTTGGTAAAATAATCTCGTATACCACATCTAAACCTCAACTTTCACAGGCTTCAAACCTTTTCATTTCTATATTATTATTATTGTAATTACATTCCGGACACAAATAGCGTTTGAGGAGATTTTGAGAGGTAAGGTAAACTGTTTGAGATGATTACCCAGGATACGTTAGTGAATGACTCTCTCATTGTTTTTGATGTATTATGTTTAATATTTTGTTTTTGTTTATTATTATTTATATATTATATGATTCTGAATGTTCAGCTATATAACAGTCTGTTAATAAACTTCTTGCTTATTATATATTTTTGTTTAGCTAAATCTATTTGGATGTTCGTTTTTATTTTAACCATTAAAAAAATCCCCTGTACAATGCTGCTAAAGAGTACCTACCATCACCTGCCAATTAAAACTTCATCGATAAGTAATAGTTGATTTTACATTATTTTAATATTATATAATATTTTAATAGAGATTTTACACATTAATAATATCGAAAATGTACATAATTTGGTTTAAACTATGTTTTCATAGAGAATATAGGGTGATTAAAATGATTTAATTGATAAATGATGATAAATTAAATTTAAGTTGAATGATAAATTGATTTAAGAGTATAAAAACGTATTTTGTTACTCCAGTAAATATTACTCTATAGGCTATACTAAATAATTTTTGTGTATAAGATTTTACAATTTTATATATTTTTGAGAAAATTATATTCGTTTGTTTAAAATTAAGGCAGTATTTGTAATAGCTAAGCCTATCCCCTTTAGAGCGTGGCAAACGTATGTAAATACGTGATTGGTCGAGATTGTTAGTAGGAGATGATGGGTGGGGGACATTTTGCTGTATAAGAATGACAAAATATGTAATGTTAATTACTACTTCTGAAGATGATTACCGTGTTATCAAAATGTACATAAAGTAACTGCTATAAAGATTTTTGTATTGTGGGAAGTGTTTTTTTATTCAGTTAAAACAATTAGCCAACTGTGGTCAACAAATTTATTAATAAATACTTTATTGTTTTTGTATATTTATCAAGTTTTTAATAGGATTATAATTACAAATCATATGTCTAGGAGTAGTTTTATGAAACAACTGAACTCAGTCAAAGGCCAACATTCTCTGAAACGGTCGGTTGCTGATTTCTCAGTGATTTTTCAACAGGATTTCTGCTATATAAAACCATTATTGAATGTTAGAGACGAGAAAATATATCATATCCTGTTTCTGATTGACGACAGGGAAGAATTTTTACGCCCAGCAGATGTAACAGATATCGACAAACCTTGAAAAGAAGTCACTTCCTACAGCAAGATCTGGGCCAGAGAGTTTGCAATAGGCTGCATGCAATGATTTGGTAATGACATTCCTTTATATTCAATTCCTAAAAACATAATCACTCTATATCATACATTATTTAACTTTTTTTTCAGTATTATCTGTGAAAATATTCTCAATTTTAAAATATATCCTAAATTATTTTGAAATTGTTATATCTTTGGCAAATGTTATTTATTCATTTAAAAAAATTTATTTTACTTATATAATCACGTAAATTAAACGCGTTTCTATAAAACACGTTTCTATAAACGTATGTTTTGAAGAAACATGTATTTGTATTAAGTATTGAATTTATATCACTATGCTCTTTTAAAATATGCCCACAACGCGAAGCAGGACTATATTTAAACAAATATTCTGATTTTGCCTCTTAGAGAGGCCTTTAAACTCTTTTTTAAAAAAATATAATATTATCACAATTATTAAATGATACTTTTTTAAAAATTAACTAACATTATTATTTGTAACTTTTTCTGTTTAAAATTGTATTAGGTAAAATAAAAAAAAATCAATGTGTAGAAACGATTTTGAAAGGTTTAACTTTTAATCCTTTAATGAAGACAATTAAATTTTACATGCTAGAAGGTTTGCTGCAAAGTGAGATGTTATATTCGATTTAAAAAGTCTATATACTGCAAACATTCATTACTCTTTCAATAACAAAGGTACTTAGCCTTTGTAACAATTTCAAAATGTAATTACTTTTCAATAAAACAGAACCGCATCAACCTTTTATGTTACACTTATTACAATATCACAGATGGGGCTTCAATATTTAATTCGTTTAAATGAAGCTTATTAATGGTAAAAAATAGGATGTGATGTGAAGTTCGATAATTAAATTTAATTCTAATAATTAATTCAATATTTGTTATTGTAAAATAATCTTACTTTGAAATATTTCAGATATTATATTTTCCATATAATTCTAATATTGTAACAAAATTGGTTACATAACCCTTTTGTTAAATAAAAACACGATTATATTTTGCTTTTGTAAAAAAAAGGTAGAAGAAAAATGGTTTTTCAGGTGTTCTTTGATTGAAGAGCCACTGTTAATGCAGCATTATCTATGCATCTGTTGAGAATAGAGGATAGATTGAGAATAATGGTAGGGTTAAAGTGGGGACATAACGCCACTTGGAACAAGCTATACAAGAGTAGGGCATTAGGAGTATGTTAGGATGCCAGAAGTAAAGATAATAATGGTAGGGTTAAAGTGGGGACATAACGCCACTTGGAACAAGCTATACAAGAGGTAAGGCATTAGGAGTGTGTTAGGATGCCAGAAGTAAAGATAATAATGGTAGGGTTAAAGTGGGGACATAACGCCACTTGGAACAAGCTATACAAGAGATAGGGCAATAGGAGTGTGTTAGGATGCCAGAAGTAAAGATAATAATGGTAGGGTTAAAGTGGGGACATAACGCCACTTGGAACAAGCTATACAAGAGGTAAGGCATTAGGAGTATGTTAGGATGCCAGAAGTAAAGATAATAATGGTAGGGTTAAAGTGGGGACATAACACCACTTGGAACAAGCTATACAAGAGGTAAGGCATTAGGAGTATGTTAGGATGCCAGAAGTAAAGATAATAATGGTAGGGTTAAAGTGGGGACATAACACCACTTGGAACAAGCTATACAAGAGGTAAGGCATTAGGAGTGTGTTAGGATGCCAGAAGAAAAGATAATAATGGTAGGGTTAAAGTGGGGACATAACGCCACTTGGAACAAGCTATACAAGAGTAGGGCATTAGGAGTATGTTAGGATGCCTGAAGTAAAGATAATAATGGTAGGGTTAAAGTGGGGACATAACGCCACTTGGAACAAGCTATACAAGAGGTAAGGCATTAGGAGTATGTTAGGATGCCAGAAGTAAAGATAATAATGGTAGGGTTAAAGTGGGGACATAACGCCACTTGGAACAAGCTATACAAGAGGTAAGGCATTAGGAGTATGTTAGGATGCCAGAAGTAAAGATAATAATGGTAGTGTTAAAGTGGGGACATAACGCCACTTGGAACAAGCTATACAAGAGGTAAGGCATTAGGAGTGTGTTAGGATGCCAGAAGTAAAGATAATAATGGTAGGGTTAAAGTGGGGACATAACGCCACTTGGAACAAGCTATACAAGAGTAGGGCATTAGGAGTATGTTAGGATGCCTGAAGTAAAGATAATAATGGTAGGGTTAAAGTGGGGACATAACGCCACTTGGAACAAGCTATACAAGAGGTAAGGCATTAGGAGTATGTTAGGATGCCAGAAGTAAAGATAATAATGGTAGGGTTAAAGTGGGGACATAACGCCACTTGGAACAAGCTATACAAGAGGTAAGGCATTAGGAGTATGTTAGGATGCCTGAAGTAAAGATAATAATGGTAGGGTTAAAGTGGGGACATAACGCCACTTGGAACAAGCTATACAAGAGATAGGGCATTAGGAGTATGTTAGGATGCCAGAAGTAAAGATAATAATGGTAGTGTTAAAGTGGGGACATAACGCCACTTGGAACAAGCTATACAAGAGATAGGGCATTAGGAGTGTGTTAGGATGCCAGAAGTAAAGATAATAATGGTAGGGTTAAAGTGGGGACATAACGCCACTTGGAACAAGCTATACAAGAGATAGGGCATTAGGAGTGTGTTAGGATACCAGAAGTAAAGATAATAATGGTAGGGTTAAAGTGGGGACATAACGCCACTTGGAACAAGCTATACAAGAGATAGGGCATTAGGAGTATGTTAGGATGTCTTAGGTAAAGAGAATCGGTATGGGGATCCAAAAGTGGTGCCTCCATGTTACACTTCCTGTATGTAAATGTATAAGGAAGGGTAGGTTGCTTAGGGCAAGATTACAAAAATGGTAAAACAATTTCCAGGTACGAAAACTAGGCAAAAATTATATTAATAAAGAAACATTGCCATTTTTCAGAAAATGGTCTTCTCTTTCTAATTCAATACAATGGTATTTGAAATATTGAAAAAACCTCTCTACTCTTAAACTTCGTACATAGAGAAAAGTTCGAATGCAAAGGATCCTGCAGACATTGTTTGATACCATGAATGCGAGACCTAATGTTGGCCATTAATGTTAAAGCTAAGAAATAGCCACTTGTTGGGGAGTATCCGTCTTGCACTGGGCCTACATTAGGCTCTAAGAATTACCCACAGCATTTCTACTTAGATAAAGGCAAATGATTTATTTCCGGTTCTTATAAAATCCGGCAAAATATACAAGTTGCACTCATGGGAAATCATTTCACAATATTTGAAAGTAGAGTTGAACTTTGATTGCGTCGGAAGTTATTTGTTGCTTCAACACGAAATCCCTATTTTTTACAAAACAAACCTTCAAAGCTTGGCAGAGGTTGAGTAATCAATAATTTACTTTTTAATCAATAATGATTGAATGTATTTAAACGTAATTAATGCATATTTAATTTTTACGTTTATTTGTAAAAGTAAATTCAACGATAGTTTTTAAAGATTTTTGAACTTTTTATACTGTATACAAACTAAATTAAAGAAATGTTTAGAAAGATGTTATTTGTAAACATGTATACGGATCACAACTTAAATTTATTTTTGCAGCGATGGTACTTTGGCAACCTTATTACCATGGTAGCGCTTGCAGTTTGCTATGGAAGCGGAATGAGTAATTTGTTATTGTTTACCCTCAGTGAAGAGAGGTGTCCACTGAGTACCCAGACTAATAGGGAAACACATGTTTTGTACAAAACCATACATTACATATTGCAATTATATTACACTATAATCCCAGGAAAGTTTTTACTAATGCTGCAGTATTTACTTTATTTGGTCTCGTGCTTCTGGAATTAGTTACGTTAATGCTCAATGATCTGTGAAGTGTCGCCAACAAAATATTCGTCGACGTTTTGTCATATTTCCGGCAAAAGAAGCCACTTATACACGACTCATCACCGCTTTACTAAAATATAAAATTCCCTACTGAAATACTATTACAAAAAGTTACGTAAACGTTTCAGAATTACAGAATTATCTGTCTACTATAGACTAATAATTGTTCAAAGGAATTTTATTTTAAATGAGATAAAAACACTGTCAATATATCACATCTGTGATGAAAAAAAAACGCTGCTAAACTGGGAAAAAGAACGATTATTGATGATACATTTGGCTGATTTTGTACACAAATATGGCTTCACAAAGATCAATCTAATAAATAATAAAACTTTGTCAAATGTACGACTTTTGGAGTTACCACCAGTCTACAATAGAAGTACGCATTAGAAAAATGTAACATATTACAGAAATAATAGTTTAAAACATTGAATGATAATTTCCATGACGAAATAACTCATTTCAAAATTGCCTTGAAACCTTAACAGGTCTTCGATGTTAAACGTTTGCCGAAATCATAGTAAAAATGAAGTGATATGTTGTAAACAGAATAACATAATCAACCTTTAAACTTTACAAATAAGAAAGAAAGATGATCTATTGCCGTAGTAATTGAATTACCTTGTTTTATAAACTTGATTTATTCAGATAGTGTCAACATGAATTTTTAAAAAGCAACCAAAAACAGTATGTTGTGTAAACCCATTTCGGGCTAAATGAAAACAAATACAAATAGCTTATTGAACAAAAGCTTTCGTCTCAAATGAAGAAGTAAATGATACAACAAAGTAGAGGAGAAGGCGTTTGTGCCTTCTGGATCTGGGATCCTCCTTTATTGTTTCAACTTGTAATTAAATTATATTAGGGTTGAATATATATATATATATATATATATATATATATATATTTCTATTTATATATATACATGCCTTGTTCCAGTCAAGAGAACACAGTGCTAAAATCCTCGTTCGTAATATCCATAACGTGTTCAAGGGGTTTTCCTTTCTAATATGATTTCCATAAACGAACGTTTCAGACAGAGTATGTTACTGAGAAATCTCTTGCATTTTCCAAACTGATGATGGATTTATTTGTTATTAATTTTACCTAATTGGAATCCTTAAGAAAATCTAATGTTTTTTAATCAGTATTCTCATAGCAAGGTCTGAGCACTTAATAAAAATATTTCCATAGACAAGTATGATATAACGCTGTGATGTACGGTAAAAAGCTTATTTTGGAGAAAACTTCTCTCTCTTAAAGTAAGTACTTTCTTCCATTTCCTTTATTACTCGTAGACAACCCACCACATCCCTTAACACACGTTTTTGAAAGCTAATGGGGAAATTATGCGATAACATTGCAACTTCACATTCGGTGTTTGGGGTTTATTTGGAAACAGTTTATTATTTATTTCTAATGGATAGATAATGGATTTCCCTTATTATAGATATTCTATTATCGTAAAACCACAGTTTATTATTAATAGAAAACAGATGTATTAAAAAGCAATAAATTTGGTATATACGTTTACAATTACAAATATACACTAAATATATAAAACATGGTAAAAATAAACTTTAAACAAATCTTTAGAGATCTATTTGCTTTATTTCATTTATAAAAAAATACTATTTATTTTAAAACTATAAAGTCTTCCAAATATACTTACCTTTATTTCTGGAAGGAATATTTGTATGCAATATATATATATATTTAAGTACGCTTTTTCTGTCTTTCCTAACATTACATTTTAACATAATGTTGGTAATGGAAGACTTTTATATGTTTTAGAAACTATGGAAATTTTTAAACCAATATATATATATATATATATATATATATATTTAAATAATATACACTAATTACATGAATAATACACTCAAAGCTTTTCGTTGGTTGACATTACCAACATCCTCAGGAATTACAATACTAAGAATAAATGATTCTCTCTCTCTCTCTCTCTCTCTCTCTCTCTCTCTATATATATATATATATATATATATATATATATATATATATTTAAGATTAAATAATATACACTAATTACATGAATAATACACTCAAAGCTTTTCGTTGGTTGACATTACCAACATCCTCAGGAATTACAATACTAAGAATAAATGATTCTCTCTCTCTCTCTCTCTCTCTCTCTCTCTCTCTCTATATATATATATATATATTTAAGATTAAATAATATACACTAATTACATGAATAATTTATTGAATAATACACTCAAAGCTTTTCGTTGGTTGACATTACCAACATCCTCAGGAATTACAATACTAAGAATAAATGATTCTATATATATATATATATATATATATATATATATATATATATATATTTAAGATTAAATAATATACACTAATTACATGAATAATTTATTGAATAATACACTCAAAGCTTTTCGTTGGTTGACATTACCAACATCCTCAGGAATTACAATACTAAGAATAAATGATTCTATATATATATATATATATATATATATATATATATATATATATATATATATTTAAGATTAAATAATATACACTAATTACATGATTAATTTATTGAATAATACACTCAAAGCTTTTCGTTGGTTGACATTACCAACATCCTCAGGAATTACAATACTAAGAATAAATGATTCTATATATATATATATATATATATTTAAGATTAAATAATATACACTAATTACATGAATAATTTATTGAATAATACACTCAAAGCTTTTCGTTGGTTGACATTACCAACATCCTCAGGAATTACAATACTAAGAATAAATGATTCTATATATATATATATTTAAGATTAAATAATATACACTAATTACATGAATAATTTATTGAATAATACACTCAAAGCTTTTCGTTGGTTGACATTACCAACATCCTCAGGAATTACAATACTAAGAATAAATGATTCTATATATATATATATTTAAGATTAAATAATATACACTAATTACATGAATAATTTATTGAATAATACACTCAAAGCTTTTCGTTGGTTGACATTACCAACATCCTCAGGAATTACAATACTAAGAATAAATGATTCTATATATATATATATATATATATATATATATATATATATATATATATATATATATATATATATATATATATATATATAGAATATCAAATGTGTTTTCCTGTTAGAATATTTTTAAGATTAAATAACACACACTAATACAGGAATATTTAGTTTATTGAATAATATACTCAAAGCTTTTCGTTGGTTAACGAAAAGCTTTGAGTATATTATTCAATAAATTAAATATTCTTGTATTAGTGTATATTATTTAATCTTAAATATATATATATATATATATATATATATATATATATATATAATATTAAAAGTGTTTTATTTGTTGTGTATGTAAATAATACAACTAACTTTTCGCTTATAAAAAATATTTAATATTAGCTGAAAGATTCCGTGACATAGCCGTGCGCAGCAGAGTTAGCAGTATCTACAATTTTATTGTTTGAACCAAATATATTTACATTCCTAATATAAACGTCGAATAACGTAGAATAATAAAAAAAAAATAATCATCTACTCAATGCCTCATCAAAAAAGGGACCACTTACTGTAAAAAAGTTAATAAAAGTGTTCTCAAGTAAATTAAATTCCATATTAAAAAATTGTATAGTACAGTATGTTTCTTTATGATATCTATATATATTAATTAATTCAATGTATATATAGCCCCACTCTGTAATTAAAATAGTAAATGGTTTATTAATTAAATTCCATAAACCTCTACTGTTTATCATAATATCCTAAATATGAGAACACTCAGTAATATTGAGAACAATCAGGGAATTATGATTTTCCCTACAATTGTTACGAATTAAAAATGTAATTCTAAGTAGGAAGTAGAAGTAATTTTAATCACAGTTTATGGATTGAGAATCGAAGACTACATATGGTTTTATAAATATGCCTTTACTTTACAAATACACTAAGTATAAAAATAAAAATAAAAATTTATATTAATGTGTGTGTTGTAACGGAGTAATATGTGACAAATAAGCGTTACAATAGAAAGTATGAATTTAAAAATTCAAATAATTTCAATTCCTAGAACCGAATCAGGAGGTCTGGGTGTAATGCCTAAAGTATATGAACAAATAATTTTAGATGTTAAAATTAATATAGACAAAGCCATTAGCGGGGACAAGGGATTTTATAAATTTTAAAGAGACAGAAAATGTCTAAATCAAGGTAGCGAGACCATCGACAGTCGAGCAGATGCAGTAAGAAAAAAAAACAGGAAAATTAAGGTAAGAATAACATCAATGGAGGCTAAATTGGGAACTTACAGCGAAATAAGGAATTTGAAGAAATTTCGACCACAGTATGGAAGGCGAGTAGGAAGGGCGACAGGATATGACGAGCAACCGGCGTACAGATCACTCCACACCGAGGAAGATTTGCGATTCCATTTACACCGAGGGTGGACCGAAGAGGTAGGCGTGATGCGGGGGAAGAGCCGTTGGTGTGATCGCGGTTTCAGAGTTCGAGCAGAACGAACGTGTAATTACGCTACGTTTTGTAAAAGCGTTGAATTTTTCAAAGTGTACATGAACAACAAAATGCATGGCTAAGGAGTTCGAGTGTGGTTTTGTGCGTCTCCGAAACTTTTTTAGAAGGGAAACTCTACAAAAGCGGTTTTATACGATCTTACCATTTGGTCTTTGCGTTCGCTATAGAAATTTAAATCTACATACATGTGTGTGTATGTGTGTGTGTGTATGTGTGTGTGTGTGTGTGTGTGTGTGTGTGTGTGTGTGTGTGTGTGTGTGTGTGTGTGTGTGTGTATGTGTGTGTGCGTATGTGTGTGTGTGTGTGTGTAGTGTGTGTGTGTATGTGTGTGTGTGTGTGTGTGTGTGTGTGTGTGTGTGTGTGTGTGTGTGTGTGTGTATGTGTGTGTGTGTGTGTGTGTGTGTGTGTGTGTGTGTGTGTGTGTGTGTGTGTGTGTGTGTGTGTGTGTGTGTGTGTGTGTGTGTGTGTGTGTGTGTGTGTGTGTGTGTGTGTGTGTGTGTGTGTGTGTGTGTGTGTGTGTGTGTGTGTGTGTGTGTGTATGTGTGTGTGTGTGTGTGTGTGTGTATGTGTGTGTGTGTGTGTGTGTGTGTGTGTGTGTGTGTGTGTGTGTGTGTGTGTGTGTGTGTGTGTGTGTGTGTGTGTGTGTGTGTGTGTGTGTGTGTATGTGTGTGTGTGTGTGTGTGTGTGTGTGTGTGTGTGTGTGTGTGTGTGTGTGTGTGTGTGTGTGTGTGTGTGTGTGTGTGTGTGTGTGTGTGTGTGTATGTGATTACATTTGACATAGAATAAGAAGGAACTTTAATAATCTCTTCCTCGTGGTATTGCATTCGGTATATTTAAGATCAGCATTCTACATATTTCATTGCCACCATTACTATTAACACCAACAGCCATAACTGTCCCTTACTTCAGTTGCAAAGATAAGACACTAACCTACAAATTGTAAATATTTTGTTGCACATAATTCTGTTAGTTTTAGTTATCTCTGATTAAAAATCAGTATTCTGAAAACACTAAATTAGTTGAAGCAGAAAGCTGCAATCGCACTTTAATTACTCTAACTTATTCTGTTGATGAGAAAAGATATAGTCACAGGTTTATTACGTTAGGGAGCGTCCCTCTGAATGGTAAAAGGCGATTGGTCAGCAATTGTCATTAAATAACGTGATAAACACTCATTACTTGGACTTTCTTATTTAAAATGATTGGATATAACAGATTAATATTTTAAAGATTGTCACATATACTTTAACATTCCATGTCAATATGTTAATTAATATATAAGGTTATTTCTAGGCATCTAAAACAATATAATCCCATTGGAAAAGGAAATTCAGTGTAACCATTTAAGGGAAGAAAATTAACTTTAAGGTATTCCTGGGAAACATTTCTCTCCCAAAGATTTGGCCTTAATTTCAACAACTCTATAGTTATCTTAGGTAAGAGCGTCCTACTCTGCATAGGATTGTGACCAAATCCGAGGTAGAACAATCCTAGGATTTTTTTATGCCGTGTATAAAGGTCAGTTAAAAAACCCTCAACAATACTGGGTCAGTTAAACAATATATTTAATTCTTGCCCTATGTCGATAAAAAAAAAACTCTACAAAAAGAAACAGTTTAATTAAGAATGCCGGCCAATAAAGCAGAATCTGGGCCCTCAATCCGTTTCTATACATAAAACTGGTTTAGAGTTTTATCAGCTACAATAAACTATTTGTTTGGTTTGTTTAGTTCCTAATTTTTATTATAAATAAAATTAAAAATGCTATTTGGATCATCTGTAAAATAATTACATTTCGAAATTTTTTAAAACATCTTGTTAAAAAATTCAGTTTTAGAACCTAGGACAATTAAACTTTAAAATATCGTTTTTGTTGTAATTTATAGAATGTCTTGTTACTCTCACATCCTCTTCTATTAAATGGAAGAGTATCTGAAGCACAAAGTAATTCAATAGCGACTTCATTAAAAATATCGTGAAAAATATTACAAGATAATATTTTGCAACTTTCTATTAAAAAATATGTTCTGTAACATTGCACGGTCGATAAAGTAACAAAAGTAATGGGATTGACGTCCATCCGCGTTGGTTCACCTAAACAAACAAAGGAGCAATGCGGGCAACAATAAACTCTATTTGATTGCTCTATTTGCCCCAAAGCAAGCAATAAAAACGGAATAGAGCAATATTACTTGCTTTGTTTACGTCACTACATCTGACGGAACGACTGCTCACTCACACATTGCTCATCATTGCTGAAGGTTTGTGCATGTACGTATGTTTTGTCTTACACATGGTGTACCGAGGAGTTTTCCTTGCACTTGAATTTCAGGGATAAAATGTTTGTCCTCAAAGCGATTAATTGTAAACAAATATTATATATAATTTGCTAACCTTCATTATAAACAAAAATACGTTATAACATATTATATAGTTATAAGTTATTTAAATGTAGGCCTAGTCTATTCTACTTTCATTCACTTTGTTCAATTTTACGTTACTTAATTTATTTATTTAAAATGTTTACAAATCTAGGCACTTTGCCCTAAATACCTATTCTCTCCAGGTACTAAGATTTTCGCAACGGTCAATTTGGCCGTTGCAAATAACATGAAGAACTATCACTGTGCTAAAGATATAAATTTAGTACTTTATATGAATTTAATTTCTAAGCGAAACCATATCATTTTCTTAAACAAATTTAATAATAAAAAATTTACAAAATGATTTATATAAAATTACTGGTTTGTCTTTCTTTACTTTTTCTAAAGACAATTCGGTATGCTAATTTCAAGATATAAATGTTTATATATCATGTAGACGTGTTGCAGTAAAACAAAATGTTCGAGATGTGTTTAGCGGTCGTGCTCGGCATATATGTCCAGTCGGGAGTAAACCTAAGTGCCCTTCACGTTTTTACTTTCACGTTAGTTGTATTTACTAAATAAAATAGTTGGCATTTAAACTTATCTGCAACAATCAATTCATTCGAACTCTGCAAAACAAAGGACTAAATACGTGTACAAGGTATTGTAGGTATGCTGGGCTACGTGAGGGAGAAGGGACGAATGTTTAGAGGACGATAAGAGAGTTGTAGGTCTATGTGAGCAGTAAAAAAAATATTCTACATGAAACGCTTCAGGTATTATTCCATGCATTCTTAGGCTTAACAAATATGCACTTATAGTATCCTTGCTCAGGTCTACTTGTGTGTATGGAATGAATTTGTATAAGTTTATCATTAAACGTTTTTTTAAAATTTTTTGGCGGTCACAAACCATTTACTGATTTATTTAATTACCGGCCAAAAGAGTATTTAAAATTAAAAAAAATAAAATAAACCTACTGCTGAATCATTGTTTTTGTAACTCAAGTTAAATTATATTAGGCTGTCTAAATCGTCCCTTCTCGTCCCTGTTTGTTAGTCCCGTGAGTTATTCTAAATAGACACATGTTTTACTGGACAAGTTGAATTATTCAGTTTTTTTAACACAATGAATTTGTGAACTTTTGTGATAAATGAGTAGTTTAATTATTTGAAATGGTTGGCTTTTATATAAATGTTTAATTGAAAAGGGAATGACTTCTAAATAAAATTTACCTTATGTTAGAATGACGAATATTGCAATAACATTCCAGCGCCTGCAGAACGCTAATAATAATTAAAGTAATAAATTAAAAGCAAGAAGTGATAGCATCACGGCGTCGCCTTGTTCTTGAATTAGATTAAACACGCTAGATGTCGTGACGGTACTGGTAAGGCATTTTATTACAGCTGATTTGCAAGATTGAATCTCTTGCTTAAGACTGTGGTCAAACAAATACGACAAGAATTTGGAAATAGACAATACGTGGCGAATTGAATTAAAAATTAGGTCAGTAATAGAATGAAAAGTTATCATAATGGTTTCAGCAAATTTTAATCAACTTATTTAGTGCTGGAAATTTGACGTTTATCTCTATTTTAACGTTCAGTATCTCATTCTAATTTCGGTTTGGTTGGAAAAAACAATTTAATTAAAAGTAAACATTTAAGATATAGAATTTTTCGCCCTAAAATTTGAGGCCTATAATACTTTCCTTCTTTTTTTGTAGCTTAAATAATATTCCTTCCATAACGGTAACTACAATCTCATTCTCAGCAAATCTATCTCTGAATGATTATTGAACCATGAACTTTAACTCAAAATTAATTTTTCTATGTTTGTGTTAGCTTTACACCAGTATATACCTTTTGCAAGTAATCGCTATCCACTACTTAAACTCTAAGCTTTTGTAATATTGTAACACTCTAAATACTTTAGCTAATAATATGTCTACAATTTGGTTACGTTAGGCGGATATAGTTGTGTGACAGTAACTTTAGTTAATGTATTGGTGCTGTCAGCGTGGTATTAGTAAACTTTAGACACAAATCAACCCTCGTCACTTCAGACAACCTGTGTCGCGCACCCTACTTTCCTTCCTACCCCCTGCCTCGGGTTGTACGTAACGGCCTAAGGAGTTATCCACACGTTCATCGTAAATTAACCATTGCCACTTCAACCTATAGATTTTACCTGTAGATTCTCTTGCCAATAGTTTTACACGGGTGTTTCCATACTGAAACCAAAATTATTGTTATTTAAACTGAGCATTGTATTACTAATGAAATGATACTTTATAAAAACCATCGTAAAACCAACAAATATCTACTTTAATTGTTTTCAAATATGAAAGAAATTAAATTCATTTAATTAGGTTAGTTTAATATGCCATCTTTAGTTATTATAATTATGTAGCGATTTTGACGTAATTAAATCAAGAAAAATTGGAATTTTAATTTATTGGGATTATTTAGCTATTAATATTCATAAAAAAACATTGAGTGGTTTTTCATTCATTATGTTTGGTTTTAAATTAAATCTAATTTTGCGTAACATAGGTAATTGTTCATAAGTGGTAGCTTACATGTATTCAAGTTTATTATGATAGAACTTGCAAAATTTGCAAGTATTTTATGTAACGCAAATTGCTAGTATTAAATTATTGTTACTAAATTTTTACAAAAATATTACGTTATGAATTTATTAAAAAAAAAAAAAACTTTATTTCACACCTGATTAATTTTAATAGGACAGTCATTTTTTCAAAATAACGACAGCATACTACGAATATTATAATTGGCATTATTTGAATCAGCAAACACATAAAAGTTTTGTTCTGTATAAAACTCATCCATTATTCAAATTTAAACTTGGTATTATTGATTCTGGTTTCACCGACCTGAACATAGTGAACATTGGTCTTCAATCATGAAGTATACGTCATTAAAAATATCCTGCCCTTCCGGTTGCAGAGATTAAGGAATGCATTCACAGTGTTGCAAGCAAGAATGAGGTACAGCAACATTGGCATTCTAATATCAACTCATATCTCGCTAACGTTCACTTTTACCGTCGTCTGAACAATATTAAACGGTGCTTTATGCAAAATAGCTGCTGGCATAAAAATATCCTGCCCTTCCGGTTGCAGAGATTAAGGAATGCATTCACAGTGTTGCAAGCAAGAATGAGGTACAGCAACATTGGCATTCTAATATCAACTCATATCTCACTAACGTTCACTTTTACCGTCATCTGAACAATATTAAACGGTGCTTTATGCAAAATAGCTGCTGGCATAAAAATATCCTGCCCTTCCGGTTGCAGAGATTAAGGAATGCATTCACAGTGTTGCAAGCAAGAATGAGGTACAGCAACATTGGCATTCTAATATCAACTCATATCTCGCTAACGTTCACTTTTACCGTCGTCTGAACAATATTAAACGGTGCATTATGCAAAATAGCTGCTGGCATAAAAGTATCCTGCCCTTCCGGTTGCAGAGATTAAGGAATGCATTCACAGTGTTGCAAGCAAGAATGAGGTACAGCAACATTGCCATTCTAATATCAACTCATATCTCACTAACGTTCACTTTTACCGTCATCTTAACAATATTAAACGGTGCATTATGCAAAATAGCTGCTGGCTTAAAAGTATCCTGCCCTTCCGGTTGCAGAGATTAAGGAATGCATTCACAGTGTTGCAAGCAAGAATGAGGTACAGCAACATTGCCATTCTAATATCAACTCATATCTCGCTAACGTTCACTTTTACCGTCGTCTGAACAATATTAAACGGTGCATTATGCAAAATAGCTGCTGGCATAAAAGTATCCTGCCCTTCCGGTTGCAGAGATTAAGGAATGCATTCACAGTGTTGCAAGCAAGAATGAGGTACAGCAACATTGCCATTCTAATATCAACTCATATCTCGCTAACGTTCACTTTTACCGTCATCTGAACAATATTAAACGGTGCTTTATGCAAAATAGCTGCTGGCATATAAATATCCTGCCCTTCCGGTTGCAGAGATTAAGGAATGCATTCACAGTGTTGCAAGCAAGAATGAGGTACAGCAACATTGCCATTCTAATATCAACTCATATCTCGCTAACGTTCACTTTTACCGTCATCTGAACAATATTAAACGGAGTATTATGCAAAATAGCTGCTGGCATAAAAATTATCTTGCATATATTTATCTTAAAATGATTTTGAAGGATTTCTTTGAAATGTATATGATAACGAATACGTTTTCCATAGTTAATTGAATCATGTTTTTATAAAATAAATATCTGAATTTAAATAATAATTAATTAATAATGCTGGAAATTATTATTTTCTTCTCTAAATTTTTAGACAAACTTTCATAATTACAGAGTTACGTAAGTGTAAAACAAGTAAAAATAAAATGCCAAGAAACAAAAGTATATTATATTGTAACCTAGTAATTCCTGAATTCATCATATAAATGTTGCCTTCTTGCCTTCTTACATATCGTATAGACAAACATACGGTAAAATATCTGGTTTAGATTTGGGAAAAATCATTTAGCCCAATGCACCAGCGGGTCATCTCCAAGAAGGGTGAAAAGTAACAAGTAGAGACGCCACTCTGGTGCAAAGTATTGATTAAGTTTCTAATAAACTGTAATAAGTTGTATTTCCATTAACTAAATATCCACACGCGTGCGTGCGAGTGCGAAAAATAATAGACTGTTCAGTATCAGATTTTTTTCATGATTATCTGGTTGAATATAAATTACAAATCATTACATGTAAAACTGTTAATGTCATCGCTCCCTCTGCTTGCTGATTACGTACGTTAATTCGGCCACGTGATTAGGAACGTGTAGCTTTATGGCGGCCACAGATTGTAAGTTATTGATAAAGTTTTGTGAAAGGAAAGTAATAATTTAGCATCTGAAGAAAGGAAACTTCTATAAAAGCCTATTCCTTAGTTTAAAATCCTGTGAAATATTAAATTGCCCAAGACTGTTAGTAGGTCGCTCATTTTCCCTGTACTCGGAAAGATTTTTGTTTAATCTAAAAGAGTAATTTAAACCTTAAAGCGTTACTGTTAGTCAAATTTCCCTTGCAAGATTTATGTCTTATAGATAATTATTCTCTTTATATTTGAGTACTCTTATCGTCTTTAACATGCTTACTAAATCCTACTTACTTACATCCTTACTAAATCCTACTTACTTACATCCTTACTAAATCCTACTTACTTACATCCTTACTAAATCCTACTTACTTACATCCTTACTAAATCCTACTTTCTTACATCCTTACTAAATCCTACTTACTTACATCCTTACTAAATCCTACTTACATACATCCTTACTAAATCCTACTTACTTACATCCTTACTAAATCCTACTTACTTACATCCTTACTAAATCCTACATACTTACATCCTTACTAAATCCTACTTACTTACATCCTTACTAAATCCTACTTACTTACATCCTTACTAAATCCTCCTTACTTACATCCTTACTAAATCCTACTTACTTACATCCTTACTAAATCCTACTTACTTACATCCTTACTAAATCCTACTTACTTACATCCTTACTAAATCCTACTTACTTACATCCTTACTAAATCCTACTTACTTACATCCTTACTAAATCCTACTTACTTACATCCTTACTAAATCCTACTTTCTTACATCCTTACTAAATCCTACTTACTTACATCCTTACTAAATCCTACTTACTTACATCCTTACTAAATCCTACTTACTTACATCCTTACTAAATCCTACTTACTTACATCCTTACTAAATCCTACTTATTTACATCCTTACTAAATCCTACTTACTTACATCCTTACTAAATCCTACATACTTACATCCTTACTAAATCCTACTTACTTACATCCTTACTAAATCCTACTTACTTACATACTTACTAAATCCTACTTACTTACATCCTTACTAAATCCTACTTACTTACGTCCTTACTAAATCCTACTTACTTACATCCTTACTAAATCCTACTTACTTACGTCCATACCAAATCCCACTTTCTTACATCCTTACTAAATCCTGCTTACTTACATACTTACTAAATCCTACTTTCTTACATCCTTACTAAATCCTACTTTCTTACATCCTTACTAAATCCTACTTACTTACATCCTTACTAAATCCTACTTACTTACATCCTTACTAAATCCTACTTACTTACATCCTTACGAAATCCTACTTACTTACATCCTTACTAAATCCTACTTACTTACATCCTTACGAAATCCTGCTTACTTACATCCTTACTAAATCCTACTTACTTACATCCTTACTAAATCCTACTTACTTACATCCTTACTAAATCCTACTTTCTTACATCCTTACTAAATCCTACTTTCTTACATCCTTACTAAATCCTACTTACTTTCATCCTTACTAAATCCTACTTACTTACATCCTTACTAAATCCTACTTACTTACATCCTTACTAAATCCTACATACTTACATCCTTACTAAATCCTACTTACTTACATCCTCACTAAATCCTACTTTCTTACATCCTTACTAAAGCCTACTTACTTACATCTTTACTAAATCCTACTTACTTACATCCTTACCAAATCCCACTTTCTTACATCCTTACTAAATCCTGCTTACTTACATACTTACTAAATCCTACTTTCTTACATCCTTACTAAATCCTACTTACTTACATCCTTACTAAATCCTACTTACTTACATCATTACTAAATCCTACTTACTTACATCCTTACTAAATCCTACTTACTTACATCCTTACTAAATCCTACTTTCTTACATCCTTACTAAATCCTACTTACTTACATCCTTACTAACTCTACTTATTTACATCCTTACTAAATCCTACTTACTTACATCCTTACTAAATGTTCAAATTTGCTTGATGTGTATTTTATAAACTAATAATGGATAAATAAATTGGGAAATTTAGCTACATTTAAAAATATTAAAAAAAATATATACACTCAAATGTCTGTACTCAGTATAACGTCCTAGCAAATGCTATAACTTTATACAGATTGTATTTTTAGGCTATAAATATTTTCTTCTCTAAGAGTAATTCCGTTTTTTTAAAAATAGAACTAAAACCCCCGGACCAATCAACAGTCTGGATCATTGTTTGTATTCTAGAGACATCATCAATTTTACTAACAAAGTAGTATTAGTTTTATACTTGTTGAATAAACCTATATCGACGGCTATTAAAACCTGTCCCCTATACTAAGAGAGATTTATCGTTCTTATAGTATAAAAAGAAATTGATTTTTCGTCAAGTTACAGTTATCATATAGCCCCCTAACATTGTAGTTTTTTTAAATTTAATTTATAGTTTTTAATCTAAAATCATCACATAGTATTAAATAAATTTTGAAGCTTAAGTTGTGTGTTGCCGATATTCATTAACAATATTTGGAAAATGTTTGCAAGATTATAGTTGTTATCTGCCTTCTACACAATTAGTTTACTCACTTTATAAGTCAATAAACTCGCATCTATAAAGTTTAATCTTTTAATAAGCAATTTAAAACCGTATTTTATAAAAATGTTATATTTTCCACTTTAAATAAAAAAAAGTTATAACACTAAATTATAATCCCTAATTAATATTAAAATAATGTATCTAAATTTAAAAAGTCATAATTTGTTTTTTATTAGAAGTAAAGATAAAACACTTCAAATTTAATGTTTATGCTTGTATAAATACTATCTTCCAATTTAATGTTTATGCTTGTATAAATACTATCTTCCAATTTAATGTTTACGCTTGTATAAATACTATCTTCCAATTTAATGTTTACGCTTGTATAAATACTATCTTCTAATTTAATGTTTATGCTTGTATAAATACTATCTTCCAATTTAATGTTTACGCTTGTATAAATACTATCTTCCAATTTAATGTTTACGCTTGTATAAATACTATCTTCCAATTTAATGTTTATGCTTGTATAAATACTATCTTCCAATTTAATGTTTATGCTTGTATAAATACTATCTTCTAATTTAATGTTTATGCTTGTATAAATACTATCTTCCAATTTAATGTTTACGCTTGTATAAATACTATCTTCCAATTTAATGTTTACGCTTGTATAAATACTATCTTCCAATTTAATGTTTATGCTTGTATAAATACTATCTTCCAATTTAATGTTTACGCTTGTATAAATACTATCTTCCAATTTAATGTTTATGCTTGTATAAATACTATCTTCCAATTCACAGATGCTTGTATAAATACTATCTTCCAATTCACAGATGCTTGTATAAATACTATCTTCCAATTCACAGATGCTTGTATAAATACTATCTTCCAATTCACAGATGCTTGTATAAATACTATCTTCCAATTTAATGTTTATGCTTGTATAAATACTATCTTACAATTTAATGTTTATGCTTGTATAAATACTATCTTCCAATTCACAGATGCTTGTATAAATACTATCTTCCAATTCACAGATGCTTGTATAAATACTATCTTCCAATTTAATGTTTATGCTTGTATAAATACTATCTTACAATTTAATGTTTATGCTTGTATAAATACTATCTTCCAATTCACAGATGCTTGTATAAATACTATCTTCCAATTCACAGATGCTTGTATAAATACTATCTTCCAATTCACAGATGCTTGTATAAATACTATCTTCCAATTCACAGATGCTTGTATAAATACTATCTTCCAATTCACAGATGCTTGTATAAATACTATCTTCCAATTTAATGTTTATGCTTGTATAAATACTATCTTACAATTTAATGTTTACGCTTGTATAAATACTATCTTCCAATTTAATGTTTACGCTTGTATAAATACTATCTTCCAATTTAATGTTTATGCTTGTATAAATACTATCTTCCAATTTAATGTTTACGCTTGTATAAATACTATCTTCCAATTTAATGTTTATGCTTGTATAAATACTATCTTCCAATTCACAGATGCTTGTATAAATACTATCTTCCAATTCACAGATGCTTGTATAAATACTATCTTCCAATTCACAGATGCTTGTATAAATACTATCTTCCAATTCACAGATGCTTGTATAAATACTATCTTCCAATTTAATGTTTATGCTTGTATAAATACTATCTTACAATTTAATGTTTATGCTTGTATAAATACTATCTTCCAATTCACAGATGCTTGTATAAATACTATCTTCCAATTCACAGATGCTTGTATAAATACTATCTTCCAATTTAATGTTTATGCTTGTATAAATACTATCTTACAATTTAATGTTTATGCTTGTATAAATACTATCTTCCAATTCACAGATGCTTGTATAAATACTATCTTCCAATTCACAGATGCTTGTATAAATACTATCTTCCAATTCACAGATGCTTGTATAAATACTATCTTCCAATTCACAGATGCTTGTATAAATACTATCTTCCAATTCACAGATGCTTGTATAAATACTATCTTCCAATTTAATGTTTATGCTTGTATAAATACTATCTTACAATTTAATGTTTATGCTTGTATAAATACTATCTTCCAATTCACAGATGCTTGTATAAATACTATCTTCCAATTTAATGTTTATGCTTGTATAAATACTATCTTACAATTTAATGTTTATGCTTGTATAAATACTATCTTCCAATTCACAAATGCTTGTATAAATACTATCTTCCAATTCACAGATGCTTGTATAAATACTATCTTCCAATTCACAGATGCTTGTATAAATACTATCTTCCAATTTAATGTTTATGCTTGTATAAATACTATCTTACAATTTAATGTTTATGCTTGTATAAATACTATCTTCCAATTCACAGATGCTTGTATAAATACTATCTTCCAATTCACAGATGCTTGTATAAATACTATCTTCCAATTTAATGTTTATGCTTGTATAAATACTATCTTACAATTTAATGTTTATGCTTGTGTAAATACTATCTTCCAATTCACAGATGCTTGTATAAATACTATCTTCCAATTCACAGATGCTTGTATAAATACTATCTTCCAATTCACAGATGCTTGTATAAATACTATCTTCCAATTCACAGATGCTTGTATAAATACTATCTTCCAATTCACAGATGCTTGTATAAATACTATCTTCCAATTCACAGATGCTTGTATAAATACTATCTTCCAATTCACAGATGCTTGTATAAATACTATCTTCCAATTCACAGATGCTTGTATAAATGCTATCTTACAATTTAATGTTTATGCTTGTATAAATACTATCTTCCAATTCACGGATGCTTGTATAAATACTATCTTCCAATTCACAGATGCTTGTATAAATACTATCTTCCAATTCACAGATGCTTGTATAAATACTATCTTCCAATTTAATGTTTATGCTTGTATAAATACTATCTTACAATTTAATGTTTATGCTTGTATAAATACTATCTTCCAATTCACAGATGCTTGTATAAATACTATCTTCCAATTCACAGATGCTTGTATAAATACTATCTTCCAATTCACAGATGCTTGTATAAATACTATCTTCCAATTCACAGATGCTTGTATAAATACTATCTTCCAATTCACAGATGCTTGTATAAATACTATCTTCCAATTCACAGATGCTTGTATAAATACTATCTTCCAATTCACAGATGCTTGTATAAATACTATCTTCCAATTTAATGTTTATGCTTGTATAAATACTATCTTACAATTTAATGTTTATGCTTGTGTAAATAATATCTTCCAATTCACAGATGCTTGTATAAATACTATCTTCCAATTCACAGATGCTTGTATAAATACTATCTTCCAATTCACAGATGCTTGTATAAATACTATCTTCCAATTCACAGATGCTTGTATAAATACTATCTTCCAATTCACAGATGCTTGTATAAATACTATCTTCCAATTCACAGATGCTTGTATAAATACTATCTTCCAATTCACAGATGCTTGTATAAATACTATCTTCCAATTCACAGATGCTTGTATAAATACTATCTTCCAAATCACAGATGCTTGTATAAATGCTATCTTACAATTTAATGTTTATGCTTGTATAAATACTATCTTCCAATTCACGGATGCTTGTATAAATACTATCTTCCAATTCACAGATGCTTGTATAAATACTTTCTTCCAATTCACAGATGCTTGTATAAATACTATCTTCCAATTTCATGTTTATGCTTGTATAAATACTATCTTACAATTTAATGTTTATGCTTGTATAAATACTATCTTCCAATTCACAGATGCTTGTATAAATACTATCTTCCAATTCACAGATGCTTGTATAAATACTATCTTCCAATTCACAGATGCTTGTATAATTTATTTCACACCTGATTAATTTTAATAGGACAGTCATTTTTTCAAAATAACGACAGCATACTACGAATATTATAATTGGCATTATTTGAATCAGCAAACACATAAAAGTTTTGTTCTGTATAAAACTCATCCATTATTCAAATTTAAACTTGGTATTATTGATTCTGGTTTCACCGACCTGAACATAGTGAACATTGGTCTTCAATCATGAAGTATACGTCATTAAAAATATCCTGCCCTTCCGGTTGCAGAGATTAAGGAATGCATTCACAGTGTTGCAAGCAAGAATGAGGTACAGCAACATTGGCATTCTAATATCAACTCATATCTCGCTAACGTTCACTTTTACCGTCGTCTGAACAATATTAAACGGTGCTTTATGCAAAATAGCTGCTGGCATAAAAATATCCTGCCCTTCCGGTTGCAGAGATTAAGGAATGCATTCACAGTGTTGCAAGCAAGAATGAGGTACAGCAACATTGGCATTCTAATATCAACTCATATCTCACTAACGTTCACTTTTACCGTCATCTGAACAATATTAAACGGTGCTTTATGCAAAATAGCTGCTGGCATAAAAATATCCTGCCCTTCCGGTTGCAGAGATTAAGGAATGCATTCACAGTGTTGCAAGCAAGAATGAGGTACAGCAACATTGGCATTCTAATATCAACTCATATCTCGCTAACGTTCACTTTTACCGTCGTCTGAACAATATTAAACGGTGCATTATGCAAAATAGCTGCTGGCATAAAAGTATCCTGCCCTTCCGGTTGCAGAGATTAAGGAATGCATTCACAGTGTTGCAAGCAAGAATGAGGTACAGCAACATTGCCATTCTAATATCAACTCATATCTCACTAACGTTCACTTTTACCGTCATCTTAACAATATTAAACGGTGCATTATGCAAAATAGCTGCTGGCTTAAAAGTATCCTGCCCTTCCGGTTGCAGAGATTAAGGAATGCATTCACAGTGTTGCAAGCAAGAATGAGGTACAGCAACATTGCCATTCTAATATCAACTCATATCTCGCTAACGTTCACTTTTACCGTCGTCTGAACAATATTAAACGGTGCATTATGCAAAATAGCTGCTGGCATAAAAGTATCCTGCCCTTCCGGTTGCAGAGATTAAGGAATGCATTCACAGTGTTGCAAGCAAGAATGAGGTACAGCAACATTGCCATTCTAATATCAACTCATATCTCGCTAACGTTCACTTTTACCGTCATCTGAACAATATTAAACGGTGCTTTATGCAAAATAGCTGCTGGCATATAAATATCCTGCCCTTCCGGTTGCAGAGATTAAGGAATGCATTCACAGTGTTGCAAGCAAGAATGAGGTACAGCAACATTGCCATTCTAATATCAACTCATATCTCGCTAACGTTCACTTTTACCGTCATCTGAACAATATTAAACGGAGTATTATGCAAAATAGCTGCTGGCATAAAAATTATCTTGCATATATTTATCTTAAAATGATTTTGAAGGATTTCTTTGAAATGTATATGATAACGAATACGTTTTCCATAGTTAATTGAATCATGTTTTTATAAAATAAATATCTGAATTTAAATAATAATTAATTAATAATGCTGGAAATTATTATTTTCTTCTCTAAATTTTTAGACAAACTTTCATAATTACAGAGTTACGTAAGTGTAAAACAAGTAAAAATAAAATGCCAAGAAACAAAAGTATATTATATTGTAACCTAGTAATTCCTGAATTCATCATATAAATGTTGCCTTCTTGCCTTCTTACATATCGTATAGACAAACATACGGTAAAATATCTGGTTTAGATTTGGGAAAAATCATTTAGCCCAATGCACCAGCGGGTCATCTCCAAGAAGGGTGAAAAGTAACAAGTAGAGACGCCACTCTGGTGCAAAGTATTGATTAAGTTTCTAATAAACTGTAATAAGTTGTATTTCCATTAACTAAATATCCACACGCGTGCGTGCGAGTGCGAAAAATAATAGACTGTTCAGTATCAGATTTTTTTCATGATTATCTGGTTGAATATAAATTACAAATCATTACATGTAAAACTGTTAATGTCATCGCTCCCTCTGCTTGCTGATTACGTACGTTAATTCGGCCACGTGATTAGGAACGTGTAGCTTTATGGCGGCCACAGATTGTAAGTTATTGATAAAGTTTTGTGAAAGGAAAGTAATAATTTAGCATCTGAAGAAAGGAAACTTCTATAAAAGCCTATTCCTTAGTTTAAAATCCTGTGAAATATTAAATTGCCCAAGACTGTTAGTAGGTCGCTCATTTTCCCTGTACTCGGAAAGATTTTTGTTTAATCTAAAAGAGTAATTTAAACCTTAAAGCGTTACTGTTAGTCAAATTTCCCTTGCAAGATTTATGTCTTATAGATAATTATTCTCTTTATATTTGAGTACTCTTATCGTCTTTAACATGCTTACTAAATCCTACTTACTTACATCCTTACTAAATCCTACTTACTTACATCCTTACTAAATCCTACTTACTTACATCCTTACTAAATCCTACTTACTTACATCCTTACTAAATCCTACTTTCTTACATCCTTACTAAATCCTACTTACTTACATCCTTACTAAATCCTACTTACATACATCCTTACTAAATCCTACTTACTTACATCCTTACTAAATCCTACTTACTTACATCCTTACTAAATCCTACATACTTACATCCTTACTAAATCCTACTTACTTACATCCTTACTAAATCCTACTTACTTACATCCTTACTAAATCCTCCTTACTTACATCCTTACTAAATCCTACTTACTTACATCCTTACTAAATCCTACTTACTTACATCCTTACTAAATCCTACTTACTTACATCCTTACTAAATCCTACTTACTTACATCCTTACTAAATCCTACTTACTTACATCCTTACTAAATCCTACTTACTTACATCCTTACTAAATCCTACTTTCTTACATCCTTACTAAATCCTACTTACTTACATCCTTACTAAATCCTACTTACTTACATCCTTACTAAATCCTACTTACTTACATCCTTACTAAATCCTACTTACTTACATCCTTACTAAATCCTACTTATTTACATCCTTACTAAATCCTACTTACTTACATCCTTACTAAATCCTACATACTTACATCCTTACTAAATCCTACTTACTTACATCCTTACTAAATCCTACTTACTTACATACTTACTAAATCCTACTTACTTACATCCTTACTAAATCCTACTTACTTACGTCCTTACTAAATCCTACTTACTTACATCCTTACTAAATCCTACTTACTTACGTCCATACCAAATCCCACTTTCTTACATCCTTACTAAATCCTGCTTACTTACATACTTACTAAATCCTACTTTCTTACATCCTTACTAAATCCTACTTTCTTACATCCTTACTAAATCCTACTTACTTACATCCTTACTAAATCCTACTTACTTACATCCTTACTAAATCCTACTTACTTACATCCTTACGAAATCCTACTTACTTACATCCTTACTAAATCCTACTTACTTACATCCTTACGAAATCCTGCTTACTTACATCCTTACTAAATCCTACTTACTTACATCCTTACTAAATCCTACTTACTTACATCCTTACTAAATCCTACTTTCTTACATCCTTACTAAATCCTACTTTCTTACATCCTTACTAAATCCTACTTACTTTCATCCTTACTAAATCCTACTTACTTACATCCTTACTAAATCCTACTTACTTACATCCTTACTAAATCCTACATACTTACATCCTTACTAAATCCTACTTACTTACATCCTCACTAAATCCTACTTTCTTACATCCTTACTAAAGCCTACTTACTTACATCTTTACTAAATCCTACTTACTTACATCCTTACCAAATCCCACTTTCTTACATCCTTACTAAATCCTGCTTACTTACATACTTACTAAATCCTACTTTCTTACATCCTTACTAAATCCTACTTACTTACATCCTTACTAAATCCTACTTACTTACATCATTACTAAATCCTACTTACTTACATCCTTACTAAATCCTACTTACTTACATCCTTACTAAATCCTACTTTCTTACATCCTTACTAAATCCTACTTACTTACATCCTTACTAACTCTACTTATTTACATCCTTACTAAATCCTACTTACTTACATCCTTACTAAATGTTCAAATTTGCTTGATGTGTATTTTATAAACTAATAATGGATAAATAAATTGGGAAATTTAGCTACATTTAAAAATATTAAAAAAAATATATACACTCAAATGTCTGTACTCAGTATAACGTCCTAGCAAATGCTATAACTTTATACAGATTGTATTTTTAGGCTATAAATATTTTCTTCTCTAAGAGTAATTCCGTTTTTTTAAAAATAGAACTAAAACCCCCGGACCAATCAACAGTCTGGATCATTGTTTGTATTCTAGAGACATCATCAATTTTACTAACAAAGTAGTATTAGTTTTATACTTGTTGAATAAACCTATATCGACGGCTATTAAAACCTGTCCCCTATACTAAGAGAGATTTATCGTTCTTATAGTATAAAAAGAAATTGATTTTTCGTCAAGTTACAGTTATCATATAGCCCCCTAACATTGTAGTTTTTTTAAATTTAATTTATAGTTTTTAATCTAAAATCATCACATAGTATTAAATAAATTTTGAAGCTTAAGTTGTGTGTTGCCGATATTCATTAACAATATTTGGAAAATGTTTGCAAGATTATAGTTGTTATCTGCCTTCTACACAATTAGTTTACTCACTTTATAAGTCAATAAACTCGCATCTATAAAGTTTAATCTTTTAATAAGCAATTTAAAACCGTATTTTATAAAAATGTTATATTTTCCACTTTAAATAAAAAAAAGTTATAACACTAAATTATAATCCCTAATTAATATTAAAATAATGTATCTAAATTTAAAAAGTCATAATTTGTTTTTTATTAGAAGTAAAGATAAAACACTTCAAATTTAATGTTTATGCTTGTATAAATACTATCTTCCAATTTAATGTTTATGCTTGTATAAATACTATCTTCCAATTTAATGTTTACGCTTGTATAAATACTATCTTCCAATTTAATGTTTACGCTTGTATAAATACTATCTTCTAATTTAATGTTTATGCTTGTATAAATACTATCTTCCAATTTAATGTTTACGCTTGTATAAATACTATCTTCCAATTTAATGTTTACGCTTGTATAAATACTATCTTCCAATTTAATGTTTATGCTTGTATAAATACTATCTTCCAATTTAATGTTTATGCTTGTATAAATACTATCTTCTAATTTAATGTTTATGCTTGTATAAATACTATCTTCCAATTTAATGTTTACGCTTGTATAAATACTATCTTCCAATTTAATGTTTACGCTTGTATAAATACTATCTTCCAATTTAATGTTTATGCTTGTATAAATACTATCTTCCAATTTAATGTTTACGCTTGTATAAATACTATCTTCCAATTTAATGTTTATGCTTGTATAAATACTATCTTCCAATTCACAGATGCTTGTATAAATACTATCTTCCAATTCACAGATGCTTGTATAAATACTATCTTCCAATTCACAGATGCTTGTATAAATACTATCTTCCAATTCACAGATGCTTGTATAAATACTATCTTCCAATTTAATGTTTATGCTTGTATAAATACTATCTTACAATTTAATGTTTATGCTTGTATAAATACTATCTTCCAATTCACAGATGCTTGTATAAATACTATCTTCCAATTCACAGATGCTTGTATAAATACTATCTTCCAATTTAATGTTTATGCTTGTATAAATACTATCTTACAATTTAATGTTTATGCTTGTATAAATACTATCTTCCAATTCACAGATGCTTGTATAAATACTATCTTCCAATTCACAGATGCTTGTATAAATACTATCTTCCAATTCACAGATGCTTGTATAAATACTATCTTCCAATTCACAGATGCTTGTATAAATACTATCTTCCAATTCACAGATGCTTGTATAAATACTATCTTCCAATTTAATGTTTATGCTTGTATAAATACTATCTTACAATTTAATGTTTACGCTTGTATAAATACTATCTTCCAATTTAATGTTTACGCTTGTATAAATACTATCTTCCAATTTAATGTTTATGCTTGTATAAATACTATCTTCCAATTTAATGTTTACGCTTGTATAAATACTATCTTCCAATTTAATGTTTATGCTTGTATAAATACTATCTTCCAATTCACAGATGCTTGTATAAATACTATCTTCCAATTCACAGATGCTTGTATAAATACTATCTTCCAATTCACAGATGCTTGTATAAATACTATCTTCCAATTCACAGATGCTTGTATAAATACTATCTTCCAATTTAATGTTTATGCTTGTATAAATACTATCTTACAATTTAATGTTTATGCTTGTATAAATACTATCTTCCAATTCACAGATGCTTGTATAAATACTATCTTCCAATTCACAGATGCTTGTATAAATACTATCTTCCAATTTAATGTTTATGCTTGTATAAATACTATCTTACAATTTAATGTTTATGCTTGTATAAATACTATCTTCCAATTCACAGATGCTTGTATAAATACTATCTTCCAATTCACAGATGCTTGTATAAATACTATCTTCCAATTCACAGATGCTTGTATAAATACTATCTTCCAATTCACAGATGCTTGTATAAATACTATCTTCCAATTCACAGATGCTTGTATAAATACTATCTTCCAATTTAATGTTTATGCTTGTATAAATACTATCTTACAATTTAATGTTTATGCTTGTATAAATACTATCTTCCAATTCACAGATGCTTGTATAAATACTATCTTCCAATTTAATGTTTATGCTTGTATAAATACTATCTTACAATTTAATGTTTATGCTTGTATAAATACTATCTTCCAATTCACAAATGCTTGTATAAATACTATCTTCCAATTCACAGATGCTTGTATAAATACTATCTTCCAATTCACAGATGCTTGTATAAATACTATCTTCCAATTTAATGTTTATGCTTGTATAAATACTATCTTACAATTTAATGTTTATGCTTGTATAAATACTATCTTCCAATTCACAGATGCTTGTATAAATACTATCTTCCAATTCACAGATGCTTGTATAAATACTATCTTCCAATTTAATGTTTATGCTTGTATAAATACTATCTTACAATTTAATGTTTATGCTTGTGTAAATACTATCTTCCAATTCACAGATGCTTGTATAAATACTATCTTCCAATTCACAGATGCTTGTATAAATACTATCTTCCAATTCACAGATGCTTGTATAAATACTATCTTCCAATTCACAGATGCTTGTATAAATACTATCTTCCAATTCACAGATGCTTGTATAAATACTATCTTCCAATTCACAGATGCTTGTATAAATACTATCTTCCAATTCACAGATGCTTGTATAAATACTATCTTCCAATTCACAGATGCTTGTATAAATGCTATCTTACAATTTAATGTTTATGCTTGTATAAATACTATCTTCCAATTCACGGATGCTTGTATAAATACTATCTTCCAATTCACAGATGCTTGTATAAATACTATCTTCCAATTCACAGATGCTTGTATAAATACTATCTTCCAATTTAATGTTTATGCTTGTATAAATACTATCTTACAATTTAATGTTTATGCTTGTATAAATACTATCTTCCAATTCACAGATGCTTGTATAAATACTATCTTCCAATTCACAGATGCTTGTATAAATACTATCTTCCAATTCACAGATGCTTGTATAAATACTATCTTCCAATTCACAGATGCTTGTATAAATACTATCTTCCAATTCACAGATGCTTGTATAAATACTATCTTCCAATTCACAGATGCTTGTATAAATACTATCTTCCAATTCACAGATGCTTGTATAAATACTATCTTCCAATTTAATGTTTATGCTTGTATAAATACTATCTTACAATTTAATGTTTATGCTTGTGTAAATAATATCTTCCAATTCACAGATGCTTGTATAAATACTATCTTCCAATTCACAGATGCTTGTATAAATACTATCTTCCAATTCACAGATGCTTGTATAAATACTATCTTCCAATTCACAGATGCTTGTATAAATACTATCTTCCAATTCACAGATGCTTGTATAAATACTATCTTCCAATTCACAGATGCTTGTATAAATACTATCTTCCAATTCACAGATGCTTGTATAAATACTATCTTCCAATTCACAGATGCTTGTATAAATACTATCTTCCAAATCACAGATGCTTGTATAAATGCTATCTTACAATTTAATGTTTATGCTTGTATAAATACTATCTTCCAATTCACGGATGCTTGTATAAATACTATCTTCCAATTCACAGATGCTTGTATAAATACTTTCTTCCAATTCACAGATGCTTGTATAAATACTATCTTCCAATTTCATGTTTATGCTTGTATAAATACTATCTTACAATTTAATGTTTATGCTTGTATAAATACTATCTTCCAATTCACAGATGCTTGTATAAATACTATCTTCCAATTCACAGATGCTTGTATAAATACTATCTTCCAATTCACAGATGCTTGTATAAATACTATCTTCCAATTCACAGATGCTTGTATAAATACTATCTTCCAATTCACAGATGCTTGTATAAATACTATCTTCCAATTTAATGTTTATGCTTGTATAAATACTATCTTACAATTTAATGTTTATGCTTGTATAAATACTATCTTCCAATTCACAGATGCTTGTATAAATACTATCTTCCAATTCACAGATGCTTGTATAAATACTATCTTCCAATTCACAGATGCTTGTATAAATACTATCTTCCAATTTAATGTTTATGCTTGTATAAATACTATCTTACAATTTAATGTTTATGCTTGTATAAATACTATCTTCCAATTCACAGATGCTTGTATAAATACTATCTTCCAATTCACAGATGCTTGTATAAATACTATCTTCCAATTTAATGTTTATGCTTGTATAAATACTATCTTACAATTTAATGTTTATGCTTGTGTAAATACTATCTTCCAATTCACAGATGCTTGTATAAATACTATCTTCCAATTCACAGATGCTTGTATAAATACTATCTTCCAATTCACAGATGCTTGTATAAATACTATCTTCCAATTTAATGTTTATGCTTGTATAAATACTATCTTACAATTTAATGTTTATGCTTGTATAAATACTATCTTCCAATTCACAGATGCTTGTATAAATACTATCTTCCAATTTAATGTTTATGCTTGTATAAATACTATCTTACAATTTAATATTTATGCTTGTATAAATACTATCTTCCAATTCACAGATGCTTGTATAAATACTATCTTCCAATTCACAGATGCTTGTATAAATACTATCTTCCAATTCACAGATGCTTGTATAAATACTATCTTCCAATTTAATGTTTATGCTTGTATAAATACTATCTTACAATTTAATGTTTATGCTTGTATAAATACTATCTTCCAATTCACAGATGCTTGTATAAATACTATCTTCCAATTCACAGATGCTTGTATAAATACTATCTTCCAATTTAATGTTTATGCTTGTATAAATACTATCTTACAATTTAATGTTTATGCTTGTGTAAATATTATCTTCCAATTCACAGATGCTTGTATAAATACTATCTTCCAATTCACAGATGCTTGTATAAATACTATCTTCCAATTCACAGATGCTTGTATAAATACTATCTTCCAATTCACAGATGCTTGTATAAATACTATCTTCCAATTCACAGATGCTTGTATAAATACTATCTTCCAATTCACAGATGCTTGTATAAATACTATCTTCCAATTCACAGATGCTTGTATAAATGCTATCTTACAATTTAATGTTTATGCTTGTATAAATACTATCTTCCAATTCACGGATGCTTGTATAAATACTATCTTCCAATTCACAGATGCTTGTATAAATACTATCTTCCAATTTAATGTTTATGCTTGTATAAATACTATCTTACAATTTAATGTTTATGCTTGTATAAATACTATCTTCCAATTCACAGATGCTTGTATAAATACTATCTTCCAATTCACAGATGCTTGTATAAATACTATCTTCCAATTCACAGATGCTTGTATAAATACTATCTTCCAATTCACAGATGCTTGTATAAATACTATCTTCCAATTCACAGATGCTTGTATAAATACTATCTTCCAATTCACAGATGCTTGTATAAATACTATCTTCCAATTCACAGATGCTTGTATAAATACTATCTTCCAATTCACAGATGCTTGTATAAATACTATCTTCCAATTCACAGATGCTTGTATAAATACTATCTTCCAATTCACAGATGCTTGTATAAATACTATCTTCCAATTCACAGATGCTTGTATAAATACTATCTTCCAATTCACAGATGCTTGTATAAATACTATCTTCCAATTCACAGATGCTTGTATAAATACTATCTTCCAATTCACAGATGCTTGTATAAATGCTATCTTACAATTTAATGTTTATGCTTGTATAAATACTATCTTCCAATTCACGGATGCTTGTATAAATACTATCTTCCAATTCACAGATGCTTGTATAAATACTTTCTTCCAATTCACAGATGCTTGTATAAATACTATCTTCCAATTTAATGTTTATGCTTGTATAAATACTATCTTACAATTTAATGTTTATGCTTGTATAAATACTATCTTCCAATTCACAGATGCTTGTATAAATACTATCTTCCAATTCACAGATGCTTGTATAAATACTATCTTCCAATTCACAGATGCTTGTATAAATACTATCTTCCAATTCACAGATGCTTGTATAAATACTATCTTCCAATTCACAGATGCTTGTATAAATACTATCTTCCAATTTAATGTTTATGCTTGTATAAATACTATCTTACAATTTAATGTTTATGCTTGTATAAATACTATCTTCCAATTCACAGATGCTTGTATAAATACTATCTTCCAATTTAATGTTTATGCTTGTATAAATACTATCTTACAATTTAATGTTTATGCTTGTATAAATACTATCTTCCAATTCACAGATGCTTGTATAAATACTATCTTCCAATTCACAGATGCTTGTATAAATACTATCTTCCAATTCACAGATGCTTGTATAAATACTATCTTCCAATTTAATGTTTATGCTTGTATAAATACTATCTTACAATTTAATGTTTATGCTTGTATAAATACTATCTTCCAATTCACAGATGCTTGTATAAATACTATCTTCCAATTCACAGATGCTTGTATAAATACTATCTTCCAATTTAATGTTTATGCTTGTATAAATACTATCTTACAATTTAATGTTTATGCTTGTGTAAATACTATCTTCCAATTCACAGATGCTTGTATAAATACTATCTTCCAATTCACAGATGCTTGTATAAATACTATCTTCCAATTCACAGATGCTTGTATAAATACTATCTTCCAATTTAATGTTTATGCTTGTATAAATACTATCTTACAATTTAATGTTTATGCTTGTGTAAACACTATCTTCCAATTCACAGATGCTTGTATAAATACTATCTTCCAATTCACAGATGCTTGTATAAATACTATCTTCCAATTCAAAGATGCTTGTATAAATACTATCTTCCAATTCACAGATGCTTGTATAAATACTATCTTCCAATTCACAGATGCTTGTATAAATACTATCTTCCAATTTAATGTTTATGCTTGTATAAATACTATCTTACAATTTAATGTTTATGCTTGTATAAATACTATCTTCCAATTCACAGATGCTTGTATAAATACTATCTTCCAATTTAATGTTTATGCTTGTATAAATACTATCTTACAATTTAATATTTATGCTTGTATAAATACTATCTTCCAATTCACAGATGCTTGTATAAATACTATCTTCCAATTCACAGATGCTTGTATAAATACTATCTTCCAATTTAATGTTTATGCTTGTATAAATACTATCTTACAATTTAATGTTTATGCTTGTGTAAATATTATCTTCCAATTCACAGATGCTTGTATAAATACTATCTTCCAATTCACAGATGCTTGTATAAATACTATCTTCCAATTCACAGATGCTTGTATAAATACTATCTTCCAATTCACAGATGCTTGTATAAATACTATCTTCCAATTCACAGATGCTTGTATAAATACTATCTTCCAATTCACAGATGCTTGTATAAATACTATCTTCCAATTCACAGATGCTTGTATAAATGCTATCTTACAATTTAATGTTTATGCTTGTATAAATAATATCTTACAATTCACGGATGCTTGTATAAATACTATCTTCCAATTCACAGATGCTTGTATAAATACTATCTTCCAATTCACAGATGCTCTTATAAATACTATCTTCCAATTCACAGATGCTTGTATAAATACTATCTTCCAATTCACAGATGCTTGTATAAATACTATCTTCCAATTTAATGTTTATGCTTGTATAAATACTATCTTACAATTTAATGTTTATGCTTGTATAAATACTATCTTCCAATTCACAGATGCTTGTATAAATACTATCTTCCAATTCACAGATGCTTGTATAAATACTATCTTCCAATTCACAGATGCTTGTATAAATACTATCTTCCAATTCACAGATGCTTGTATAAATACTATCTTCCAATTCACAGATGCTTGTATAAATTCTATCTTCCAATTCACAGATGCTTGTATAAATACTATCTTCCAATTCACAGATGCTTGTATAAATACTATCTTCCAATTCACAGATGCTTGTATAAATACTATCTTCCAATTCACAGATGCTTGTATAAATACTATCTTCCAATTCACAGATGCTTGTATAAATACTATCTTCCAATTCACAGATGCTTGTATAAATACTATCTTCCAATTCACAGATGCTTGTATAAATACTATCTTCCAATTCACAGATGCTTGTATAAATACTATCTTCCAATTCACAGATGCTTGTATAAATACTATCTTCCAATTCACAGATGCTTGTATAAATACTATCTTCCAATTCACAGATGCTTGTATAAATACTATCTTCTAAAATTGGAATTTTAATTTATTGGGATTATTTAGCTATTAATATTCATAAAAAAGCATTGAGTGGTTTTTCAAGAATTATGTTTGGTTTTAAATTAAATCTAATTTTGCGTAACATAGGTTATTGTTCATAAGTTGTAGCTTACATTTATTCAAGTTTATTATGATAGAACTTGCAAATTGCTAGTATTAAATTATTGTTACTAAATTTTTACAAAAATATTACGTTATGATTTTATTAAAAAAAAAAAATACTTTATTTCACACCTCCTGAATTTTAATAGGACTGTCATTTTTTCAAAATAAAGACAGCATACTACGAGTATTATAATTGGCATTATATGAATCAGTAAACACATAAAAGTTTTGTTCTGTATAAAACTCATCCATTATTCAAATTTAAACTTGGTATTATTGATTCTGGTTTCACCGACCTGAACATAGTGAACATTGGTCTTCAATCATGAAGTATACGTCATTAAAAATATCCTGCCCTTCCGGTTGCAGAGATTAAGGAATGCATTCACAGTGTTGCAAGCAAGAATGAGGTACAGCAACATTGCCATTCTAATATCAACTCATATCTCACTAACGTTCACTTTTACCGTCGTCTGAACAATATTAAACGGTGCATTATGCAAAATAGCTGCTGGCATAAAAATATCCTGCCCTTCCGGTTGCAGAGATTAAGGAATGCATTCACAGTGTTGCAAGCAAGAATGAGGTACAGCAACATTGCCATTCTAATATCAACTCATATCTCACTAACGTTCACTTTTACCGTCATCTGAACAATATTAAACGGTGCTTTATGCAAAATAGCTGCTGGCATAAAAATATCCTGCCCTTCCGGTTGCAGAGATTAAGGAATGCATTCACAGTGTTGCAAGCAAGAATGAGGTACAGCAACATTGGCATTCTAATATCAACTCATATCTCACTAACGTTCACTTTTACCGTCATCTGAACAATATTAAACGGTGCTTTATGCAAAATAGCTGCTGGCATAAAAATATCCTGCCCTTCCGGTTGCAGAGATTAAGGAATGCATTCACAGTGTTGCAAGCAAGAATGAGGTACAGCAACATTGGCATTCTAATATCAACTCATATCTCGCTAACGTTCACTTTTACCGTCGTCTGAACAATATTAAACGGTGCATTATGCAAAATAGCTGCTGGCATAAAAATATCCTGCCCTTCCGGTTGCAGAGATTAAGGAATGCATTCACAGTGTTGCAAGCAAGAATGAGGTACAGCAACATTGTCATTCTAATATCAACTCATATCTCACTAACGTTCACTTTTACCGTTATCTGAACAATATTAAACGGTGCTTTATGCAAAATAGCTGCTGGCATAAAAATATCCTGCCCTTCCGGTTGCAGAGATTAAGGAATGCATTCACAGTGTTGCAAGCAAGAATGAGGTACAGCAACATTGGCATTCTAATATCAACTCATATCTCACTAACGTTCACTTTTACCGTCATCTGAACAATATTAAACGGTGCTTTATGCAAAATAGCTGCTGGCATAAAAATATCCTGCCCTTCCGGTTGCAGAGATTAAGGAATGCATTCACAGTGTTGCAAGCAAGAATGAGGTACAGCAACATTGGCATTCTAATATCAACTCATATCTCACTAACGTTCACTTTTACCGTCATCTGAACAATATTAAACGGTGCTTTATGCAAAATAGCTGCTGGCATAAAAATATCCTGCCCTTCCGGTTGCAGAGATTAAGGAATGCATTCACAGTGTTGCAAGCAAGAATGAGGTACAGCAACATTGGCATTCTAATATCAACTCATATCTCGCTAACGTTCACTTTTACCGTCGTCTGAACAATATTAAACGGTGCATTATGCAAAATAGCTGCTGGCATAAAAATATCCTGCCCTTCCGGTTGCAGAGATTAAGGAATGCATTCACAGTGTTGCAAGCAAGAATGAGGTACAGCAACATTGGCATTCTAATATCAACTCATATCTCACTAACGTTCACTTTTACCGTCATCTGAACAATATTAAACGGTGCTTTATGCAAAATAGCTGCTGGCATAAAAATATCCTGCCCTTCCGGTTGCAGAGATTAAGGAATGCATTCACAGTGTTGCAAGCAAGAATGAGGTACAGCAACATTGCCATTCTAATATCAACTCATATCTCACTAACGTTCACTTTTACCGTCATCTGAACAATATTAAACGGTGCTTTATGCAAAATAGCTGCTGGCATAAAAATATCCTGCCCTTCCGGTTGCAGAGATTAAGGAATGCATTCACAGTGTTGCAAGCAAGAATGAGGTACAGCAACATTGCCATTCTAATATCAACTCATATCTCACTAACGTTCACTTTTACCGTCATCTGAACAATATTAAACGGTGCATTATGCAAAATAGCTGCTGGCATAAAAATATCCTGCCCTTCCGGTTGCAGAGATTAAGGAATGCATTCACAGTGTTGCAAGCAAGAATGAGGTACAGCAACATTGCCATTCTAATATCAACTCATATATCACTAACGTTCACTTTTACCGTCATCTGAACAATATTAAACGGTGCATTATGCAAAATAGCTGCTGGCATAAAAATATCCTGCCCTTCCGGTTGCAGAGATTAAGGAATGCATTCACAGTGTTGCAAGCAAGAATGAGGTACAGCAACATTGCCATTCTAATATTAACTCATATCTCACTAACGTTCACTTTTACCGTCATCTGAACAATATTAAACGGTGCATTATGCAAAATAGCTGCTGGCATAAAAATATCCTGCCCTTCCGGTTGCAGAGATTAAGGAATGCATTCACAGTGTTGCAAGCAAGAATGAGGTACAGCAACATTGCCATTCTAATATCAACTCATATCTCACTAACGTTCACTTTTACCGTCATCTGAACAATATTAAACGGTGCATTATGCAAAATAGCTGCTGGCATAAAAATATCCTGCCCTTCCGGTTGCAGAGATTAAGGAATGCATTCACAGTGTTGCAAGCAAGAATGAGGTACAGCAACATTGCCATTCTAATATCAACTCATATCTCACTAACGTTCACTTTTACCGTCATCTGAACAATATTAAACGGTGCATTATGCAAAATAGCTGCTGGCATATAAATATCCTGCCCTTCCGGTTGCAGAGATTAAGGAATGCATTCATAGTGTTGCAGGCAAGAATGAGGTACAGCAACATTGCCATTCTAATATCAACTCATATCTCACTAACGTTCACTTTTACCGTCATCTGAACAATATTAAACGGTGCATTATGCAAAATAGCTGCTGGCATAAAAATATCCTGCCCTTCCGGTTGCAGAGATTAAGGAATGCATTCATAGTGTTGCAAGCAAGAATGAGGTACAGCAACATTGCCATTCTAATATCAACTCATATCTCACTAACGTTCACTTTTACCGTCATCTGAACAATATTAAACGGTGCATTATGCAAAATAGCTGCTGGCATAAAAATATCCTGCCCTTTCGGTTGCAGAGATTAAGGAATGCATTCACAGTGTTGCAAGCAAGAATGAGGTACAGCAACATTGCCATTCTAATATCAACTCATATCTCACTAACGTTCACTTTTACCGTCATCTGAACAATATTAAACGGTGCATTATGCAAAATAGCTGCTGGCATAAAAATATCCTGCCCTTCCGGTTGCAGAGATTAAGGAATGCATTCACAGTGTTGCAAGCAAGAATGAGGTACAGCAACATTGCCATTCTAATATCAACTCATATCTCGCTAACGTTCACTTTCACCGTCATCTGAACAATATTAAACGGTGCTTTATGCAAAATAGCTGCTGGCATAAAAATATCCTGCCCTTCCGGTTGCAGAGATTAAGGAATGCATTCACAGTGTTGCAAGCAAGAATGAGGTACAGCAACATTGCCATTCTAATATCAACTCATATCTCGCTAACGTTCACTTTTACCGTCGTCTGAACAATATTAAACGGTGCATTATGCAAAATAGCTGCTGGCATAAAAATATCCTGCCCTTCCGGTTGCAGAGATTAAGGAATGCATTCACAGTGTTGCAAGCAAGAATGAGGTACAGCAACATTGCCATTCTAATATCAACTCATATCTCGCTAACGTTCACTTTTACCGTCGTCTGAACAATATTAAACGGTGCTTTATGCAAAATAGCTGCTGGCATAAAAATATCCTGCCCTTCCGGTTGCAGAGATTAAGGAATGCATTCACAGTGTTGCAAGCAAGAATGAGGTACAGCAACATTGCCATTCTAATATCAACTCATATCTCGCTAACGTTCACTTTTACCGTCGTCTGAACAATATTAAACGGTGCATTATGCAAAATAGCTGCTGGCATAAAAATATCCTGCCCTTCCGGTTGCAGAGATTAAGGAATGCATTCACAGTGTTGCAAGCAAGAATGAGGTACAGCAACATTGCCATTCTAATATCAACTCATATCTCACTAACGTTCACTTTTACCGTCATCTGAACAATATTAAACGGTGCTTTATGCAAAATAGCTGCTGGCATAAAAATATCCTGCCCTTCCGGTTGCAGAGATTAAGGAATGCATTCACAGTGTTGCAAGCAAGAATGAGGTACAGCAACATTGGCATTCTAATATCAACTCATATCTCACTAACGTTCACTTTTACCGTCATCTGAACAATATTAAACGGTGCTTTATGCAAAATAGCTGCTGGCATAAAAATATCCTGCCCTTCCGGTTGCAGAGATTAAGGAATGCATTCACAGTGTTGCAAGCAAGAATGAGGTACAGCAACATTGGCATTCTAATATCAACTCATATCTCGCTAACGTTCACTTTTACCGTCGTCTGAACAATATTAAACGGTGCATTATGCAAAATAGCTGCTGGCATAAAAATATCCTGCCCTTCCGGTTGCAGAGATTAAGGAATGCATTCACAGTGTTGCAAGCAAGAATGAGGTACAGCAACATTGCCATTCTAATATCAACTCATATCTCACTAACGTTCACTTTTACCGTCATCTGAACAATATTAAACGGTGCTTTATGCAAAATAGCTGCTGGCATAAAAATATCCTGCCCTTCCGGTTGCAGAGATTAAGGAATGCATTCACAGTGTTGCAAGCAAGAATGAGGTACAGCAACATTGGCATTCTAATATCAACTCATATCTCACTAACGTTCACTTTTACCGTCATCTGAACAATATTAAACGGTGCTTTATGCAAAATAGCTGCTGGCATAAAAATATCCTGCCCTTCCGGTTGCAGAGATTAAGGAATGCATTCACAGTGTTGCAAGCAAGAATGAGGTACAGCAACATTGGCATTCTAATATCAACTCATATCTCACTAACGTTCACTTTTACCGTCATCTGAACAATATTAAACGGTGCTTTATGCAAAATAGCTGCTGGCATAAAAATATCCTGCCCTTCCGGTTGCAGAGATTAAGGAATGCATTCACAGTGTTGCAAGCAAGAATGAGGTACAGCAACATTGGCATTCTAATATCAACTCATATCTCACTAACGTTCACTTTTACCGTCATCTGAACAATATTAAACGGTGCTTTATGCAAAATAGCTGCTGGCATAAAAATATCCTGCCCTTCCGGTTGCAGAGATTAAGGAATGCATTCACAGTGTTGCAAGCAAGAATGAGGTACAGCAACATTGGCATTCTAATATCAACTCATATCTCGCTAACGTTCACTTTTACCGTCGTCTGAACAATATTAAACGGTGCATTATGCAAAATAGCTGCTGGCATAAAAATATCCTGCCCTTCCGGTTGCAGAGATTAAGGAATGCATTCACAGTGTTGCAAGCAAGAATGAGGTACAGCAACATTGGCATTCTAATATCAACTCATATCTCACTAACGTTCACTTTTACCGTCATCTGAACAATATTAAACGGTGCTTTATGCAAAATAGCTGCTGGCATAAAAATATCCTGCCCTTCCGGTTGCAGAGATTAAGGAATGCATTCACAGTGTTGCAAGCAAGAATGAGGTACAGCAACATTGCCATTCTAATATCAACTCATATCTCACTAACGTTCACTTTTACCGTCATCTGAACAATATTAAACGGTGCTTTATGCAAAATAGCTGCTGGCATAAAAATATCCTGCCCTTCCGGTTGCAGAGATTAAGGAATGCATTCACAGTGTTGCAAGCAAGAATGAGGTACAGCAACATTGCCATTCTAATATCAACTCATATCTCACTAACGTTCACTTTTACCGTCATCTGAACAATATTAAACGGTGCATTATGCAAAATAGCTGCTGGCATAAAAATATCCTGCCCTTCCGGTTGCAGAGATTAAGGAATGCATTCACAGTGTTGCAAGCAAGAATGAGGTACAGCAACATTGCCATTCTAATATCAACTCATATCTCACTAACGTTCACTTTTACCGTCATCTGAACAATATTAAACGGTGCATTATGCAAAATAGCTGCTGGCATAAAAATATCCTGCCCTTCCGGTTGCAGAGATTAAGGAATGCATTCACAGTGTTGCAAGCAAGAATGAGGTACAGCAACATTGCCATTCTAATATCAACTCATATCTCACTAACGTTCACTTTTACCGTCATCTGAACAATATTAAACGGTGCATTATGCAAAATAGCTGCTGGCATAAAAATATCCTGCCCTTCCGGTTGCAGAGATTAAGGAATGCATTCACAGTGTTGCAAGCAAGAATGAGGTACAGCAACATTGCCATTCTAATATCAACTCATATCTCACTAACGTTCACTTTTACCGTCATCTGAACAATATTAAACGGTGCATTATGCAAAATAGCTGCTGGCATAAAAATATCCTGCCCTTCCGGTTGCAGAGATTAAGGAATGCATTCACAGTGTTGCAAGCAAGAATGAGGTACAGCAACATTGCCATTCTAATATCAACTCATATCTCACTAACGTTCACTTTTACCGTCATCTGAACAATATTAAACGGTGCATTATGCAAAATAGCTGCTGGCATATAAATATCCTGCCCTTCCGGTTGCAGAGATTAAGGAATGCATTCATAGTGTTGCAGGCAAGAATGAGGTACAGCAACATTGCCATTCTAATATCAACTCATATCTCACTAACGTTCACTTTTACCGTCATCTGAACAATATTAAACGGTGCATTATGCAAAATAGCTGCTGGCATAAAAATATCCTGCCCTTCCGGTTGCAGAGATTAAGGAATGCATTCATAGTGTTGCAAGCAAGAATGAGGTACAGCAACATTGCCATTCTAATATCAACTCATATCTCACTAACGTTCACTTTTACCGTCATCTGAACAATATTAAACGGTGCATTATGCAAAATAGCTGCTGGCATAAAAATATCCTGCCCTTTCGGTTGCAGAGATTAAGGAATGCATTCACAGTGTTGCAAGCAAGAATGAGGTACAGCAACATTGCCATTCTAATATCAACTCATATCTCACTAACGTTCACTTTTACCGTCATCTGAACAATATTAAACGGTGCATTATGCAAAATAGCTGCTGGCATAAAAATATCCTGCCCTTCCGGTTGCAGAGATTAAGGAATGCATTCACAGTGTTGCAAGCAAGAATGAGGTACAGCAACATTGCCATTCTAATATCAACTCGTATCTCGCTAACGTTCACTTTCACCGTCATCTGAACAATATTAAACGGTGCTTTATGCAAAATAGCTGCTGGCATAAAAATATCCTGCCCTTCCGGTTGCAGAGATTAAGGAATGCATTCACAGTGTTGCAAGCAAGAATGAGGTACAGCAACATTGCCATTCTAATATCAACTCATATCTCGCTAACGTTCACTTTTACCGTCGTCTGAACAATAATAAACGGTGCATTATGCAAAATAGCTGCTGGCATAAAAATATCCTGCCCTTCCGGTTGCAGAGATTAAGGAATGCATTCACAGTGTTGCAAGCAAGAATGAGGTACAGCAACATTGGCATTCTAATATCAACTCATATCTCGCTAACGTTCACTTTTACCGTCGTCTGAACAATATTAAACGGTGCATTATGCAAAATAGCTGCTGGCATAAAAATATCCTGCCCTTCCGGTTGCAGAGATTAAGGAATGCATTCACAGTGTTGCAAGCAAGAATGAGGTACAGCAACATTGCCATTCTAATATCAACTCATATCTCACTAACGTTCACTTTTACCGTCATCTGAACAATATTAAACGGTGCTTTATGCAAAATAGCTGCTGGCATAAAAATATCCTGCCCTTCTGGTTGCAGAGATTAAGGAATGCATTCACAGTGTTGCAAGCAAGAATGAGGTACAGCAACATTGGCATTCTAATATCAACTCATATCTCACTAACGTTCACTTTTACCGTCATCTGAACAATATTAAACGGTGCTTTATGCAAAATAGCTGCTGGCATAAAAATATCCTGCCCTTCCGGTTGCAGAGATTAAGGAATGCATTCACAGTGTTGCAAGCAAGAATGAGGTACAGCAACATTGGCATTCTAATATCAACTCATATCTCACTAACGTTCACTTTTACCGTCATCTGAACAATATTAAACGGTGCTTTATGCAAAATAGCTGCTGGCATAAAAATATCCTGCCCTTCCGGTTGCAGAGATTAAGGAATGCATTCACAGTGTTGCAAGCAAGAATGAGGTACAGCAACATTGGCATTCTAATATCAACTCATATCTCACTAACGTTCACTTTTACCGTCATCTGAACAATATTAAACGGTGCTTTATGCAAAATAGCTGCTGGCATAAAAATATCCTGCCCTTCCGGTTGCAGAGATTAAGGAATGCATTCACAGTGTTGCAAGCAAGAATGAGGTACAGCAACATTGCCATTCTAATATCAACTCATATCTCACTAACGTTCACTTTTACCGTCATCTGAACAATATTAAACGGTGCTTTATGCAAAATAGCTGCTGGCATAAAAATATCCTGCCCTTCCGGTTGCAGAGATTAAGGAATGCATTCACAGTGTTGCAAGCAAGAATGAGGTACAGCAACATTGCCATTCTAATATCAACTCATATCTCACTAACGTTCACTTTTACCGTCATCTGAACAATATTAAACGGTGCATTATGCAAAATAGCTGCTGGCATAAAAATATCCTGCCCTTCCGGTTGCAGAGATTAAGGAATGCATTCACAGTGTTGCAAGCAAGAATGAGGTACAGCAACATTGCCATTCTAATATCAACTCATATATCACTAACGGACACTTTTACCGTCATCTGAACAATATTAAACGGTGCATTATGCAAAATAGCTGCTGGCATAAAAATATCCTGCCCTTCCGGTTGCAGAGATTAAGGAATGCATTCACAGTGTTGCAAGCAAGAATGAGGTACAGCAACATTGCCATTCTAATATCAACTCATATCTCACTAACGTTCACTTTTACCGTCATCTGAACAATATTAAACGGTGCATTATGCAAAATAGCTGCTGGCATAAAAATATCCTGCCCTTCCGGTTGCAGAGATTAAGGAATGCATTCACAGTGTTGCAAGCAAGAATGAGGTACAGCAACATTGCCATTCTAATATCAACTCATATCTCACTAACGTTCACTTTTACCGTCATCTGAACAATATTAAACGGTGCATTATGCAAAATAGCTGCTGGCATAAAAATATCCTGCCCTTCCGGTTGCAGAGATTAAGGAATGCATTCACAGTGTTGCAAGCAAGAATGAGGTACAGCAACATTGCCATTCTAATATCAACTCATATCTCACTAACGTTCACTTTTACCGTCATCTGAACAATATTAAACGGTGCATTATGCAAAATAGCTGCTGGCATAAAAATATCCTGCCCTTCCGGTTGCAGAGATTAAGGAATGCATTCATAGTGTTGCAAGCAAGAATGAGGTACAGCAACATTGCCATTCTAATATCAACTCATATCTCACTAACGTTCACTTTTACCGTCATCTGAACAATATTAAACGGTGCATTATGCAAAATAGCTGCTGGCATAAAAATATCCTGCCCTTTCGGTTGCAGAGATTAAGGAATGCATTCACAGTGTTGCAAGCAAGAATGAGGTACAGCAACATTGCCATTCTAATATCAACTCATATCTCACTAACGTTCACTTTTACCGTCATCTGAACAATATTAAACGGTGCATTATGCAAAATAGCTGCTGGCATAAAAATATCCTGCCCTTCCGGTTGCAGAGATTAAGGAATGCATTCACAGTGTTGCAAGCAAGAATGAGGTACAGCAACATTGCCATTCTAATATCAACTCATATCTCGCTAACGTTCACTTTCACCGTCATCTGAACAATATTAAACGGTGCTTTATGCAAAATAGCTGCTGGCATAAAAATATCCTGCCCTTCCGGTTGCAGAGATTAAGGAATGCATTCACAGTGTTGCAAGCAAGAATGAGGTACAGCAACATTGCCATTCTAATATCAACTCATATCTCGCTAACGTTCACTTTTACCGTCGTCTGAACAATATTAAACGGTGCATTATGCAAAATAGCTGCTGGCATAAAAATATCCTGCCCTTCCGGTTGCAGAGATTAAGGAATGCATTCACAGTGTTGCAAGCAAGAATGAGGTACAGCAACATTGCCATTCTAATATCAACTCATATCTCGCTAACGTTCACTTTTACCGTCGTCTGAACAATATTAAACGGTGCTTTATGCAAAATAGCTGCTGGCATAAAAATATCCTGCCCTTCCGGTTGCAGAGATTAAGGAATGCATTCACAGTGTTGCAAGCAAGAATGAGGTACAGCAACATTGCCATTCTAATATCAACTCATATCTCGCTAACGTTCACTTTTACCGTCGTCTGAACAATATTAAACGGTGCATTATGCAAAATAGCTGCTGGCATAAAAATATCCTGCCCTTCCGGTTGCAGAGATTAAGGAATGCATTCACAGTGTTGCAAGCAAGAATGAGGTACAGCAACATTGCCATTCTAATATCAACTCATATCTCACTAACGTTCACTTTTACCGTCATCTGAACAATATTAAACGGTGCTTTATGCAAAATAGCTGCTGGCATAAAAATATCCTGCCCTTCCGGTTGCAGAGATTAAGGAATGCATTCACAGTGTTGCAAGCAAGAATGAGGTACAGCAACATTGGCATTCTAATATCAACTCATATCTCACTAACGTTCACTTTTACCGTCATCTGAACAATATTAAACGGTGCTTTATGCAAAATAGCTGCTGGCATAAAAATATCCTGCCCTTCCGGTTGCAGAGATTAAGGAATGCATTCACAGTGTTGCAAGCAAGAATGAGGTACAGCAACATTGGCATTCTAATATCAACTCATATCTCGCTAACGTTCACTTTTACCGTCGTCTGAACAATATTAAACGGTGCATTATGCAAAATAGCTGCTGGCATAAAAATATCCTGCCCTTCCGGTTGCAGAGATTAAGGAATGCATTCACAGTGTTGCAAGCAAGAATGAGGTACAGCAACATTGCCATTCTAATATCAACTCATATCTCACTAACGTTCACTTTTACCGTCATCTGAACAATATTAAACGGTGCTTTATGCAAAATAGCTGCTGGCATAAAAATATCCTGCCCTTCCGGTTGCAGAGATTAAGGAATGCATTCACAGTGTTGCAAGCAAGAATGAGGTACAGCAACATTGGCATTCTAATATCAACTCATATCTCACTAACGTTCACTTTTACCGTCATCTGAACAATATTAAACGGTGCTTTATGCAAAATAGCTGCTGGCATAAAAATATCCTGCCCTTCCGGTTGCAGAGATTAAGGAATGCATTCACAGTGTTGCAAGCAAGAATGAGGTACAGCAACATTGGCATTCTAATATCAACTCATATCTCACTAACGTTCACTTTTACCGTCATCTGAACAATATTAAACGGTGCTTTATGCAAAATAGCTGCTGGCATAAAAATATCCTGCCCTTCCGGTTGCAGAGATTAAGGAATGCATTCACAGTGTTGCAAGCAAGAATGAGGTACAGCAACATTGGCATTCTAATATCAACTCATATCTCACTAACGTTCACTTTTACCGTCATCTGAACAATATTAAACGGTGCTTTATGCAAAATAGCTGCTGGCATAAAAATATCCTGCCCTTCCGGTTGCAGAGATTAAGGAATGCATTCACAGTGTTGCAAGCAAGAATGAGGTACAGCAACATTGCCATTCTAATATCAACTCATATCTCACTAACGTTCACTTTTACCGTCATCTGAACAATATTAAACGGTGCTTTATGCAAAATAGCTGCTGGCATAAAAATATCCTGCCCTTCCGGTTGCAGAGATTAAGGAATGCATTCACAGTGTTGCAAGCAAGAATGAGGTACAGCAACATTGCCATTCTAATATCAACTCATATCTCACTAACGTTCACTTTTACCGTCATCTGAACAATATTAAACGGTGCATTATGCAAAATAGCTGCTGGCATAAAAATATCCTGCCCTTCCGGTTGCAGAGATTAAGGAATGCATTCACAGTGTTGCAAGCAAGAATGAGGTACAGCAACATTGCCATTCTAATATCAACTCATATATCACTAACGTTCACTTTTACCGTCATCTGAACAATATTAAACGGTGCATTATGCAAAATAGCTGCTGGCATAAAAATATCCTGCCCTTCCGGTTGCAGAGATTAAGGAATGCATTCACAGTGTTGCAAGCAAGAATGAGGTACAGCAACATTGCCATTCTAATATCAACTCATATCTCACTAACGTTCACTTTTACCGTCATCTGAACAATATTAAACGGTGCATTATGCAAAATAGCTGCTGGCATAAAAATATCCTGCCCTTCCGGTTGCAGAGATTAAGGAATGCATTCACAGTGTTGCAAGCAAGAATGAGGTACAGCAACATTGCCATTCTAATATCAACTCATATCTCACTAACGTTCACTTTTACCGTCATCTGAACAATATTAAACGGTGCATTATGCAAAATAGCTGCTGGCATAAAAATATCCTGCCCTTCCGGTTGCAGAGATTAAGGAATGCATTCACAGTGTTGCAAGCAAGAATGAGGTACAGCAACATTGCCATTCTAATATCAACTCATATCTCACTAACGTTCACTTTTACCGTCATCTGAACAATATTAAACGGTGCATTATGCAAAATAGCTGCTGGCATATAAATATCCTGCCCTTCCGGTTGCAGAGATTAAGGAATGCATTCATAGTGTTGCAAGCAAGAATGAGGTACAGCAACATTGCCATTCTAATATCAACTCATATCTCACTAACGTTCACTTTTACCGTCATCTGAACAATATTAAACGGTGCATTATGCAAAATAGCTGCTGGCATAAAAATATCCTGCCCTTTCGGTTGCAGAGATTAAGGAATGCATTCACAGTGTTGCAAGCAAGAATGAGGTACAGCAACATTGCCATTCTAATATCAACTCATATCTCGCTAACGTTCACTTTTACCGTCGTCTGAACAATATTAAACGGTGCATTATGCAAAATAGCTGCTGGCATAAAAATATCCTGCCCTTCCGGTTGCAGAGATTAAGGAATGCATTCACAGTGTTGCAAGCAAGAATGAGGTACAGCAACATTGGCATTCTAATATCAACTCATATCTCACTAACGTTCACTTTTACCGTCATCTGAACAATATTAAACGGTGCTTTATGCAAAATAGCTGCTGGCATAAAAATATCCTGCCCTTCCGGTTGCAGAGATTAAGGAATGCATTCACAGTGTTGCAAGCAAGAATGAGGTACAGCAACATTGCCATTCTAATATCAACTCATATCTCACTAACGTTCACTTTTACCGTCATCTGAACAATATTAAACGGTGCATTATGCAAAATAGCTGCTGGCATAAAAATATCCTGCCCTTCCGGTTGCAGAGATTAAGGAATGCATTCACAGTGTTGCAAGCAAGAATGAGGTACAGCAACATTGCCATTCTAATATCAACTCATATATCACTAACGTTCACTTTTACCGTCATCTGAACAATATTAAACGGTGCATTATGCAAAATAGCTGCTGGCATAAAAATATCCTGCCCTTCCGGTTGCAGAGATTAAGGAATGCATTCACAGTGTTGCAAGCAAGAATGAGGTACAGCAACATTGCCATTCTAATATCAACTCATATCTCGCTAACGTTCACTTTTACCGTCGTCTGAACAATATTAAACGGTGCATTATGCAAAATAGCTGCTGGCATAAAAATATCCTGCCCTTCCGGTTGCAGAGATTAAGGAATGCATTCACAGTGTTGCAAGCAAGAATGAGGTACAGCAACATTGCCATTCTAATATCAACTCATATCTCGCTAACGTTCACTTTTACCGTCGTCTGAACAATATTAAACGGTGCATTATGCAAAATAGCTGCTGGCATAAAAATATCCTGCCCTTCCGGTTGCAGAGATTAAGGAATGCATTCACAGTGTTGCAAGCAAGAATGAGGTACAGCAACATTGCCATTCTAATATCAACTCATATCTCGCTAACGTTCACTTTTACCGTCGTCTGAACAATATTAAACGGTGCTTTATGCAAAATAGCTGCTGGCATAAAAATATCCTGCCCTTCCGGTTGCAGAGATTAAGGAATGCATTCACAGTGTTGCAAGCAAGAATGAGGTACAGCAACATTGCCATTCTAATATCAACTCATATCTCGCTAACGTTCACTTTTACCGTCGTCTGAACAATATTAAACGGTGCATTATGCAAAATAGCTGCTGGCATAAAAATATCCTGCCCTTCCGGTTGCAGAGATTAAGGAATGCATTCACAGTGTTGCAAGCAAGAATGAGGTACAGCAACATTGCCATTCTAATATCAACTCATATCTCACTAACGTTCACTTTTACCGTCATCTGAACAATATTAAACGGTGCTTTATGCAAAATAGCTGCTGGCATAAAAATATCCTGCCCTTCCGGTTGCAGAGATTAAGGAATGCATTCACAGTGTTGCAAGCAAGAATGAGGTACAGCAACATTGGCATTCTAATATCAACTCATATCTCACTAACGTTCACTTTTACCGTCATCTGAACAATATTAAACGGTGCTTTATGCAAAATAGCTGCTGGCATAAAAATATCCTGCCCTTCCGGTTGCAGAGATTAAGGAATGCATTCACAGTGTTGCAAGCAAGAATGAGGTACAGCAACATTGGCATTCTAATATCAACTCATATCTCACTAACGTTCACTTTTACCGTCATCTGAACAATATTAAACGGTGCTTTATGCAAAATAGCTGCTGGCATAAAAATATCCTGCCCTTCCGGTTGCAGAGATTAAGGAATGCATTCACAGTGTTGCAAGCAAGAATGAGGTACAGCAACATTGGCATTCTAATATCAACTCATATCTCGCTAACGTTCACTTTTACCGTCGTCTGAACAATATTAAACGGTGCATTATGCAAAATAGCTGCTGGCATAAAAATATCCTGCCCTTCCGGTTGCAGAGATTAAGGAATGCATTCACAGTGTTGCAAGCAAGAATGAGGTACAGCAACATTGGCATTCTAATATCAACTCATATCTCACTAACGTTCACTTTTACCGTCATCTGAACAATATTAAACGGTGCTTTATGCAAAATAGCTGCTGGCATAAAAATATCCTGCCCTTCCGGTTGCAGAGATTAAGGAATGCATTCACAGTGTTGCAAGCAAGAATGAGGTACAGCAACATTGCCATTCTAATATCAACTCATATCTCACTAACGTTCACTTTTACCGTCATCTGAACAATATTAAACGGTGCATTATGCAAAATAGCTGCTGGCATAAAAATATCCTGCCCTTCCGGTTGCAGAGATTAAGGAATGCATTCACAGTGTTGCAAGCAAGAATGAGGTACAGCAACATTGCCATTCTAATATCAACTCATATCTCACTAACGTTCACTTTTACCGTCATCTGAACAATATTAAACGGTGCATTATGCAAAATAGCTGCTGGCATAAAAATATCCTGCCCTTCCGGTTGCAGAGATTAAGGAATGCATTCACAGTGTTGCAAGCAAGAATGAGGTACAGCAACATTGCCATTCTAATATCAACTCATATATCACTAACGTTCACTTTTACCGTCATCTGAACAATATTAAACGGTGCATTATGCAAAATAGCTGCTGGCATAAAAATATCCTGCCCTTCCGGTTGCAGAGATTAAGGAATGCATTCACAGTGTTGCAAGCAAGAATGAGGTACAGCAACATTGCCATTCTAATATCAACTCATATCTCACTAACGTTCACTTTTACCGTCATCTGAACAATATTAAACGGTGCATTATGCAAAATAGCTGCTGGCATAAAAATATCCTGCCCTTCCGGTTGCAGAGATTAAGGAATGCATTCACAGTGTTGCAAGCAAGAATGAGGTACAGCAACATTGCCATTCTAATATCAACTCATATCTCACTAACGTTCACTTTTACCGTCATCTGAACAATATTAAACGGTGCATTATGCAAAATAGCTGCTGGCATAAAAATATCCTGCCCTTCCGGTTGCAGAGATTAAGGAATGCATTCACAGTGTTGCAAGCAAGAATGAGGTACAGCAACACTGCCATTCTAATATCAACTCATATCTCACTAACGTTCACTTTTACCGTCATCTGAACAATATTAAACGGTGCATTATGCAAAATAGCTGCTGGCATATAAATATCCTGCCCTTCCGGTTGCAGAGATTAAGGAATGCATTCATAGTGTTGCAGGCAAGAATGAGGTACAGCAACATTGCCATTCTAATATCAACTCATATCTCACTAACGTTCACTTTTACCGTCATCTGAACAATATTAAACGGTGCATTATGCAAAATAGCTGCTGGCATAAAAATATCCTGCCCTTCCGGTTGCAGAGATTAAGGAATGCATTCATAGTGTTGCAAGCAAGAATGAGGTACAGCAACATTGCCATTCTAATATCAACTCATATCTCACTAACGTTCACTTTTACCGTCATCTGAACAATATTAAACGGTGCATTATGCAAAATAGCTGCTGGCATAAAAATATCCTGCCCTTTCGGTTGCAGAGATTAAGGAATGCATTCACAGTGTTGCAAGCAAGAATGAGGTACAGCAACATTGCCATTCTAATATCAACTCATATCTCACTAACGTTCACTTTTACCGTCATCTGAACAATATTAAACGGTGCATTATGCAAAATAGCTGCTGGCATAAAAATATCCTGCCCTTCCGGTTGCAGAGATTAAGGAATGCATTCACAGTGTTGCAAGCAAGAATGAGGTACAGCAACATTGCCATTCTAATATCAACTCATATCTCGCTAACGTTCACTTTCACCGTCATCTGAACAATATTAAACGGTGCTTTATGCAAAATAGCTGCTGGCATAAAAATATCCTGCCCTTCCGGTTGCAGAGATTAAGGAATGCATTCACAGTGTTGCAAGCAAGAATGAGGTACAGCAACATTGCCATTCTAATATCAACTCATATCTCGCTAACGTTCACTTTTACCGTCGTCTGAACAATATTAAACGGTGCATTATGCAAAATAGCTGCTGGCATAAAAATATCCTGCCCTTCCGGTTGCAGAGATTAAGGAATGCATTCACAGTGTTGCAAGCAAGAATGAGGTACAGCAACATTGCCATTCTAATATCAACTCATATCTCGCTAACGTTCACTTTTACCGTCGTCTGAACAATATTAAACGGTGCTTTATGCAAAATAGCTGCTGGCATAAAAATATCCTGCCCTTCCGGTTGCAGAGATTAAGGAATGCATTCACAGTGTTGCAAGCAAGAATGAGGTACAGCAACATTGCCATTCTAATATCAACTCATATCTCGCTAACGTTCACTTTTACCGTCGTCTGAACAATATTAAACGGTGCATTATGCAAAATAGCTGCTGGCATAAAAATATCCTGCCCTTCCGGTTGCAGAGATTAAGGAATGCATTCACAGTGTTGCAAGCAAGAATGAGGTACAGCAACATTGCCATTCTAATATCAACTCATATCTCGCTAACGTTCACTTTTACCGTCGTCTGAACAATATTAAACGGTGCTTTATGCAAAATAGCTGCTGGCATAAAAATATCCTGCCCTTCCGGTTGCAGAGATTAAGGAATGCATTCACAGTGTTGCAAGCAAGAATGAGGTACAGCAACATTGCCATTCTAATATCAACTCATATCTCACTAACGTTCACTTTTACCGTCATCTGAACAATATTAAACGGTGCTTTATGCAAAATAGCTGCTGGCATAAAAATATCCTGCCCTTCCGGTTGCAGAGATTAAGGAATGCATTCACAGTGTTGCAAGCAAGAATGAGGTACAGCAACATTGCCATTCTAATATCAACTCATATCTCACTAACGTTCACTTTTACCGTCATCTGAACAATATTAAACGGTGCATTATGCAAAATAGCTGCTGGCATAAAAGTATCCTGCCCTTCCGGTTGCAGAGATTAAGGAATGCATTCACAGTGTTGCAAGCAAGAATGAGGTACAGCAACATTGCCATTCTAATATCAACTCATATCTCACTAACGTTCACTTTTACCGTCATCTGAACAATATTAAACGGTGCATTATGCAAAATAGCTGCTGGCATAAAAATATCCTGCCCTTCCGGTTGCAGAGATTAAGGAATGCATTCACAGTGTTGCAAGCAAGAATGAGGTACAGCAACATTGCCATTCTAATATCAACTCATATCTCACTAACGTTCACTTTTACCGTCATCTGAACAATATTAAACGGTGCATTATGCAAAATAGCTGCTGGCATATAAATATCCTGCCCTTCCGGTTGCAGAGATTAAGGAATGCATTCACAGTGTTGCAAGCAAGAATGAGGTACAGCAACATTGCCATTCTAATATCAACTCATATCTCGCTAACGTTCACTTTTACCGTCGTCTGAACAATATTAAACGGTGCTTTATGCAAAATAGCTGCTGGCATAAAAATATCCTGCCCTTCCGGTTGCAGAGATTAAGGAATGCATTCACAGTGTTGCAAGCAAGAATGAGGTACAGCAACATTGCCATTCTAATATCAACTCATATCTCGCTAACGTTCACTTTTACCGTCGTCTGAACAATATTAAACGGTGCATTATGCAAAATAGCTGCTGGCATAAAAATATCCTGCCCTTCCGGTTGCAGAGATTAAGGAATGCATTCACAGTGTTGCAAGCAAGAATGAGGTACAGCAACATTGCCATTCTAATATCGACTCATATCTCGCTAACGTTCACTTTTACCGTCGTCTGAACAATATTAAACGGTGCTTTATGCAAAATAGCTGCTGGCATAAAAATATCCTGCCCTTCCGGTTGCAGAGATTAAGGAATGCATTCACAGTGTTGCAAGCAAGAATGAGGTACAGCAACATTGCCATTCTAATATCAACTCATATCTCACTAACGTTCACTTTTACCGTCATCTGAACAATATTAAACGGTGCTTTATGCAAAATAGCTGCTGGCATAAAAATATCCTGCCCTTCCGGTTGCAGAGATTAAGGAATGCATTCACAGTGTTGCAAGCAAGAATGAGGTACAGCAACATTGCCATTCTAATATCAACTCATATCTCACTAACGTTCACTTTTACCGTCATCTGAACAATATTAAACGGTGCATTATGCAAAATAGCTGCTGGCATAAAAATATCCTGCCCTTCCGGTTGCAGAGATTAAGGAATGCATTCACAGTGTTGCAAGCAAGAATGAGGTACAGCAACATTGCCATTCTAATATCAACTCATATCTCACTAACGTTCACTTTTACCGTCATCTGAACAATATTAAACGGTGCATTATGCAAAATAGCTGCTGGCATATAAATATCCTGCCCTTCCGGTTGCAGAGATTAAGGAATGCATTCATAGTGTTGCAGGCAAGAATGAGGTACAGCAACATTGCCATTCTAATATCAACTCATATCTCACTAACGTTCACTTTTACCGTCATCTGAACAATATTAAAAGGTGCATTATGCAAAATAGCTGCTGGCATAAAAATATCCTGCCCTTCCGGTTGCAGAGATTAAGGAATGCATTCATAGTGTTGCAGGCAAGAATGAGGTACAGCAACATTGCCATTCTAATATCAACTCATATCTCACTAACGTTCACTTTTACCGTCATCTGAACAATATTAAACGGTGCATTATGCAAAATAGCTGCTGGCATATAAATATCCTGCCCTTCCGGTTGCAGAGATTAAGGAATGCATTCATATTGTTGCAAGCAAGAATGAGGTACAGCAACATTGCCATTCTAATATCAACTCATATCTCACTAACGTTCACTTTTACCGTCATCTGAACAATATTAAACGGTGCTTTATGCAAAATAGCTGCTGGCATAAAAATATCCTGCCCTTCCGGTTGCAGAGATTAAGGAATGCATTCATAGTGTTGCAAGCAAGAATGAGGTACAGCAACATTGCCATTCTAATATCAACTCATATCTCACTAACGTTCACTTTTACCGTCATCTGAACAATATTAAACGGTGCTTTATGCAAAATAGCTGCTGGCATAAAAATATCCTGCCCTTCCGGTTGCAGAGATTAAGGAATGCATTCACAGTGTTGCAAGCAAGAATGAGGTACAGCAACATTGCCATTCTAATATCAACTCATATCTCGCTAACGTTCACTTTTACCGTCGTCTGAACAATATTAAACGGTGCATTATGCAAAATAGCTGCTGGCATAAAAATATCCTGCCCTTCCGGTTGCAGAGATTAAGGAATGCATTCACAGTGTTGCAAGCAAGAATGAGGTACAGCAACATTGCCATTCTAATATCAACTCATATCTCGCTAACGTTCACTTTTACCGTCGTCTGAACAATATTAAACGGTGCTTTATGCAAAATAGCTGCTGGCATAAAAATATCCTGCCCTTCCGGTTGCAGAGATTAAGGAATGCATTCACAGTGTTGCAAGCAAGAATGAGGTACAGCAACATTGCCATTCTAATATCAACTCATATCTCACTAACGTTCACTTTTACCGTCATCTGAACAATATTAAACGGTGCTTTATGCAAAATAGCTGCTGGCATAAAAATATCCTGCCCTTCCGGTTGCAGAGATTAAGGAATGCATTCACAGTGTTGCAAGCAAGAATGAGGTACAGCAACATTGCCATTCTAATATCAACTCATATCTCACTAACGTTCACTTTTACCGTCATCTGAACAATATTAAACGGTGCATTATGCAAAATAGCTGCTGGCATAAAAGTATCCTGCCCTTCCGGTTGCAGAGATTAAGGAATGCATTCACAGTGTTGCAAGCAAGAATGAGGTACAGCAACATTGCCATTCTAATATCAACTCATATCTCACTAACGTTCACTTTTACCGTCATCTGAACAATATTAAACGGTGCATTATGCAAAATAGCTGCTGGCATAAAAATATCCTGCCCTTCCGGTTGCAGAGATTAAGGAATGCATTCACAGTGTTGCAAGCAAGAATGAGGTACAGCAACATTGCCATTCTAATATCAACTCATATCTCACTAACGTTCACTTTTACCGTCATCTGAACAATATTAAACGGTGCATTATGCAAAATAGCTGCTGGCATATAAATATCCTGCCCTTCCGGTTGCAGAGATTAAGGAATGCATTCACAGTGTTGCAAGCAAGAATGAGGTACAGCAACATTGCCATTCTAATATCAACTCATATCTCGCTAACGTTCACTTTTACCGTCGTCTGAACAATATTAAACGGTGCTTTATGCAAAATAGCTGCTGGCATAAAAATATCCTGCCCTTCCGGTTGCAGAGATTAAGGAATGCATTCACAGTGTTGCAAGCAAGAATGAGGTACAGCAACATTGCCATTCTAATATCAACTCATATCTCGCTAACGTTCACTTTTACCGTCGTCTGAACAATATTAAACGGTGCATTATGCAAAATAGCTGCTGGCATAAAAATATCCTGCCCTTCCGGTTGCAGAGATTAAGGAATGCATTCACAGTGTTGCAAGCAAGAATGAGGTACAGCAACATTGCCATTCTAATATCAACTCATATCTCGCTAACGTTCACTTTTACCGTCGTCTGAACAATATTAAACGGTGCTTTATGCAAAATAGCTGCTGGCATAAAAATATCCTGCCCTTCCGGTTGCAGAGATTAAGGAATGCATTCACAGTGTTGCAAGCAAGAATGAGGTACAGCAACATTGCCATTCTAATATCAACTCATATCTCACTAACGTTCACTTTTACCGTCATCTGAACAATATTAAACGGTGCTTTATGCAAAATAGCTGCTGGCATAAAAATATCCTGCCCTTCCGGTTGCAGAGATTAAGGAATGCATTCACAGTGTTGCAAGCAAGAATGAGGTACAGCAACATTGCCATTCTAATATCAACTCATATCTCACTAACGTTCACTTTTACCGTCATCTGAACAATATTAAACGGTGCATTATGCAAAATAGCTGCTGGCATAAAAGTATCCTGCCCTTCCGGTTGCAGAGATTAAGGAATGCATTCACAGTGTTGCAAGCAAGAATGAGGTACAGCAACATTGCCATTCTAATATCAACTCATATCTCACTAACGTTCACTTTTACCGTCATCTGAACAATATTAAACGGTGCATTATGCAAAATAGCTGCTGGCATAAAAATATCCTGCCCTTCCGGTTGCAGAGATTAAGGAATGCATTCACAGTGTTGCAAGCAAGAATGAGGTACAGCAACATTGCCATTCTAATATCAACTCATATCTCACTAACGTTCACTTTTACCGTCATCTGAACAATATTAAACGGTGCATTATGCAAAATAGCTGCTGGCATATAAATATCCTGCCCTTCCGGTTGCAGAGATTAAGGAATGCATTCATAGTGTTGCAGGCAAGAATGAGGTACAGCAACATTGCCATTCTAATATCAACTCATATCTCACTAACGTTCACTTTTACCGTCATCTGAACAATATTAAAAGGTGCATTATGCAAAATAGCTGCTGGCATAAAAATATCCTGCCCTTCCGGTTGCAGAGATTAAGGAATGCATTCATAGTGTTGCAGGCAAGAATGAGGTACAGCAACATTGCCATTCTAATATCAACTCATATCTCACTAACGTTCACTTTTACCGTCATCTGAACAATATTAAACGGTGCTTTATGCAAAATAGCTGCTGGCATAAAAATATCCTGCCCTTCCGGTTGCAGAGATTAAGGAATGCATTCACAGTGTTGCAAGCAAGAATGAGGTACAGCAACATTGCCATTCTAATATCAACTCATATCTCACTAACGTTCACTTTTACCGTCATCTGAACAATATTAAACGGTGCTTTATGCAAAATAGCTGCTGGCATAAAAATATCCTGCCCTTCCGGTTGCAGAGATTAAGGAATGCATTCACAGTGTTGCAAGCAAGAATGAGGTACAGCAACATTGCCATTCTAATATCAACTCATATCTCACTAACGTTCACTTTTACCGTCATCTGAACAATATTAAACGGTGCTTTATGCAAAATAGCTGCTGGCATAAAAATATCCTGCCCTTCCGGTTGCAGAGATTAAGGAATGCATTCATAGTGTTGCAAGCAAGAATGATATACAGCAACATTGCCATTCTAATATCAACTCATATCTCACTAACGTTCACTTTTACCGTCATCTGAACAATATTAAACGGTGCTTTATGCAAAATAGCTGCTGGCATAAAAATATCCTGCCCTTCCGGTTGCAGAGATTAAGGAATGCATTCACAGTGTTGCAAGCAAGAATGAGGTACAGCAACATTGCCATTCTAATATCAACTCATATCTCACTAACGTTCACTTTTACCGTCATCTGAACAATATTAAACGGTGCATTATGCAAAATAGCTGCTGGCATATAAATATCCTGCCCTTCCGGTTGCAGAGATTAAGGAATGCATTCATAGTGTTGCAAGCAAGAATGAGGTACAGCAACATTGCCATTCTAATATCAACTCATATCTCACTAACGTTCACTTTTACCGTCATCTGAACAATATTAAACGGTGCTTTATGCAAAATAGCTGCTGGCATAAAAATATCCTGCCCTTCCGGTTGCAGAGATTAAGGAATGCATTCATAGTGTTGCAAGCAAGAATTAGGTACAGCAACATTGCCATTCTAATATCAACTCATATCTCACTAACGTTCACTTTTACCGTCATCTGAACAATATTAAACGGTGCTTTATGCAAAATAGCTGCTGGCATAAAAATATCCTGCCCTTCCGGTTGCAGAGATTAAGGAATGCATTCACAGTGTTGCAAGCAAGAATGAGGTACAGCAACATTGCCATTCTAATATCAACTCATATCTCACTAACGTTCACTTTTACCGTCATCTGAACAATATTAAACGGTGCTTTATGCAAAATAGCTGCTGGCATAAAAATATCCTGCCCTTCCGGTTGCAGAGATTAAGGAATGCATTCATAGTGTTGCAAGCAAGAATGAGGTACAGCAACATTGCCATTCTAATATCAACTCATATCTCACTAACGTTCACTTTTACCGTCATCTGAACAATATTAAACGGTGCTTTATGCAAAATAGCTGCTGGCATAAAAATATCCTGCCCTTCCGGTTGCAGAGATTAAGGAATGCATTCACAGTGTTGCAAGCAAGAATGAGGTACAGCAACATTGCCATTCTAATATCAACTCATATCTCACTAACGTTCACTTTTACCGTCATCTGAACAATATTAAACGGTGCTTTATGCAAAATAGCTGCTGGCATAAAAATATCCTGCCCTTCCGGTTGCAGAGATTAAGGAATGCATTCACAGTGTTGCAAGCAAGAATGAGGTACAGCAACATTGCCATTCTAATATCAACTCATATCTCGCTAACGTTCACTTTCACCGTCATCTGAACAATATTAAACGGTGCTTTATGCAAAATAGCTGCTGGCATAAAAATATCCTGCCCTTCCGGTTGCAGATATTAAGGAATGCATTCACAGTGTTGCAAGCAAGAATGAGGTACAGCAACATTGCCATTCTAATATCAACTCATATCTCACTAACGTTCACTTTTACCGTCATCTGAACAATATTAAACGGTGCTTTATGCAAAATAGCTGCTGGCATAAAAATATCCTGCCCTTCCGGTTGCAGAGATTAAGGAATGCATTCACAGTGTTGCAAGCAAGAATGAGGTACAGCAACATTGCCATTCTAATATCAACTCATATCTCGCTAACGTTCACTTTCACCGTCATCTGAACAATATTAAACGGTGCTTTATGCAAAATAGCTGCTGGCATAAAAATATCCTGCCCTTCCGGTTGCAGAGATTAAGGAATGCATTCACAGTGTTGCAAGCAAGAATGAGGTACAGCAACATTGGCATTCTAATATCAACTCATATCTCGCTAACTTTCACTTTTACCGTCGTCTGAACAATATTAAACGGTGCATTATGCAAAATAGCTGCTGGCATAAAAGTATCCTGCCCTTCCGGTTGCAGAGATTAAGGAATGCATTCACAGTGTTGCAAGCAAGAATGAGGTACAGCAACATTGCCATTCTAATATCAACTCATATCTCACTAACGTTCACTTTTACCGTCATCTGAACAATATTAAACGGTGCATTATGCAAAATAGCTGCTGGCTTAAAAGTATCCTGCCCTTCCGGTTGCAGAGATTAAGGAATGCATTCACAGTGTTGCAAGCAAGAATGAGGTACAGCAACATTGCCATTCTAATATCAACTCATATCTCGCTAACGTTCACTTTTACCGTCGTCTGAACAATATTAAACGGTGCATTATGCAAAATAGCTGCTGGCATAAAAGTATCCTGCCCTTCCGGTTGCAGAGATTAAGGAATGCATTCACAGTGTTGCAAGCAAGAATGAGGTACAGCAACATTGCCATTCTAATATCAACTCATATCTCGCTAACGTTCACTTTTACCGTCATCTGAACAATATTAAACGGAGTATTATGCAAAATAGCTGCTGGCATAAAAATTATCTTGCATATATTTATCTTAAAATGATTTTGAAGGATTTCTTTGAAATGTATATGATAACGAATACGTTTTCCATAGTTAATTGAATCATGTTTTTATAAAATAAATAACTGAATTTAAATAATAATTAATTAATAATGCTGGAAATTATTATTTTCTTCTCTAAATTTTTAGACAAACTTTCATAATTACAGAGTTACGTAAGTGTAAAACAAGTAAAAATAAAATGCCAAGAAACAAAAGTATATTATATTGTAACCTAGTAATTCCTGAATTCATCATATAAATGTTGCCTTCTTGCCTTCTTACATATCGTATAGACAAACATACGGTAAAATATCTGGTTTAGATTTGGGAAAAATCATTTAGCCCAATGCACCAGCGGGTCATCTCCAAGAAGGGTAAAAAGTAACAAGTAGAGACGCCACTCTGGTGCAAAGTATTGATTAAGTTTCTAATAAACTGTAATAAGTTGTATTTCCATTAACTAAATATCCACACGCGTGCGTGCGAGTGCGAAAAATAATAGACTGTTCAGTATCAGATTTTTTTCATGATTATCTGGTTGAATATAAATTACAAATCATTACATGTAAAACTGTTAATGTCATCGCTCCCTCTGCTTGCTGATTACGTACGTTAATTCGGCCACGTGATTAGGAACGTGTAGCTTTATGGCGGCCACAGATTGTAAGTTATTGATAAAGTTTTGTGAAAGGAAAGTAATAATTTAGCATCTGAAGAAAGGAAACTTCTATAAAAGCCTATTCCTTAGTTTAAAATCCTGTGAAATATTAAATTGCCCAAGACTGTTAGTAGGTCGCTCATTTTCCCTGTACTCGGAAAGATTTTTGTTTAATCTAAAAGAGTAATTTAAACCTTAAAGCGTTACTGTTAGTCAAATTTCCCTTGCAAGATTTATGTCTTATAGATAATTATTCTCTTTATATTTGAGTACTCTTATCGTCTTTAACATGCTTACTAAATCCTACTTACTTACATCCTTACTAAATCCTACTTACTTACATCCTTACTAAATCCTACTTACTTACATCCTTACTAAATCCTACTTACTTACATCCTTACTAAATCCTACTTACTTACATCCTTACTAAATCCTACTTACTTACATCCTTACTAAATCCTACTTACTTACATCCTTACTAAATCCTACTTACTTACATCCTTACTAAATCCTACTTTCTTACATCCTTACTAAATCCTACTTACTTACATCCTTACTAAATCCTACTTACATACATCCTTACTAAATCCTACTTACTTACATCCTTACTAAATCCTACTTACTTACATCCTTACTAAATCCTACATACTTACATCCTTACTAAATCCTACTTACTTACATCCTTACTAAATCCTACTTACTTACATCCTTACTAAATCCTCCTTACTTACATCCTTACTAAATCCTACTTACTTACATCCTTACTAAATCCTACTTACTTACATCCTTACTAAATCCTACTTACTTACATCCTTACTAAATCCTACTTTCTTACATCCTTACTAAATCCTACTTACTTACATCCTTACTAAATCCTACTTACTTACATCCTTACTAAATCCTACTTACTTACATCCTTACTAAATCCTACTTACTTACATCCTTACTAAATCCTACTTATTTACATCCTTACTAAATCCTACTTACTTACATCCTTACTAAATCCTACATACTTACATCCTTACTAAATCCTACCTACTTACATCCTTACTAAATCCTACTTACTTACATACTTACTAAATCCTACTTACTTACATCCTTACTAAATCCTACTTACTTACGTCCTTACTAAATCCTACTTACTTACATCCTTACTAAATCCTACTTACTTACGTCCATACCAAATCCCACTTTCTTACATCCTTACTAAATCCTGCTTACTTACATACTTACTAAATCCTACTTTCTTACATCCTTACTAAATCCTACTTTCTTACATCCTTACTAAATCCTACTTACTTACATCCTTACTAAATCCTACTTACTTACATCCTTACTAAATCCTACTTACTTACATCCTTACGAAATCCTACTTACTTACATCCTTACTAAATCCTACTTACTTACATCCTTACGAAATCCTGCTTACTTACATCCTTACTAAATCCTACTTACTTACATCCTTACTAAATCCTACTTACTTACATCCTTACTAAATCCTACTTTCTTACATCCTTACTAAATCCTACTTTCTTACATCCTTACTAAATCCTACTTACTTTCATCCTTACTAAATCCTACTTACTTACATCCTTACTAAATCCTACTTACTTACATCCTTACTAAATCCTACATACTTACATCCTTACTAAATCCTACTTACTTACATCCTCACTAAATCCTACTTTCTTACATCCTTACTAAAGCCTACTTACTTACATCTTTACTAAATCCTACTTACTTACATCCTTACCAAATCCCACTTTCTTACATCCTTACTAAATCCTGCTTACTTACATACTTACTAAATCCTACTTTCTTACATCCTTACTAAATCCTACTTACTTACATCCTTACTAAATCCTACTTACTTACATCATTACTAAATCCTACTTACTTACATCCTTACTAAATCCTACTTACTTACATCCTTACTAAATCCTACTTTCTTACATCCTTACTAAATCCTACTTACTTACATCCTTACTAACTCTACTTATTTACATCCTTACTAAATCCTACTTACTTACATCCTTACTAAATGTTCAAATTTGCTTGATGTGTATTTTATAAACTAATAATGGATAAATAAATTGGGAAATTTAGCTACATTTAAAAATATTAAAAAAAATATATACACTCAAATGTCTGTACTCAGTATAACGTCCTAGCAAATGCTATAACTTTATACAGATTGTATTTTTAGGCTATAAATATTTTCTTCTCTAAGAGTAATTCCGTTTTTTTAAAAATAGAACTAAAACCCCCGGACCAATCAACAGTCTGGATCATTGTTTGTATTCTAGAGACATCATCAATTTTACTAACAAAGTAGTATTAGTTTTATACTTGTTGAATAAACCTATATCGACGGCTATTAAAACCTGTCCCCTATACTAAGAGAGATTTATCGTTCTTATAGTATAAAAAGAAATTGATTTTTCGTCAAGTTACAGTTATCATATAGCCCCCTAACATTGTAGTTTTTTTAAATTTAATTTATAGTTTTTAATCTAAAATCATCACATAGTATTAAATAAATTTTGAAGCTTAAGTTGTGTGTTGCCGATATTCATTAACAATATTTGGAAAATGTTTGCAAGATTATAGTTGTTATCTGCCTTCTACACAATTAGTTTACTCACTTTATAAGTCAATAAACTCGCATCTATAAAGTTTAATCTTTTAATAAGCAATTTAAAACCGTATTTTATAAAAATGTTATATTTTCCACTTTAAATAAAAAAAAGTTATAACACTAAATTATAATCCCTAATTAATATTAAAATAATGTATCTAAATTTAAAAAGTCATAATTTGTTTTTTATTAGAAGTAAAGATAAAACACTTCAAATTTAATGTTTATGCTTGTATAAATACTATCTTCCAATTTAATGTTTATGCTTGTATAAATACTATCTTCCAATTTAATGTTTACGCTTGTATAAATACTATCTTCCAATTTAATGTTTACGCTTGTATAAATACTATCTTCTAATTTAATGTTTATGCTTGTATAAATACTATCTTCCAATTTAATGTTTACGCTTGTATAAATACTATCTTCCAATTTAATGTTTACGCTTGTATAAATACTATCTTCCAATTTAATGTTTATGCTTGTATAAATACTATCTTCCAATTTAATGTTTATGCTTGTATAAATACTATCTTCCAATTTAATGTTTACGCTTGTATAAATACTATCTTCCAATTTAATGTTTATGCTTGTATAAATACTATCTTCCAATTTAATGTTTATGCTTGTATAAATACTATCTTCTAATTTAATGTTTATGCTTGTATAAATACTATCTTCCAATTTAATGTTTACGCTTGTATAAATACTATCTTCCAATTTAATGTTTACGCTTGTATAAATACTATCTTCCAATTTAATGTTTATGCTTGTATAAATACTATCTTCCAATTTAATGTTTACGCTTGTATAAATACTATCTTCCAATTTAATGTTTATGCTTGTATAAATACTATCTTCCAATTCACAGATGCTTGTATAAATACTATCTTCCAATTCACAGATGCTTGTATAAATACTATCTTCCAATTCACAGATGCTTGTATAAATACTATCTTCCAATTCACAGATGCTTGTATAAATACTATCTTCCAATTCACAGATGCTTGTATAAATACTATCTTCCAATTTAATGTTTATGCTTGTATAAATACTATCTTACAATTTAATGTTTATGCTTGTATAAATACTATCTTCCAATTCACAGATGCTTGTATAAATACTATCTTCCAATTCACAGATGCTTGTATAAATACTATCTTCCAATTCACAGATGCTTGTATAAATACTATCTTCCAATTCACTGATGCTTGTATAAATACTATCTTCCAATTTAATGTTTATGCTTGTATAAATACTATCTTACAATTTAATGTTTATGCTTGTATAAATACTATCTTCCAATTCACAGATGCTTGTATAAATACTATCTTCCAATTCACTGATGCTTGTATAAATACTATCTTCCAATTTAATGTTTATGCTTGTATAAATACTATCTTACAATTTAATGTTTACGCTTGTATAAATACTATCTTCCAATTTAATGTTTACGCTTGTATAAATACTATCTTCCAATTTAATGTTTATGCTTGTATAAATACTATCTTCCAATTTAATGTTTACGCTTGTATAAATACTATCTTCCAATTTAATGTTTATGCTTGTATAAATACTATCTTCCAATTCACAGATGCTTGTATAAATACTATCTTCCAATTCACAGATGCTTGTATAAATACTATCTTCCAATTCACAGATGCTTGTATAAATACTATCTTCCAATTCACAGATGCTTGTATAAATACTATCTTCCAATTTAATGTTTATGCTTGTATAAATACTATCTTACAATTTAATGTTTATGCTTGTATAAATACTATCTTCCAATTCACAGATGCTTGTATAAATACTATCTTCCAATTCACAGATGCTTGTATAAATACTATCTTCCAATTCACAGATGCTTGTATAAATACTATCTTCCAATTCACAGATGCTTGTATAAATGCTATCTTACAATTTAATGTTTATGCTTGTATAAATACTATCTTCCAATTCACGGATGCTTGTATAAATACTATCTTCCAATTCACAGATGCTTGTATAAATACTATCTTCCAATTCACAGATGCTTGTATAAATACTATCTTCCAATTCACAGATGCTTGTATAAATACTATCTTCCAATTCACAGATGCTTGTATAAATACTATCTTCCAATTCACAGATGCTTGTATAAATACTATCTTCCAATTCACAGATGCTTGTATAAATACTATCTTCCAATTCACAGATGCTTGTATAAATACTATCTTCCAATTCACAGATGCTTGTATAAATACTATCTTCCAATTCACAGATGCTTGTATAAATACTATCTTCCAATTTAATGTTTATGCTTGTATAAATACTATCTTACAATTTAATGTTTATGCTTGTGTAAATACTATCTTCCAATTCACAGATGCTTGTATAAATACTATCTTCCAATTCACAGATGCTTGTATAAATACTATCTTCCAATTCACAGATGCTTGTATAAATACTATCTTCCAATTCACAGATGCTTGTATAAATACTATCTTCCAATTCACAGATGCTTGTATAAATACTATCTTCCAATTCACAGATGCTTGTATAAATGCTATCTTACAATTTAATGTTTATGCTTGTATAAATACTATCTTCCAATTCACGGATGCTTGTATAAATACTATCTTCCGATTCACAGATGCTTGTATAAATACTTTCTTCCAATTCACAGATGCTTGTATAAATACTATCTTCCAATTTAATGTTTATGCTTGTATAAATACTATCTTACAATTTAATGTTTATGCTTGTATAAATACTATCTTCCAATTCACAGATGCTTGTATAAATACTATCTTCCAATTCACAGATGCTTGTATAAATACTATCTTCCAATTCACAGATGCTTGTATAAATACTATCTTCCAATTCACAGATGCTTGTATAAATACTATCTTCCAATTCACAGATGCTTGTATAAATACTATCTTCCAATTTAATGTTTATGCTTGTATAAATACTATCTTACAATTTAATGTTTATGCTTGTATAAATACTATCTTCCAATTCACAGATGCTTGTATAAATACTATCTTCCAATTTAATGTTTATGCTTGTATAAATACTATCTTACAATTTAATGTTTATGCTTGTATAAATACTATCCTCCAATTCACAGATGCTTGTATAAATACTATCTTCCAATTCACAGATGCTTGTATAAATACTATCTTCCAATTCACAGATGCTTGTATAAATACTATCTTCCAATTTAATGTTTATGCTTGTATAAATACTATCTTACAATTTAATGTTTATGCTTGTATAAATACTATCTTCCAATTCACAGATGCTTGTATAAATACTATCTTCCAATTCACAGATGCTTGTATAAATACTATCTTCCAATTTAATGTTTATGCTTGTATAAATACTATCTTACAATTTAATGTTTATGCTTGTGTAAATACTATCTTCCAATTCACAGATGCTTGTATAAATACTATCTTCCAATTCACAGATGCTTGTATAAATACTATCTTCCAATTCACAGATGCTTGTATAAATACTATCTTCCAATTTAATGTTTATGCTTGTATAAATACTATCTTACAATTTAATGTTTATGCTTGTATAAATACTATCTTCCAATTCACAGATGCTTGTATAAATACTATCTTCCAATTTAATGTTTATGCTTGTATAAATACTATCTTACAATTTAATATTTATGCTTGTATAAATACTATCTTCCAATTCACAGATGCTTGTATAAATACTATCTTCCAATTCACAGATGCTTGTATAAATACTATCTTCCAATTCACAGATGCTTGTATAAATACTATCTTCCAATTTAATGTTTATGCTTGTATAAATACTATCTTACAATTTAATGTTTATGCTTGTATAAATACTATCTTCCAATTCACAGATGCTTGTATAAATACTATCTTCCAATTCACAGATGCTTGTATAAATACTATCTTCCAATTTAATGTTTATGCTTGTATAAATACTATCTTACAATTTAATGTTTATGCTTGTGTAAATATTATCTTCCAATTCACAGATGCTTGTATAAATACTATCTTCCAATTCACAGATGCTTGTATAAATACTATCTTCCAATTCACAGATGCTTGTATAAATACTATCTTCCAATTCACAGATGCTTGTATAAATACTATCTTCCAATTCACAGATGCTTGTATAAATACTATCTTCCAATTCACAGATGCTTGTATAAATACTATCTTCCAATTCACAGATGCTTGTATAAATGCTATCTTACAATTTAATGTTTATGCTTGTATAAATACTATCTTCCAATTCACGGATGCTTGTATAAATACTATCTTCCAATTCACAGATGCTTGTATAAATACTATCTTCCAATTTAATGTTTATGCTTGTATAAATACTATCTTACAATTTAATGTTTATGCTTGTATAAATACTATCTTCCAATTCACAGATGCTTGTATAAATGCTATCTTACAATTTAATGTTTATGCTTGTATAAATACTATCTTCCAATTCACGGATGCTTGTATAAATACTATCTTCCAATTCACAGATGCTTGTATAAATACTATCTTCCAATTTAATGTTTATGCTTGTATAAATACTATCTTACAATTTAATGTTTATGCTTGTATAAATACTATCTTCCAATTCACAGATGCTTGTATAAATACTATCTTCCAATTCACAGATGCTTGTATAAATACTATCTTCCAATTCACAGATGCTTGTATAAATACTATCTTACAATTTAATATTTATGCTTGTATAAATACTATCTTCCAATTCACAGATGCTTGTATAAATACTATCTTCCAATTCACAGATGCTTGTATAAATACTATCTTCCAATTCACAGATGCTTGTATAAATACTATCTTCCAATTCACAGATGCTTGTATAAATACTATCTTCCAATTCACAGATGCTTGTATAAATACTATCTTCCAATTCACAGATGCTTGTATAAATACTATCTTCCAATTTAATGTTTATGCTTGTATAAATACTATCTTACAATTTAATGTTTATGCTTGTGTAAATACTATCTTCCAATTCACAGATGCTTGTATAAATGCTATCTTACAATTTAATGTTTATGCTTGTATAAATACTATCTTCCAATTCACGGATGCTTGTATAAATACTATCTTCCAATTCACAGATGCTTGTATAAATACTTTCTTCCAATTCACAGATGCTTGTATAAATACTATCTTCCAATTTAATGTTTATGCTTGTATAAATACTATCTTACAATTTAATGTTTATGCTTGTATAAATACTATCTTCCAATTCACAGATGCTTGTATAAATACTATCTTCCAATTCACAGATGCTTGTATAAATACTATCTTCCAATTCACAGATGCTTGTATAAATACTATCTTCCAATTCACAGATGCTTGTATAAATACTATCTTCCAATTCACAGATGCTTGTATAAATACTATCTTCCAATTTAATGTTTATGCTTGTATAAATACTATCTTACAATTTAATGTTTATGCTTGTATAAATACTATCTTCCAATTCACAGATGCTTGTATAAATACTATCTTCCAATTTAATGTTTATGCTTGTATAAATACTATCTTACAATTTAATGTTTATGCTTGTATAAATACTATCTTCCAATTCACAGATGCTTGTATAAATACTATCTTCCAATTCACAGATGCTTGTATAAATACTATCTTCCAATTCACAGATGCTTGTATAAATACTATCTTCCAATTTAATGTTTATGCTTGTATAAATACTATCTTACAATTTAATGTTTATGCTTGTATAAATACTATCTTCCAATTCACAGATGCTTGTATAAATACTATCTTCCAATTCACAGATGCTTGTATAAATACTATCTTCCAATTTAATGTTTATGCTTGTATAAATACTATCTTACAATTTAATGTTTATGCTTGTGTAAATACTATCTTCCAATTCACAGATGCTTGTATAAATACTATCTTCCAATTCACAGATGCTTGTATAAATACTATCTTCCAATTCACAGATGCTTGTATAAATACTATCTTCCAATTTAATGTTTATGCTTGTATAAATACTATCTTACAATTTAATGTTTATGCTTGTATAAATACTATCTTCCAATTCACAGATGCTTGTATAAATACTATCTTCCAATTCACAGATGCTTGTATAAATACTATCTTCCAATTCAAAGATGCTTGTATAAATACTATCTTCCAATTCACAGATGCTTGTATAAATACTATCTTCCAATTCACAGATGCTTGTATAAATACTATCTTCCAATTTAATGTTTATGCTTGTATAAATACTATCTTACAATTTAATGTTTATGCTTGTATAAATACTATCTTCCAATTCACAGATGCTTGTATAAATACTATCTTCCAATTTAATGTTTATGCTTGTATAAATACTATCTTACAATTTAATATTTATGCTTGTATAAATACTATCTTCCAATTCACAGATGCTTGTATAAATACTATCTTCCAATTCACAGATGCTTGTATAAATACTATCTTCCAATTCACAGATGCTTGTATAAATACTATCTTCCAATTTAATGTTTATGCTTGTATAAATACTATCTTACAATTTAATGTTTATGCTTGTATAAATACTATCTTCCAATTCACAGATGCTTGTATAAATACTATCTTCCAATTCACAGATGCTTGTATAAATACTATCTTCCAATTTAATGTTTATGCTTGTATAAATACTATCTTACAATTTAATGTTTATGCTTGTGTAAATATTATCTTCCAATTCACAGATGCTTGTATAAATACTATCTTCCAATTCACAGATGCTTGTATAAATACTATCTTCCAATTCACAGATGCTTGTATAAATACTATCTTCCAATTCACAGATGCTTGTATAAATACTATCTTCCAATTCACAGATGCTTGTATAAATAATATCTTACAATTCACAGATGCTTGTATAAATACTATCTTCCAATTCACAGATGCTTGTATAAATACTATCTTCCAATTTAATGTTTATGCTTGTATAAATACTATCTTACAATTTAATGTTTATGCTTGTGTAAATACTATCTTCCAATTCACAGATGCTTGTATAAATACTATCTTCCAATTCACAGATGCTTGTATAAATACTATCTTCCAATTCACAGATGCTTGTATAAATACTATCTTCCAATTCACAGATGCTTGTATAAATACTATCTTCCAATTCACAGATGCTTGTATAAATACTATCTTCCAATTCACAGATGCTTGTATAAATGCTATCTTACAATTTAATGTTTATGCTTGTATAAATACTATCTTCCAATTCACGGATGCTTGTATAAATACTATCTTCCAATTCACAGATGCTTGTATAAATACTTTCTTCCAATTCACAGATGCTTGTATAAATACTATCTTCCAATTTAATGTTTATGCTTGTATAAATACTATCTTACAATTTAATGTTTATGCTTGTATAAATACTATCTTCCAATTCACAGATGCTTGTATAAATACTATCTTCCAATTCACAGATGCTTGTATAAATACTATCTTCCAATTCACAGATGCTTGTATAAATACTATCTTCCAATTCACAGATGCTTGTATAAATACTATCTTCCAATTCACAGATGCTTGTATAAATACTATCTTCCAATTTAATGTTTATGCTTGTATAAATACTATCTTACAATTTAATGTTTATGCTTGTATAAATACTATCTTCCAATTCACAGATGCTTGTATAAATACTATCTTCCAATTTAATGTTTATGCTTGTATAAATACTATCTTACAATTTAATGTTTATGCTTGTATAAATACTATCCTCCAATTCACAGATGCTTGTATAAATACTATCTTCCAATTCACAGATGCTTGTATAAATACTATCTTCCAATTCACAGATGCTTGTATAAATACTATCTTCCAATTTAATGTTTATGCTTGTATAAATACTATCTTACAATTTAATGTTTATGCTTGTATAAATACTATCTTCCAATTTAATGTTTATGCTTGTGTAAATACTATCTTCCAATTCACAGATGCTTGTATAAATACTATCTTCCAATTCACAGATGCTTGTATAAATACTATCTTCCAATTCACAGATGCTTGTATAAATACTATCTTCCAATTCACAGATGCTTGTATAAATACTATCTTCCAATTCACAGATGCTTGTATAAATACTATCTTCCAATTCACAGATGCTTGTATAAATACTATCTTCCAATTCACAGATGCTTGTATAAATACTATCTTCCAATTTAATGTTTATGCTTGTATAAATACTATCTTACAATTTAATGTTTATGCTTGTATAAATACTATCTTCCAATTCACAGATGCTTGTATAAATACTATCTTCCAATTTAATGTTTATGCTTGTATAAATACTATCTTACAATTTAATGTTTATGCTTGTATAAATACTATCTTCCAATTCACAGATGCTTGTATAAATACTATCTTCCAATTCACAGATGCTTGTATAAATACTATCTTCCAATTCACAGATGCTTGTATAAATACTATCTTCCAATTTAATGTTTATGCTTGTATAAATACTATCTTACAATTTAATGTTTATGCTTGTATAAATACTATCTTCCAATTCACAGATGCTTGTATAAATACTATCTTCCAATTCACAGATGCTTGTATAAATACTATCTTCCAATTTAATGTTTATGCTTGTATAAATACTATCTTACAATTTAATGTTTATGCTTGTGTAAATACTATCTTCCAATTCACAGATGCTTGTATAAATACTATCTTCCAATTCACAGATGCTTGTATAAATACTATCTTCCAATTCACAGATGCTTGTATAAATACTATCTTCCAATTTAATGTTTATGCTTGTATAAATACTATCTTACAATTTAATGTTTATGCTTGTATAAATACTATCTTCCAATTCACAGATGCTTGTATAAATACTATCTTCCAATTCACAGATGCTTGTATAAATACTATCTTCCAATTCAAAGATGCTTGTATAAATACTATCTTCCAATTCACAGATGCTTGTATAAATACTATCTTCCAATTCACAGATGCTTGTATAAATACTATCTTCCAATTTAATGTTTATGCTTGTATAAATACTATCTTACAATTTAATGTTTATGCTTGTATAAATACTATCTTCCAATTCACAGATGCTTGTATAAATACTATCTTCCAATTTAATGTTTATGCTTGTATAAATACTATCTTACAATTTAATATTTATGCTTGTATAAATACTATCTTCCAATTCACAGATGCTTGTATAAATACTATCTTCCAATTCACAGATGCTTGTATAAATACTATCTTCCAATTCACAGATGCTTGTATAAATACTATCTTCCAATTTAATGTTTATGCTTGTATAAATACTATCTTACAATTTAATGTTTATGCTTGTATAAATACTATCTTCCAATTCACAGATGCTTGTATAAATACTATCTTCCAATTCACAGATGCTTGTATAAATACTATCTTCCAATTTAATGTTTATGCTTGTATAAATACTATCTTACAATTTAATGTTTATGCTTGTGTAAATATTATCTTCCAATTCACAGATGCTTGTATAAATACTATCTTCCAATTCACAGATGCTTGTATAAATACTATCTTCCAATTCACAGATGAAGTATAAATACTATCTTCCAATTCACAGATGCTTGTATAAATACTATCTTCCAATTCACAGATGCTTGTATAAATAATATCTTCCAATTCACAGATGCTTGTATAAATACTATCTTCCAATTCACAGATGCTTGTATAAATACTATCTTCCAATTTAATGTTTATGCTTGTATAAATACTATCTTACAATTTAATGTTTATGCTTGTGTAAATACTATCTTCCAATTCACAGATGCTTGTATAAATACTATCTTCCAATTCACAGATGCTTGTATAAATACTATCTTCCAATTCACAGATGCTTGTATAAATACTATCTTCCAATTCACAGATGCTTGTATAAATACTATCTTCCAATTCACAGATGCTTGTATAAATACTATCTTCCAATTCACAGATGCTTGTATAAATGCTATCTTACAATTTAATGTTTATGCTTGTATAAATACTATCTTCCAATTCACGGATGCTTGTATAAATACTATCTTCCAATTCACAGATGCTTGTATAAATACTTTCTTCCAATTCACAGATGCTTGTATAAATACTATCTTCCAATTTAATGTTTATGCTTGTATAAATACTATCTTACAATTTAATGTTTATGCTTGTATAAATACTATCTTCCAATTCACAGATGCTTGTATAAATACTATCTTCCAATTCACAGATGCTTGTATAAATACTATCTTCCAATTCACAGATGCTTGTATAAATACTATCTTCCAATTCACAGATGCTTGTATAAATACTATCTTCCAATTCACAGATGCTTGTATAAATACTATCTTCCAATTTAATGTTTATGCTTGTATAAATACTATCTTACAATTTAATGTTTATGCTTGTATAAATACTATCTTCCAATTCACAGATGCTTGTATAAATACTATCTTCCAATTTAATGTTTATGCTTGTATAAATACTATCTTACAATTTAATGTTTATGCTTGTATAAATACTATCCTCCAATTCACAGATGCTTGTATAAATACTATCTTCCAATTCACAGATGCTTGTATAAATACTATCTTCCAATTCACAGATGCTTGTATAAATACTATCTTCCAATTTAATGTTTATGCTTGTATAAATACTATCTTACAATTTAATGTTTATGCTTGTATAAATACTATCTTCCAATTCACAGATGCTTGTATAAATACTATCTTCCAATTCACAGATGCTTGTATAAATACTATCTTCCAATTTAATGTTTATGCTTGTATAAATACTATCTTACAATTTAATGTTTATGCTTGTGTAAATACTATCTTCCAATTCACAGATGCTTGTATAAATACTATCTTCCAATTCACAGATGCTTGTATAAATACTATCTTCCAATTCACAGATGCTTGTATAAATACTATCTTCCAATTTAATGTTTATGCTTGTATAAATACTATCTTACAATTTAATGTTTATGCTTGTATAAATACTATCTTCCAATTCACAGATGCTTGTATAAATACTATCTTCCAATTTAATGTTTATGCTTGTATAAATACTATCTTACAATTTAATGTTTATGCTTGTATAAATACTATCCTCCAATTCACAGATGCTTGTATAAATACTATCTTCCAATTCACAGATGCTTGTATAAATACTATCTTCCAATTCACAGATGCTTGTATAAATACTATCTTCCAATTTAATGTTTATGCTTGAATAAATACTATCTTACAATTTAATGTTTATGCTTGTATAAATACTATCTTCCAATTCACAGATGCTTGTATAAATACTATCTTCCAATTCACAGATGCTTGTATAAATACTATCTTCCAATTTAATGTTTATGCTTGTATAAATACTATCTTACAATTTAATGTTTATGCTTGTGTAAATACTATCTTCCAATTCACAGATGCTTGTATAAATACTATCTTCCAATTCACAGATGCTTGTATAAATACTATCTTCCAATTCACAGATGCTTGTATAAATACTATCTTCCAATTTAATGTTTATGCTTGTATAAATACTATCTTACAATTTAATGTTTATGCTTGTATAAATACTATCTTCCAATTCACAGATGCTTGTATAAATACTATCTTCCAATTTAATGTTTATGCTTGTATAAATACTATCTTACAATTTAATATTTATGCTTGTATAAATACTATCTTCCAATTCACAGATGCTTGTATAAATACTATCTTCCAATTCACAGATGCTTGTATAAATACTATCTTCCAATTCACAGATGCTTGTATAAATACTATCTTCCAATTTAATGTTTATGCTTGTATAAATACTATCTTACAATTTAATGTTTATGCTTGTATAAATACTATCTTCCAATTCACAGATGCTTGTATAAATACTATCTTCCAATTCACAGATGCTTGTATAAATACTATCTTCCAATTTAATGTTTATGCTTGTATAAATACTATCTTACAATTTAATGTTTATGCTTGTGTAAATATTATCTTCCAATTCACAGATGCTTGTATAAATACTATCTTCCAATTCACAGATGCTTGTATAAATACTATCTTCCAATTCACAGATGCTTGTATAAATACTATCTTCCAATTCACAGATGCTTGTATAAATACTATCTTCCAATTCACAGATGCTTGTATAAATACTATCTTCCAATTCACAGATGCTTGTATAAATACTATCTTCCAATTCACAGATGCTTGTATAAATACTATCTTCCAATTCACAGATGCTTGTATAAATACTATCTTACAATTTAATATTTATGCTTGTATAAATACTATCTTCCAATTCACAGATGCTTGTATAAATACTATCTTCCAATTCACAGATGCTTGTATAAATACTATCTTCCAATTCACAGATGCTTGTATAAATACTATCTTCCAATTCACAGATGCTTGTATAAATACTATCTTCCAATTCACAGATGCTTGTATAAATACTATCTTCCAATTCACAGATGCTTGTATAAATACTATCTTCCAATTTAATGTTTATGCTTGTATAAATACTATCTTACAATTTAATGTTTATGCTTGTGTAAATACTATCTTCCAATTCACAGATGCTTGTATAAATACTATCTTCCAATTCACAGATGCTTGTATAAATACTATCTTCCAATTCACAGATGCTTGTATAAATACTATCTTCCAATTCACAGATGCTTGTATAAATACTATCTTCCAATTCACAGATGCTTGTATAAATACTATCTTCCAATTCACAGATGCTTGTATAAATACTATCTTCCAATTCAAAGATGCTTGTATAAATACTATCTTCCAATTCACAGATGCTTGTATAAATGCTATCTTACAATTTAATGTTTATGCTTGTATAAATACTATCTTCCAATTCACGGATGCTTGTATAAATACTATCTTCCAATTCACAGATGCTTGTATAAATACTTTCTTCCAATTCACAGATGCTTGTATAAATACTATCTTCCAATTTAATGTTTATGCTTGTATAAATACTATCTTACAATTTAATGTTTATGCTTGTATAAATACTATCTTCCAATTCACAGATGCTTGTATAAATACTATCTTCCAATTCACAGATGCTTGTATAAATACTATCTTCCAATTCACAGATGCTTGTATAAATACTATCTTCCAATTCACAGATGCTTGTATAAATACTATCTTCCAATTCACAGATGCTTGTATAAATACTATCTTCCAATTTAATGTTTATGCTTGTATAAATACTATCTTACAATTTAATGTTTATGCTTGTATAAATACTATCTTCCAATTCACAGATGCTTGTATAAATACTATCTTCCAATTTAATGTTTATGCTTGTATAAATACTATCTTACAATTTAATGTTTATGCTTGTATAAATACTATCTTCCAATTCACAGATGCTTGTATAAATACTATCTTCCAATTCACAGATGCTTGTATAAATACTATCTTCCAATTCACAGATGCTTGTATAAATACTATCTTCCAATTTAATGTTTATGCTTGTATAAATACTATCTTACAATTTAATGTTTATGCTTGTATAAATACTATCTTCCAATTCACAGATGCTTGTATAAATACTATCTTCCAATTCACAGATGCTTGTATAAATACTATCTTCCAATTTAATGTTTATGCTTGTATAAATACTATCTTACAATTTAATGTTTATGCTTGTGTAAATACTATCTTCCAATTCACAGATGCTTGTATAAATACTATCTTCCAATTCACAGATGCTTGTATAAATACTATCTTCCAATTCACAGATGCTTGTATAAATACTATCTTCCAATTTAATGTTTATGCTTGTATAAATACTATCTTACAATTTAATGTTTATGCTTGTATAAATACTATCTTCCAATTCACAGATGCTTGTATAAATACTATCTTCCAATTCACAGATGCTTGTATAAATACTATCTTCCAATTCAAAGATGCTTGTATAAATACTATCTTCCAATTCACAGATGCTTGTATAAATACTATCTTCCAATTCACAGATGCTTGTATAAATACTATCTTCCAATTTAATGTTTATGCTTGTATAAATACTATCTTACAATTTAATGTTTATGCTTGTATAAATACTATCTTCCAATTCACAGATGCTTGTATAAATACTATCTTCCAATTCACAGATGCTTGTATAAATACTATCTTCCAATTTAATGTTTATGCTTGTATAAATACTATCTTACAATTTAATGTTTATGCTTGTGTAAATATTATCTTCCAATTCACAGATGCTTGTATAAATACTATCTTCCAATTCACAGATGCTTGTATAAATACTATCTTCCAATTCACAGATGCTTGTATAAATACTATCTTCCAATTCACAGATGCTTGTATAAATACTATCTTCCAATTCACAGATGCTTGTATAAATAATATCTTCCAATTCACAGATGCTTGTATAAATACTATCTTCCAATTCACAGATGCTTGTATAAATACTATCTTCCAATTTAATGTTTATGCTTGTATAAATACTATCTTACAATTTAATGTTTATGCTTGTGTAAATACTATCTTCCAATTCACAGATGCTTGTATAAATACTATCTTCCAATTCACAGATGCTTGTATAAATACTATCTTCCAATTCACAGATGCTTGTATAAATACTATCTTCCAATTCACAGATGCTTGTATAAATACTATCTTCCAATTCACAGATGCTTGTATAAATACTATCTTCCAATTCACAGATGCTTGTATAAATGCTATCTTACAATTTAATGTTTATGCTTGTATAAATACTATCTTCCAATTCACGGATGCTTGTATAAATACTATCTTCCAATTCACAGATGCTTGTATAAATACTTTCTTCCAATTCACAGATGCTTGTATAAATACTATCTTCCAATTTAATGTTTATGCTTGTATAAATACTATCTTACAATTTAATGTTTATGCTTGTATAAATACTATCTTCCAATTCACAGATGCTTGTATAAATACTATCTTCCAATTCACAGATGCTTGTATAAATACTATCTTCCAATTCACAGATGCTTGTATAAATACTATCTTCCAATTCACAGATGCTTGTATAAATACTATCTTCCAATTCACAGATGCTTGTATAAATACTATCTTCCAATTCACAGATGCTTGTATAAATACTATCTTCCAATTTAATGTTTATGCTTGTATAAATACTATCTTACAATTTAATGTTTATGCTTGTATAAATACTATCTTCCAATTCACAGATGCTTGTATAAATACTATCTTCCAATTTAATGTTTATGCTTGTATAAATACTATCTTACAATTTAATGTTTATGCTTGTATAAATACTATCTTCCAATTCACAGATGCTTGTATAAATACTATCTTCCAATTCACAGATGCTTGTATAAATACTATCTTCCAATTTAATGTTTATGCTTGTATAAATACTATCTTACAATTTAATGTTTATGCTTGTGTAAATACTATCTTCCAATTCACAGATGCTTGTATAAATACTATCTTCCAATTCACAGATGCTTGTATAAATACTATCTTCCAATTCACAGATGCTTGTATAAATACTATCTTCCAATTTAATGTTTATGCTTGTATAAATACTATCTTACAATTTAATGTTTATGCTTGTATAAATACTATCTTCCAATTCACAGATGCTTGTATAAATACTATCTTCCAATTCACAGATGCTTGTATAAATACTATCTTCCAATTCAAAGATGCTTGTATAAATACTATCTTCCAATTCACAGATGCTTGTATAAATACTATCTTCCAATTCACAGATGCTTGTATAAATACTATCTTCCAATTTAATGTTTATGCTTGTATAAATACTATCTTACAATTTAATGTTTATGCTTGTATAAATACTATCTTCCAATTCACAGATGCTTGTATAAATACTATCTTCCAATTTAATGTTTATGCTTGTATAAATACTATCTTACAATTTAATATTTATGCTTGTATAAATACTATCTTCCAATTCACAGATGCTTGTATAAATACTATCTTCCAATTCACAGATGCTTGTATAAATACTATCTTCCAATTTAATGTTTATGCTTGTATAAATACTATCTTACAATTTAATGTTTATGCTTGTGTAAATATTATCTTCCAATTCACAGATGCTTGTATAAATACTATCTTCCAATTCACAGATGCTTGTATAAATACTATCTTCCAATTCACAGATGCTTGTATAAATACTATCTTCCAATTCACAGATGCTTGTATAAATACTATCTTCCAATTCACAGATGCTTGTATAAATAATATCTTCCAATTCACAGATGCTTGTATAAATACTATCTTCCAATTCACAGATGCTTGTATAAATGCTATCTTACAATTTAATGTTTATGCTTGTATAAATACTATCTTCCAATTCACGGATGCTTGTATAAATACTATCTTCCAATTCACAGATGCTTGTATAAATACTATCTTCCAATTTAATGTTTATGCTTGTATAAATACTATCTTACAATTTAATGTTTATGCTTGTATAAATACTATCTTCCAATTCACAGATGCTTGTATAAATACTATCTTCCAATTCACAGATGCTTGTATAAATACTATCTTCCAATTCACAGATGCTTGTATAAATACTATCTTCCAATTCACAGATGCTTGTATAAATACTATCTTCCAATTCACAGATGCTTGTATAAATACTATCTTCCAATTCACAGATGCTTGTATAAATGCTATCTTACAATTTAATGTTTATGCTTGTATAAATACTATCTTCCAATTTAATGTTTACGCTTGTATAAATACTATCTTCCAATTTAATGTTTACGCTTGTATAAATACTATCTTCTAATTTAATGTTTATGCTTGTATAAATACTATCTTCCAATTTAATGTTTACGCTTGTATAAATACTATCTTCCAATTTAATGTTTACGCTTGTATAAATACTATCTTCCAATTTAATGTTTATGCTTGTATAAATACTATCTTCTAATTTAATGTTTATGCTTGTATAAATACTATCTTCCAATTTAATGTTTACGCTTGTATAAATACTATCTTCCAATTTAATGTTTACGCTTGTATAAATACTATCTTCCAATTTAATGTTTATGCTTGTATAAATACTATCTTCCAATTTAATGTTTACGCTTGTATAAATACTATCTTCCAATTTAATGTTTATGCTTGTATAAATACTATCTTCCAATTCACAGATGCTTGTATAAATACTATCTTCCAATTCACAGATGCTTGTATAAATACTATCTTCCAATTCACAGATGCTTGTATAAATACTATCTTCCAATTCACAGATGCTTGTATAAATACTATCTTCCAATTTAATGTTTACGCTTGTATAAATACTATCTTCCAATTTAATGTTTATGCTTGTATAAATACTATCTTCCAATTTAATGTTTACGCTTGTATAAATACTATCTTCCAATTTAATGTTTATGCTTGTATAAATACTATCTTCCAATTCACAGATGCTTGTATAAATACTATCTTCCAATTCACAGATGCTTGTATAAATACTATCTTCCAATTCACAGATGCTTGTATAAATACTATCTTCCAATTCACAGATGCTTGTATAAATACTATCTTCCAATTTAATGTTTATGCTTGTATAAATACTATCTTACAATTTAATGTTTATGCTTGTATAAATACTATCTTCCAATTCACAGATGCTTGTATAAATACTATCTTCCAATTCACAGATGCTTGTATAAATACTATCTTCCAATTTAATGTTTATGCTTGTATAAATACTATCTTACAATTTAATGTTTATGCTTGTATAAATACTATCTTCCAATTCACAGATGCTTGTATAAATACTATCTTCCAATTCACAGATGCTTGTATAAATACTATCTTCCAATTCACAGATGCTTGTATAAATACTATCTTCCAATTCACAGATGCTTGTATAAATACTATCTTCCAATTCACAGATGCTTGTATAAATACTATCTTCCAATTTAATGTTTATGCTTGTATAAATACTATCTTACAATTTAATGTTTATGCTTGTATAAATACTATCTTCCAATTCACAGATGCTTGTATAAATACTATCTTCCAATTCACAGATGCTTGTATAAATACTATCTTCCAATTCACAGATGCTTGTATAAATACTATCTTCCAATTTAATGTTTATGCTTGTATAAATACTATCTTACAATTTAATGTTTATGCTTGTATAAATACTATCTTCCAATTCACAGATGCTTGTATAAATACTATCTTCCAATTCACAGATGCTTGTATAAATACTATCTTCCAATTTAATGTTTATGCTTGTATAAATACTATCTTACAATTTAATGTTTATGCTTGTGTAAATACTATCTTCCAATTCACAGATGCTTGTATAAATACTATCTTCCAATTCACAGATGCTTGTATAAATACTATCTTCCAATTCACAGATGCTTGTATAAATACTATCTTCCAATTCACAGATGCTTGTATAAATACTATCTTCCAATTCACAGATGCTTGTATAAATACTATCTTCCAATTCACAGATGCTTGTATAAATACTATCTTCCAATTCACAGATGCTTGTATAAATACTATCTTCCAATTCACAGATGCTTGTATAAATGCTATCTTACAATTTAATGTTTATGCTTGTATAAATACTATCTTCCAATTCACGGATGCTTGTATAAATACTATCTTCCAATTCACAGATGCTTGTATAAATACTATCTTCCAATTCACAGATGCTTGTATAAATACTATCTTCCAATTTAATGTTTATGCTTGTATAAATACTATCTTACAATTTAATGTTTATGCTTGTATAAATACTATCTTCCAATTCACAGATGCTTGTATAAATACTATCTTCCAATTCACAGATGCTTGTATAAATACTAACTTCCAATTCACAGATGCTTGTATAAATACTATCTTCCAATTCACAGATGCTTGTATAAATACTATCTTCCAATTCACAGATGCTTGTATAAATACTATCTTCCAATTCACAGATGCTTGTATAAATACTATCTTCCAATTCACTGATGCTTGTATAAATACTATCTTCCAATTTAATGTTTATGCTTGTATAAATACTATCTTACAATTTAATGTTTATGCTTGTATAAATACTATCTTCCAATTCACAGATGCTTGTATAAATACTATCTTCCAATTCACTGATGCTTGTATAAATACTATCTTCCAATTTAATGTTTATGCTTGTATAAATACTATCTTACAATTTAATGTTTACGCTTGTATAAATACTATCTTCCAATTTAATGTTTACGCTTGTATAAATACTATCTTCCAATTTAATGTTTATGCTTGTATAAATACTATCTTCCAATTTAATGTTTACGCTTGTATAAATACTATCTTCCAATTTAATGTTTATGCTTGTATAAATACTATCTTCCAATTCACAGATGCTTGTATAAATACTATCTTCCAATTCACAGATGCTTGTATAAATACTATCTTCCAATTCACAGATGCTTGTATAAATACTATCTTCCAATTCACAGATGCTTGTATAAATACTATCTTCCAATTTAATGTTTATGCTTGTATAAATACTATCTTACAATTTAATGTTTATGCTTGTATAAATACTATCTTCCAATTCACAGATGCTTGTATAAATACTATCTTCCAATTCACAGATGCTTGTATAAATACTATCTTCCAATTTAATGTTTATGCTTGTATAAATACTATCTTACAATTTAATGTTTATGCTTGTATAAATACTATCTTCCAATTCACAGATGCTTGTATAAATACTATCTTCCAATTCACAGATGCTTGTATAAATACTATCTTCCAATTCACAGATGCTTGTATAAATACTATCTTCCAATTCACAGATGCTTGTATAAATACTATCTTCCAATTCACAGATGCTTGTATAAATACTATCTTCCAATTCACAGATGCTTGTATAAATACTATCTTCCAATTCACAGATGCTTGTATAAATACTATCTTCCAATTCACAGATGCTTGTATAAATACTATCTTCCAATTCACAGATGCTTGTATAAATACTATCTTCCAATTCACAGATGCTTGTATAAATGCTATCTTACAATTTAATGTTTATGCTTGTATAAATACTATCTTCCAATTCACGGATGCTTGTATAAATACTATCTTCCAATTCACAGATGCTTGTATAAATACTTTCTTCCAATTCACAGATGCTTGTATAAATACTATCTTCCAATTTAATGTTTATGCTTGTATAAATACTATCTTACAATTTAATGTTTATGCTTGTATAAATACTATCTTCCAATTCACAGATGCTTGTATAAATACTATCTTCCAATTCACAGATGCTTGTATAAATACTATCTTCCAATTCACAGATGCTTGTATAAATACTATCTTCCAATTCACAGATGCTTGTATAAATACTATCTTCCAATTCACAGATGCTTGTATAAATACTATCTTCCAATTTAATGTTTATGCTTGTATAAATACTATCTTACAATTTAATGTTTATGCTTGTATAAATACTATCTTCCAATTCACAGATGCTTGTATAAATACTATCTTCCAATTTAATGTTTATGCTTGTATAAATACTATCTTACAATTTAATGTTTATGCTTGTATAAATACTATCTTCCAATTCACAGATGCTTGTATAAATACTATCTTCCAATTCACAGATGCTTGTATAAATACTATCTTCCAATTCACAGATGCTTGTATAAATACTATCTTCCAATTTAATGTTTATGCTTGTATAAATACTATCTTACAATTTAATGTTTATGCTTGTATAAATACTATCTTCCAATTCACAGATGCTTGTATAAATACTATCTTCCAATTCACAGATGCTTGTATAAATACTATCTTCCAATTTAATGTTTATGCTTGTATAAATACTATCTTACAATTTAATGTTTATGCTTGTGTAAATACTATCTTCCAATTCACAGATGCTTGTATAAATACTATCTTCCAATTCACAGATGCTTGTATAAATACTATCTTCCAATTCAAAGATGCTTGTATAAATACTATCTTCCAATTCACAGATGCTTGTATAAATACTATCTTCCAATTCACAGATGCTTGTATAAATACTATCTTCCAATTTAATGTTTATGCTTGTATAAATACTATCTTACAATTTAATGTTTATGCTTGTATAAATACTATCTTCCAATTCACAGATGCTTGTATAAATACTATCTTCCAATTTAATGTTTATGCTTGTATAAATACTATCTTACAATTTAATATTTATGCTTGTATAAATACTATCTTCCAATTCACAGATGCTTGTATAAATACTATCTTCCAATTCACAGATGCTTGTATAAATACTATCTTCCAATTCACAGATGCTTGTATAAATACTATCTTCCAATTTAATGTTTATGCTTGTATAAATACTATCTTACAATTTAATGTTTATGCTTGTATAAATACTATCTTCCAATTCACAGATGCTTGTATAAATACTATCTTCCAATTCACAGATGCTTGTATAAATACTATCTTCCAATTTAATGTTTATGCTTGTATAAATACTATCTTACAATTTAATGTTTATGCTTGTGTAAATATTATCTTCCAATTCACAGATGCTTGTATAAATACTATCTTCCAATTCACAGATGCTTGTATAAATACTATCTTCCAATTCACAGATGCTTGTATAAATACTATCTTCCAATTCACAGATGCTTGTATAAATACTATCTTCCAATTCACAGATGCTTGTATAAATACTATCTTCCAATTCACAGATGCTTGTATAAATAATATCTTCCAATTCACAGATGCTTGTATAAATACTATCTTCCAATTCACAGATGCTTGTATAAATACTATCTTCCAATTTAATGTTTATGCTTGTATAAATACTATCTTACAATTTAATGTTTATGCTTGTGTAAATACTATCTTCCAATTCACAGATGCTTGTATAAATACTATCTTCCAATTCACAGATGCTTGTATAAATACTATCTTCCAATTCACAGATGCTTGTATAAATACTATCTTCCAATTCACAGATGCTTGTATAAATACTATCTTCCAATTCACAGATGCTTGTATAAATACTATCTTCCAATTCACAGATGCTTGTATAAATGCTATCTTACAATTTAATGTTTATGCTTGTATAAATACTATCTTCCAATTCACGGATGCTTGTATAAATACTATCTTCCAATTCACAGATGCTTGTATAAATACTTTCTTCCAATTCACAGATGCTTGTATAAATACTATCTTCCAATTTAATGTTTATGCTTGTATAAATACTATCTTACAATTTAATGTTTATGCTTGTATAAATACTATCTTCCAATTCACAGATGCTTGTATAAATACTATCTTCCAATTCACAGATGCTTGTATAAATACTATCTTCCAATTCACAGATGCTTGTATAAATACTATCTTCCAATTCACAGATGCTTGTATAAATACTATCTTCCAATTCACAGATGCTTGTATAAATACTATCTTCCAATTTAATGTTTATGCTTGTATAAATACTATCTTACAATTTAATGTTTATGCTTGTATAAATACTATCTTCCAATTCACAGATGCTTGTATAAATACTATCTTCCAATTCACAGATGCTTGTATAAATACTATCTTCCAATTTAATGTTTATGCTTGTATAAATACTATCTTACAATTTAATGTTTATGCTTGTGTAAATATTATCTTCCAATTCACAGATGCTTGTATAAATACTATCTTCCAATTCACAGATGCTTGTATAAATACTATCTTCCAATTCACAGATGCTTGTATAAATACTATCTTCCAATTCACAGATGCTTGTATAAATAATATCTTCCAATTCACAGATGCTTGTATAAATACTATCTTCCAATTCACAGATGCTTGTATAAATACTATCTTCCAATTTAATGTTTATGCTTGTATAAATACTATCTTACAATTTAATGTTTATGCTTGTGTAAATACTATCTTCCAATTCACAGATGCTTGTATAAATACTATCTTCCAATTCACAGATGCTTGTATAAATACTATCTTCCAATTCACAGATGCTTGTATAAATACTATCTTCCAATTCACAGATGCTTGTATAAATACTATCTTCCAATTCACAGATGCTTGTATAAATACTATCTTCCAATTCACAGATGCTTGTATAAATACTATCTTCCAATTCACAGATGCTTGTATAAATACTATCTTCCAATTTAATGTTTATGCTTGTATAAATACTATCTTACAATTTAATGTTTATGCTTGTATAAATACTATCTTCCAATTCACAGATGCTTGTATAAATACTATCTTCCAATTTAATGTTTATGCTTGTATAAATACTATCTTACAATTTAATGTTTATGCTTGTATAAATACTATCTTCCAATTCACAGATGCTTGTATAAATACTATCTTCCAATTCACAGATGCTTGTATAAATACTATCTTCCAAATCACAGATGCTTGTATAAATACTATCTTCCAATTTAATGTTTATGCTTGTATAAATACTATCTTACAATTTAATGTTTATGCTTGTATAAATACTATCTTCCAATTCACAGATGCTTGTATAAATACTATCTTCCAATTCACAGATGCTTGTATAAATACTATCTTCCAATTTAATGTTTATGCTTGTATAAATACTATCTTACAATTTAATGTTTATGCTTGTGTAAATACTATCTTCCAATTCACAGATGCTTGTATAAATACTATCTTCCAATTCACAGATGCTTGTATAAATACTATCTTCCAATTCACAGATGCTTGTATAAATACTATCTTCCAATTCACAGATGCTTGTATAAATACTATCTTCCAATTCACAGATGCTTGTATAAATACTATCTTCCAATTCACAGATGCTTGTATAAATACTATCTTCCAATTTAATGTTTATGCTTGTATAAATACTATCTTACAATTTAATGTTTATGCTTGTATAAATACTATCTTCCAATTCACAGATGCTTGTATAAATACTATCTTCCAATTTAATGTTTATGCTTGTATAAATACTATCTTACAATTTAATGTTTATGCTTGTATAAATACTATCTTCCAATTCACAGATGCTTGTATAAATACTATCTTCCAATTCACAGATGCTTGTATAAATACTATCTTCCAATTCACAGATGCTTGTATAAATACTATCTTCCAATTTAATGTTTATGCTTGTATAAATACTATCTTACAATTTAATGTTTATGCTTGTATAAATACTATCTTCCAATTCACAGATGCTTGTATAAATACTATCTTCCAATTCACAGATGCTTGTATAAATACTATCTTCCAATTTAATGTTTATGCTTGTATAAATACTATCTTACAATTTAATGTTTATGCTTGTGTAAATACTATCTTCCAATTCACAGATGCTTGTATAAATACTATCTTCCAATTCACAGATGCTTGTATAAATACTATCTTCCAATTCAAAGATGCTTGTATAAATACTATCTTCCAATTCACAGATGCTTGTATAAATACTATCTTCCAATTCACAGATGCTTGTATAAATACTATCTTCCAATTTAATGTTTATGCTTGTATAAATACTATCTTACAATTTAATGTTTATGCTTGTATAAATACTATCTTCCAATTCACAGATGCTTGTATAAATACTATCTTCCAATTTAATGTTTATGCTTGTATAAATACTATCTTACAATTTAATATTTATGCTTGTATAAATACTATCTTCCAATTCACAGATGCTTGTATAAATACTATCTTCCAATTCACAGATGCTTGTATAAATACTATCTTCCAATTCACAGATGCTTGTATAAATACTATCTTCCAATTTAATGTTTATGCTTGTATAAATACTATCTTACAATTTAATGTTTATGCTTGTATAAATACTATCTTCCAATTCACAGATGCTTGTATAAATACTATCTTCCAATTCACAGATGCTTGTATAAATACTATCTTCCAATTTAATGTTTATGCTTGTATAAATACTATCTTACAATTTAATGTTTATGCTTGTGTAAATATTATCTTCCAATTCACAGATGCTTGTATAAATACTATCTTCCAATTCACAGATGCTTGTATAAATACTATCTTCCAATTCACAGATGCTTGTATAAATACTATCTTCCAATTCACAGATGCTTGTATAAATACTATCTTCCAATTCACAGATGCTTGTATAAATACTATCTTCCAATTCACAGATGCTTGTATAAATAATATCTTCCAATTCACAGATGCTTGTATAAATACTATCTTCCAATTCACAGATGCTTGTATAAATACTATCTTCCAATTTAATGTTTATGCTTGTATAAATACTATCTTACAATTTAATGTTTATGCTTGTGTAAATACTATCTTCCAATTCACAGATGCTTGTATAAATACTATCTTCCAATTCACAGATGCTTGTATAAATACTATCTTCCAATTCACAGATGCTTGTATAAATACTATCTTCCAATTCACAGATGCTTGTATAAATACTATCTTCCAATTCACAGATGCTTGTATAAATACTATCTTCCAATTCACAGATGCTTGTATAAATGCTATCTTACAATTTAATGTTTATGCTTGTATAAATACTATCTTCCAATTCACGGATGCTTGTATAAATACTATCTTCCAATTCACAGATGCTTGTATAAATACTTTCTTCCAATTCACAGATGCTTGTATAAATACTATCTTCCAATTTAATGTTTATGCTTGTATAAATACTATCTTACAATTTAATGTTTATGCTTGTATAAATACTATCTTCCAATTCACAGATGCTTGTATAAATACTATCTTCCAATTCACAGATGCTTGTATAAATACTATCTTCCAATTCACAGATGCTTGTATAAATACTATCTTCCAATTCACAGATGCTTGTATAAATACTATCTTCCAATTCACAGATGCTTGTATAAATACTATCTTCCAATTTAATGTTTATGCTTGTATAAATACTATCTTACAATTTAATGTTTATGCTTGTATAAATACTATCTTCCAATTCACAGATGCTTGTATAAATACTATCTTCCAATTCACAGATGCTTGTATAAATACTATCTTCCAATTTAATGTTTATGCTTGTATAAATACTATCTTACAATTTAATGTTTATGCTTGTGTAAATATTATCTTCCAATTCACAGATGCTTGTATAAATACTATCTTCCAATTCACAGATGCTTGTATAAATACTATCTTCCAATTCACAGATGCTTGTATAAATACTATCTTCCAATTCACAGATGCTTGTATAAATAATATCTTCCAATTCACAGATGCTTGTATAAATACTATCTTCCAATTCACAGATGCTTGTATAAATACTATCTTCCAATTTAATGTTTATGCTTGTATAAATACTATCTTACAATTTAATGTTTATGCTTGTGTAAATACTATCTTCCAATTCACAGATGCTTGTATAAATACTATCTTCCAATTCACAGATGCTTGTATAAATACTATCTTCCAATTCACAGATGCTTGTATAAATACTATCTTCCAATTCACAGATGCTTGTATAAATACTATCTTCCAATTCACAGATGCTTGTATAAATACTATCTTCCAATTCACAGATGCTTGTATAAATACTATCTTCCAATTCACAGATGCTTGTATAAATACTATCTTCCAATTTAATGTTTATGCTTGTATAAATACTATCTTACAATTTAATGTTTATGCTTGTATAAATACTATCTTCCAATTCACAGATGCTTGTATAAATACTATCTTCCAATTTAATGTTTATGCTTGTATAAATACTATCTTACAATTTAATGTTTATGCTTGTATAAATACTATCTTCCAATTCACAGATGCTTGTATAAATACTATCTTCCAATTCACAGATGCTTGTATAAATACTATCTTCCAAATCACAGATGCTTGTATAAATACTATCTTCCAATTTAATGTTTATGCTTGTATAAATACTATCTTACAATTTAATGTTTATGCTTGTATAAATACTATCTTCCAATTCACAGATGCTTGTATAAATACTATCTTCCAATTCACAGATGCTTGTATAAATACTATCTTCCAATTTAATGTTTATGCTTGTATAAATACTATCTTACAATTTAATGTTTATGCTTGTGTAAATACTATCTTCCAATTCACAGATGCTTGTATAAATACTATCTTCCAATTCACAGATGCTTGTATAAATACTATCTTCCAATTCACAGATGCTTGTATAAATACTATCTTCCAATTTAATGTTTATGCTTGTATAAATACTATCTTACAATTTAATGTTTATGCTTGTATAAATACTATCTTCCAATTCACAGATGCTTGTATAAATACTATCTTCCAATTCACAGATGCTTGTATAAATACTATCTTCCAATTCAAAGATGCTTGTATAAATACTATCTTCCAATTCACAGATGCTTGTATAAATACTATCTTCCAATTCACAGATGCTTGTATAAATACTATCTTCCAATTTAATGTTTATGCTTGTATAAATACTATCTTACAATTTAATGTTTATGCTTGTATAAATACTATCTTCCAATTCACAGATGCTTGTATAAATACTATCTTCCAATTTAATGTTTATGCTTGTATAAATACTATCTTACAATTTAATATTTATGCTTGTATAAATACTATCTTCCAATTCACAGATGCTTGTATAAATACTATCTTCCAATTCACAGATGCTTGTATAAATACTATCTTCCAATTTAATGTTTATGCTTGTATAAATACTATCTTACAATTTAATGTTTATGCTTGTGTAAATATTATCTTCCAATTCACAGATGCTTGTATAAATACTATCTTCCAATTCACAGATGCTTGTATAAATACTATCTTCCAATTCACAGATGCTTGTATAAATACTATCTTCCAATTCACAGATGCTTGTATAAATACTATCTTCCAATTCACAGATGCTTGTATAAATAATATCTTCCAATTCACAGATGCTTGTATAAATACTATCTTCCAATTCACAGATGCTTGTATAAATGCTATCTTACAATTTAATGTTTATGCTTGTATAAATACTATCTTCCAATTCACGGATGCTTGTATAAATACTATCTTCCAATTCACAGATGCTTGTATAAATACTATCTTCCAATTTAATGTTTATGCTTGTATAAATACTATCTTACAATTTAATGTTTATGCTTGTATAAATACTATCTTCCAATTCACAGATGCTTGTATAAATACTATCTTCCAATTCACAGATGCTTGTATAAATACTATCTTCCAATTCACAGATGCTTGTATAAATACTATCTTCCAATTCACAGATGCTTGTATAAATACTATCTTCCAATTCACAGATGCTTGTATAAATACTATCTTCCAATTCACAGATGCTTGTATAAATGCTATCTTACAATTTAATGTTTATGCTTGTATAAATACTATCTTCCAATTTAATGTTTACGCTTGTATAAATACTATCTTCCAATTTAATGTTTACGCTTGTATAAATACTATCTTCTAATTTAATGTTTATGCTTGTATAAATACTATCTTCCAATTTAATGTTTACGCTTGTATAAATACTATCTTCCAATTTAATGTTTACGCTTGTATAAATACTATCTTCCAATTTAATGTTTATGCTTGTATAAATACTATCTTCTAATTTAATGTTTATGCTTGTATAAATACTATCTTCCAATTTAATGTTTACGCTTGTATAAATACTATCTTCCAATTTAATGTTTACGCTTGTATAAATACTATCTTCCAATTTAATGTTTATGCTTGTATAAATACTATCTTCCAATTTAATGTTTACGCTTGTATAAATACTATCTTCCAATTTAATGTTTATGCTTGTATAAATACTATCTTCCAATTCACAGATGCTTGTATAAATACTATCTTCCAATTCACAGATGCTTGTATAAATACTATCTTCCAATTCACAGATGCTTGTATAAATACTATCTTCCAATTCACAGATGCTTGTATAAATACTATCTTCCAATTTAATGTTTACGCTTGTATAAATACTATCTTCCAATTTAATGTTTATGCTTGTATAAATACTATCTTCCAATTTAATGTTTACGCTTGTATAAATACTATCTTCCAATTTAATGTTTATGCTTGTATAAATACTATCTTCCAATTCACAGATGCTTGTATAAATACTATCTTCCAATTCACAGATGCTTGTATAAATACTATCTTCCAATTCACAGATGCTTGTATAAATACTATCTTCCAATTCACAGATGCTTGTATAAATACTATCTTCCAATTTAATGTTTATGCTTGTATAAATACTATCTTACAATTTAATGTTTATGCTTGTATAAATACTATCTTCCAATTCACAGATGCTTGTATAAATACTATCTTCCAATTCACAGATGCTTGTATAAATACTATCTTCCAATTTAATGTTTATGCTTGTATAAATACTATCTTACAATTTAATGTTTATGCTTGTATAAATACTATCTTCCAATTCACAGATGCTTGTATAAATACTATCTTCCAATTCACAGATGCTTGTATAAATACTATCTTCCAATTCACAGATGCTTGTATAAATACTATCTTCCAATTCACAGATGCTTGTATAAATACTATCTTCCAATTCACAGATGCTTGTATAAATACTATCTTCCAATTTAATGTTTATGCTTGTATAAATACTATCTTACAATTTAATGTTTATGCTTGTATAAATACTATCTTCCAATTCACAGATGCTTGTATAAATACTATCTTCCAATTCACAGATGCTTGTATAAATACTATCTTCCAATTCACAGATGCTTGTATAAATACTATCTTCCAATTTAATGTTTATGCTTGTATAAATACTATCTTACAATTTAATGTTTATGCTTGTATAAATACTATCTTCCAATTCACAGATGCTTGTATAAATACTATCTTCCAATTCACAGATGCTTGTATAAATACTATCTTCCAATTTAATGTTTATGCTTGTATAAATACTATCTTACAATTTAATGTTTATGCTTGTGTAAATACTATCTTCCAATTCACAGATGCTTGTATAAATACTATCTTCCAATTCACAGATGCTTGTATAAATACTATCTTCCAATTCACAGATGCTTGTATAAATACTATCTTCCAATTCACAGATGCTTGTATAAATACTATCTTCCAATTCACAGATGCTTGTATAAATACTATCTTCCAATTCACAGATGCTTGTATAAATACTATCTTCCAATTCACAGATGCTTGTATAAATACTATCTTCCAATTCACAGATGCTTGTATAAATGCTATCTTACAATTTAATGTTTATGCTTGTATAAATACTATCTTCCAATTCACGGATGCTTGTATAAATACTATCTTCCAATTCACAGATGCTTGTATAAATACTATCTTCCAATTCACAGATGCTTGTATAAATACTATCTTCCAATTTAATGTTTATGCTTGTATAAATACTATCTTACAATTTAATGTTTATGCTTGTATAAATACTATCTTCCAATTCACAGATGCTTGTATAAATACTATCTTCCAATTCACAGATGCTTGTATAAATACTAACTTCCAATTCACAGATGCTTGTATAAATACTATCTTCCAATTCACAGATGCTTGTATAAATACTATCTTCCAATTCACAGATGCTTGTATAAATACTATCTTCCAATTCACAGATGCTTGTATAAATACTATCTTCCAATTCACTGATGCTTGTATAAATACTATCTTCCAATTTAATGTTTATGCTTGTATAAATACTATCTTACAATTTAATGTTTATGCTTGTATAAATACTATCTTCCAATTCACAGATGCTTGTATAAATACTATCTTCCAATTCACTGATGCTTGTATAAATACTATCTTCCAATTTAATGTTTATGCTTGTATAAATACTATCTTACAATTTAATGTTTACGCTTGTATAAATACTATCTTCCAATTTAATGTTTACGCTTGTATAAATACTATCTTCCAATTTAATGTTTATGCTTGTATAAATACTATCTTCCAATTTAATGTTTACGCTTGTATAAATACTATCTTCCAATTTAATGTTTATGCTTGTATAAATACTATCTTCCAATTCACAGATGCTTGTATAAATACTATCTTCCAATTCACAGATGCTTGTATAAATACTATCTTCCAATTCACAGATGCTTGTATAAATACTATCTTCCAATTCACAGATGCTTGTATAAATACTATCTTCCAATTTAATGTTTATGCTTGTATAAATACTATCTTACAATTTAATGTTTATGCTTGTATAAATACTATCTTCCAATTCACAGATGCTTGTATAAATACTATCTTCCAATTCACAGATGCTTGTATAAATACTATCTTCCAATTTAATGTTTATGCTTGTATAAATACTATCTTACAATTTAATGTTTATGCTTGTATAAATACTATCTTCCAATTCACAGATGCTTGTATAAATACTATCTTCCAATTCACAGATGCTTGTATAAATACTATCTTCCAATTCACAGATGCTTGTATAAATACTATCTTCCAATTCACAGATGCTTGTATAAATACTATCTTCCAATTCACAGATGCTTGTATAAATACTATCTTCCAATTCACAGATGCTTGTATAAATACTATCTTCCAATTCACAGATGCTTGTATAAATACTATCTTCCAATTCACAGATGCTTGTATAAATACTATCTTCCAATTCACAGATGCTTGTATAAATACTATCTTCCAATTCACAGATGCTTGTATAAATACTATCTTCCAATTCAAAGATGCTTGTATAAATACTATCTTCCAATTCACAGATGCTTGTATAAATGCTATCTTACAATTTAATGTTTATGCTTGTATAAATACTATCTTCCAATTCACGGATGCTTGTATAAATACTATCTTCCAATTCACAGATGCTTGTATAAATACTTTCTTCCAATTCACAGATGCTTGTATAAATACTATCTTCCAATTTAATGTTTATGCTTGTATAAATACTATCTTACAATTTAATGTTTATGCTTGTATAAATACTATCTTCCAATTCACAGATGCTTGTATAAATACTATCTTCCAATTCACAGATGCTTGTATAAATACTATCTTCCAATTCACAGATGCTTGTATAAATACTATCTTCCAATTCACAGATGCTTGTATAAATACTATCTTCCAATTCACAGATGCTTGTATAAATACTATCTTCCAATTTAATGTTTATGCTTGTATAAATACTATCTTACAATTTAATGTTTATGCTTGTATAAATACTATCTTCCAATTCACAGATGCTTGTATAAATACTATCTTCCAATTTAATGTTTATGCTTGTATAAATACTATCTTACAATTTAATGTTTATGCTTGTATAAATACTATCTTCCAATTCACAGATGCTTGTATAAATACTATCTTCCAATTCACAGATGCTTGTATAAATACTATCTTCCAATTCACAGATGCTTGTATAAATACTATCTTCCAATTTAATGTTTATGCTTGTATAAATACTATCTTACAATTTAATGTTTATGCTTGTATAAATACTATCTTCCAATTCACAGATGCTTGTATAAATACTATCTTCCAATTCACAGATGCTTGTATAAATACTATCTTCCAATTTAATGTTTATGCTTGTATAAATACTATCTTACAATTTAATGTTTATGCTTGTGTAAATACTATCTTCCAATTCACAGATGCTTGTATAAATACTATCTTCCAATTCACAGATGCTTGTATAAATACTATCTTCCAATTCAAAGATGCTTGTATAAATACTATCTTCCAATTCACAGATGCTTGTATAAATACTATCTTCCAATTCACAGATGCTTGTATAAATACTATCTTCCAATTTAATGTTTATGCTTGTATAAATACTATCTTACAATTTAATGTTTATGCTTGTATAAATACTATCTTCCAATTCACAGATGCTTGTATAAATACTATCTTCCAATTTAATGTTTATGCTTGTATAAATACTATCTTACAATTTAATATTTATGCTTGTATAAATACTATCTTCCAATTCACAGATGCTTGTATAAATACTATCTTCCAATTCACAGATGCTTGTATAAATACTATCTTCCAATTCACAGATGCTTGTATAAATACTATCTTCCAATTTAATGTTTATGCTTGTATAAATACTATCTTACAATTTAATGTTTATGCTTGTATAAATACTATCTTCCAATTCACAGATGCTTGTATAAATACTATCTTCCAATTCACAGATGCTTGTATAAATACTATCTTCCAATTTAATGTTTATGCTTGTATAAATACTATCTTACAATTTAATGTTTATGCTTGTGTAAATATTATCTTCCAATTCACAGATGCTTGTATAAATACTATCTTCCAATTCACAGATGCTTGTATAAATACTATCTTCCAATTCACAGATGCTTGTATAAATACTATCTTCCAATTCACAGATGCTTGTATAAATACTATCTTCCAATTCACAGATGCTTGTATAAATAATATCTTCCAATTCACAGATGCTTGTATAAATACTATCTTCCAATTCACAGATGCTTGTATAAATACTATCTTCCAATTTAATGTTTATGCTTGTATAAATACTATCTTACAATTTAATGTTTATGCTTGTGTAAATACTATCTTCCAATTCACAGATGCTTGTATAAATACTATCTTCCAATTCACAGATGCTTGTATAAATACTATCTTCCAATTCACAGATGCTTGTATAAATACTATCTTCCAATTCACAGATGCTTGTATAAATACTATCTTCCAATTCACAGATGCTTGTATAAATACTATCTTCCAATTCACAGATGCTTGTATAAATGCTATCTTACAATTTAATGTTTATGCTTGTATAAATACTATCTTCCAATTCACGGATGCTTGTATAAATACTATCTTCCAATTCACAGATGCTTGTATAAATACTTTCTTCCAATTCACAGATGCTTGTATAAATACTATCTTCCAATTTAATGTTTATGCTTGTATAAATACTATCTTACAATTTAATGTTTATGCTTGTATAAATACTATCTTCCAATTCACAGATGCTTGTATAAATACTATCTTCCAATTCACAGATGCTTGTATAAATACTATCTTCCAATTCACAGATGCTTGTATAAATACTATCTTCCAATTCACAGATGCTTGTATAAATACTATCTTCCAATTCACAGATGCTTGTATAAATACTATCTTCCAATTTAATGTTTATGCTTGTATAAATACTATCTTACAATTTAATGTTTATGCTTGTATAAATACTATCTTCCAATTCACAGATGCTTGTATAAATACTATCTTCCAATTCACAGATGCTTGTATAAATACTATCTTCCAATTTAATGTTTATGCTTGTATAAATACTATCTTACAATTTAATGTTTATGCTTGTGTAAATATTATCTTCCAATTCACAGATGCTTGTATAAATACTATCTTCCAATTCACAGATGCTTGTATAAATAATATCTTCCAATTCACAGATGCTTGTATAAATACTATCTTCCAATTCACAGATGCTTGTATAAATACTATCTTCCAATTTAATGTTTATGCTTGTATAAATACTATCTTACAATTTAATGTTTATGCTTGTGTAAATACTATCTTCCAATTCACAGATGCTTGTATAAATACTATCTTCCAATTCACAGATGCTTGTATAAATACTATCTTCCAATTCACAGATGCTTGTATAAATACTATCTTCCAATTCACAGATGCTTGTATAAATACTATCTTCCAATTCACAGATGCTTGTATAAATACTATCTTCCAATTCACAGATGCTTGTATAAATGCTATCTTACAATTTAATGTTTATGCTTGTATAAATACTATCTTCCAATTCACGGATGCTTGTATAAATACTATCTTCCAATTCACAGATGCTTGTATAAATACTTTCTTCCAATTCACAGATGCTTGTATAAATACTATCTTCCAATTTAATGTTTATGCTTGTATAAATACTATCTTACAATTTAATGTTTATGCTTGTATAAATACTATCTTCCAATTCACAGATGCTTGTATAAATACTATCTTCCAATTCACAGATGCTTGTATAAATACTATCTTCCAATTCACAGATGCTTGTATAAATACTATCTTCCAATTCACAGATGCTTGTATAAATACTATCTTCCAATTCACAGATGCTTGTATAAATACTATCTTCCAATTTAATGTTTATGCTTGTATAAATACTATCTTACAATTTAATGTTTATGCTTGTATAAATACTATCTTCCAATTCACAGATGCTTGTATAAATACTATCTTCCAATTTAATGTTTATGCTTGTATAAATACTATCTTACAATTTAATGTTTATGCTTGTATAAATACTATCTTCCAATTCACAGATGCTTGTATAAATACTATCTTCCAATTCACAGATGCTTGTATAAATACTATCTTCCAATTCACAGATGCTTGTATAAATACTATCTTCCAATTTAATGTTTATGCTTGTATAAATACTATCTTACAATTTAATGTTTATGCTTGTATAAATACTATCTTCCAATTCACAGATGCTTGTATAAATACTATCTTCCAATTCACAGATGCTTGTATAAATACTATCTTCCAATTTAATGTTTATGCTTGTATAAATACTATCTTACAATTTAATGTTTATGCTTGTGTAAATACTATCTTCCAATTCACAGATGCTTGTATAAATACTATCTTCCAATTCACAGATGCTTGTATAAATACTATCTTCCAATTCACAGATGCTTGTATAAATACTATCTTCCAATTTAATGTTTATGCTTGTATAAATACTATCTTACAATTTAATGTTTATGCTTGTATAAATACTATCTTCCAATTCACAGATGCTTGTATAAATACTATCTTCCAATTCACAGATGCTTGTATAAATACTATCTTCCAATTCAAAGATGCTTGTATAAATACTATCTTCCAATTCACAGATGCTTGTATAAATACTATCTTCCAATTCACAGATGCTTGTATAAATACTATCTTCCAATTTAATGTTTATGCTTGTATAAATACTATCTTACAATTTAATGTTTATGCTTGTATAAATACTATCTTCCAATTCACAGATGCTTGTATAAATACTATCTTCCAATTTAATGTTTATGCTTGTATAAATACTATCTTACAATTTAATATTTATGCTTGTATAAATACTATCTTCCAATTCACAGATGCTTGTATAAATACTATCTTCCAATTCACAGATGCTTGTATAAATACTATCTTCCAATTTAATGTTTATGCTTGTATAAATACTATCTTACAATTTAATGTTTATGCTTGTGTAAATATTATCTTCCAATTCACAGATGCTTGTATAAATACTATCTTCCAATTCACAGATGCTTGTATAAATACTATCTTCCAATTCACAGATGCTTGTATAAATACTATCTTCCAATTCACAGATGCTTGTATAAATACTATCTTCCAATTCACAGATGCTTGTATAAATACTATCTTCCAATTCACAGATGCTTGTATAAATGCTATCTTACAATTTAATGTTTATGCTTGTATAAATACTATCTTCCAATTTAATGTTTACGCTTGTATAAATACTATCTTCCAATTTAATGTTTACGCTTGTATAAATACTATCTTCTAATTTAATGTTTATGCTTGTATAAATACTATCTTCCAATTTAATGTTTACGCTTGTATAAATACTATCTTCCAATTTAATGTTTACGCTTGTATAAATACTATCTTCCAATTTAATGTTTATGCTTGTATAAATACTATCTTCTAATTTAATGTTTATGCTTGTATAAATACTATCTTCCAATTTAATGTTTACGCTTGTATAAATACTATCTTCCAATTTAATGTTTACGCTTGTATAAATACTATCTTCCAATTTAATGTTTATGCTTGTATAAATACTATCTTCCAATTTAATGTTTACGCTTGTATAAATACTATCTTCCAATTTAATGTTTATGCTTGTATAAATACTATCTTCCAATTCACAGATGCTTGTATAAATACTATCTTCCAATTCACAGATGCTTGTATAAATACTATCTTCCAATTCACAGATGCTTGTATAAATACTATCTTCCAATTCACAGATGCTTGTATAAATACTATCTTCCAATTTAATGTTTACGCTTGTATAAATACTATCTTCCAATTTAATGTTTATGCTTGTATAAATACTATCTTCCAATTTAATGTTTACGCTTGTATAAATACTATCTTCCAATTTAATGTTTATGCTTGTATAAATACTATCTTCCAATTCACAGATGCTTGTATAAATACTATCTTCCAATTCACAGATGCTTGTATAAATACTATCTTCCAATTCACAGATGCTTGTATAAATACTATCTTCCAATTCACAGATGCTTGTATAAATACTATCTTCCAATTTAATGTTTATGCTTGTATAAATACTATCTTACAATTTAATGTTTATGCTTGTATAAATACTATCTTCCAATTCACAGATGCTTGTATAAATACTATCTTCCAATTCACAGATGCTTGTATAAATACTATCTTCCAATTTAATGTTTATGCTTGTATAAATACTATCTTACAATTTAATGTTTATGCTTGTATAAATACTATCTTCCAATTCACAGATGCTTGTATAAATACTATCTTCCAATTCACAGATGCTTGTATAAATACTATCTTCCAATTCACAGATGCTTGTATAAATACTATCTTCCAATTCACAGATGCTTGTATAAATACTATCTTCCAATTCACAGATGCTTGTATAAATACTATCTTCCAATTTAATGTTTATGCTTGTATAAATACTATCTTACAATTTAATGTTTATGCTTGTATAAATACTATCTTCCAATTCACAGATGCTTGTATAAATACTATCTTCCAATTCACAGATGCTTGTATAAATACTATCTTCCAATTTAATGTTTATGCTTGTATAAATACTATCTTACAATTTAATGTTTATGCTTGTATAAATACTATCTTCCAATTCACAGATGCTTGTATAAATACTATCTTCCAATTCACAGATGCTTGTATAAATACTATCTTCCAATTTAATGTTTATGCTTGTATAAATACTATCTTACAATTTAATGTTTATGCTTGTGTAAATACTATCTTCCAATTCACAGATGCTTGTATAAATACTATCTTCCAATTCACAGATGCTTGTATAAATACTATCTTCCAATTCACAGATGCTTGTATAAATACTATCTTCCAATTCACAGATGCTTGTATAAATACTATCTTCCAATTCACAGATGCTTGTATAAATACTATCTTCCAATTCACAGATGCTTGTATAAATACTATCTTCCAATTCACAGATGCTTGTATAAATACTATCTTCCAATTCACAGATGCTTGTATAAATGCTATCTTACAATTTAATGTTTATGCTTGTATAAATACTATCTTCCAATTCACGGATGCTTGTATAAATACTATCTTCCAATTCACAGATGCTTGTATAAATACTATCTTCCAATTCACAGATGCTTGTATAAATACTATCTTCCAATTTAATGTTTATGCTTGTATAAATACTATCTTACAATTTAATGTTTATGCTTGTATAAATACTATCTTCCAATTCACAGATGCTTGTATAAATACTATCTTCCAATTCACAGATGCTTGTATAAATACTAACTTCCAATTCACAGATGCTTGTATAAATACTATCTTCCAATTCACAGATGCTTGTATAAATACTATCTTCCAATTCACAGATGCTTGTATAAATAATATCTTCCAATTCACAGATGCTTGTATAAATACTATCTTCCAATTCACTGATGCTTGTATAAATACTATCTTCCAATTTAATGTTTATGCTTGTATAAATACTATCTTCCAATTCACAGATGCTTGTATAAATACTATCTTCCAATTCACTGATGCTTGTATAAATACTATCTTCCAATTTAATGTTTATGCTTGTATAAATACTATCTTACAATTTAATGTTTACGCTTGTATAAATACTATCTTCCAATTTAATGTTTACGCTTGTATAAATACTATCTTCCAATTTAATGTTTATGCTTGTATAAATACTATCTTCCAATTTAATGTTTATGCTTGTATAAATACTATCTTCCAATTCACAGATGCTTGTATAAATACTATCTTCCAATTCACAGATGCTTGTATAAATACTATCTTCCAATTCACAGATGCTTGTATAAATACTATCTTCCAATTCACAGATGCTTGTATAAATACTATCTTCCAATTTAATGTTTATGCTTGTATAAATACTATCTTACAATTTAATGTTTATGCTTGTATAAATACTATCTTCCAATTCACAGATGCTTGTATAAATACTATCTTCCAATTCACAGATGCTTGTATAAATACTATCTTCCAATTTAATGTTTATGCTTGTATAAATACTATCTTACAATTTAATGTTTATGCTTGTATAAATACTATCTTCCAATTCACAGATGCTTGTATAAATACTATCTTCCAATTCACAGATGCTTGTATAAATACTATCTTCCAATTCACAGATGCTTGTATAAATACTATCTTCCAATTCACAGATGCTTGTATAAATACTATCTTCCAATTCACAGATGCTTGTATAAATACTATCTTCCAATTTAATGTTTATGCTTGTATAAATACTATCTTACAATTTAATGTTTATGCTTGTATAAATACTATCTTCCAATTCACAGATGCTTGTATAAATACTATCTTCCAATTAATTGTTTATGCTTGTATAAATACTATCTTACAATTTAATGTTTATGCTTGTATAAATACTATCTTCCAATTCACAGATGCTTGTATAAATACTATCTTCCAATTCACAGATGCTTGTATAAATACTATCTTCCAATTCACAGATGCTTGTATAAATACTATCTTCCAATTTAATGTTTATGCTTGTATAAATACTATCTTACAATTTAATGTTTATGCTTGTATAAATACTATCTTCCAATTCACAGATGCTTGTATAAATACTATCTTCCAATTCACAGATGCTTGTATAAATACTATCTTACAATTTAATGTTTATGCTTGTGTAAATACTATCTTCCAATTCACAGATGCTTGTATAAATACTATCTTCCAATTCACAGATGCTTGTATAAATACTATCTTCCAATTCACAGATGCTTGTATAAATACTATCTTCCAATTCACAGATGCTTGTATAAATACTATCTTCCAATTCACAGATGCTTGTATAAATACTATCTTCCAATTCACAGATGCTTGTATAAATACTATCTTCCAATTCACAGATGCTTGTATAAATACTATCTTCCAATTCACAGATGCTTGTATAAATACTATCTTCCAATTCACAGATGCTTGTATAAATGCTATCTTACAATTTAATGTTTATGCTTGTATAAATACTATCTTCCAATTCACGGATGCTTGTATAAATACTATCTTCCAATTCACAGATGCTTGTATAAATACTATCTTCCAATTCACAGATGCTTGTATAAATACTATCTTCCAATTTAATGTTTATGCTTGTATAAATACTATCTTACAATTTAATGTTTATGCTTGTATAAATACTATCTTCCAATTCACAGATGCTTGTATAAATACTATCTTCCAATTCACAGATGCTTGTATAAATACTAACTTCCAATTCACAGATGCTTGTATAAATACTATCTTCCAATTCACAGATGCTTGTATAAATACTATCTTCCAATTCACAGATGCTTGTATAAATAATATCTTCCAATTCACAGATGCTTGTATAAATACTATCTTCCAATTCACTGATGCTTGTATAAATACTATCTTCCAATTTAATGTTTATGCTTGTATAAATACTATCTTCCAATTCACAGATGCTTGTATAAATACTATCTTCCAATTCACTGATGCTTGTATAAATACTATCTTCCAATTTAATGTTTATGCTTGTATAAATACTATCTTACAATTTAATGTTTACGCTTGTATAAATACTATCTTCCAATTTAATGTTTACGCTTGTATAAATACTATCTTCCAATTTAATGTTTATGCTTGTATAAATACTATCTTCCAATTTAATGTTTATGCTTGTATAAATACTATCTTCCAATTCACAGATGCTTGTATAAATACTATCTTCCAATTCACAGATGCTTGTATAAATACTATCTTCCAATTCACAGATGCTTGTATAAATACTATCTTCCAATTCACAGATGCTTGTATAAATACTATCTTCCAATTTAATGTTTATGCTTGTATAAATACTATCTTACAATTTAATGTTTATGCTTGTATAAATACTATCTTCCAATTCACAGATGCTTGTATAAATACTATCTTCCAATTCACAGATGCTTGTATAAATACTATCTTCCAATTTAATGTTTATGCTTGTATAAATACTATCTTACAATTTAATGTTTATGCTTGTATAAATACTATCTTCCAATTCACAGATGCTTGTATAAATACTATCTTCCAATTCACAGATGCTTGTATAAATACTATCTTCCAATTCACAGATGCTTGTATAAATACTATCTTCCAATTCACAGATGCTTGTATAAATACTATCTTCCAATTCACAGATGCTTGTATAAATACTATCTTCCAATTTAATGTTTATGCTTGTATAAATACTATCTTACAATTTAATGTTTATGCTTGTATAAATACTATCTTCCAATTCACAGATGCTTGTATAAATACTATCTTCCAATTAATTGTTTATGCTTGTATAAATACTATCTTACAATTTAATGTTTATGCTTGTATAAATACTATCTTCCAATTCACAGATGCTTGTATAAATACTATCTTCCAATTCACAGATGCTTGTATAAATACTATCTTCCAATTCACAGATGCTTGTATAAATACTATCTTCCAATTTAATGTTTATGCTTGTATAAATACTATCTTACAATTTAATGTTTATGCTTGTATAAATACTATCTTCCAATTCACAGATGCTTGTATAAATACTATCTTCCAATTCACAGATGCTTGTATAAATACTATCTTACAATTTAATGTTTATGCTTGTGTAAATACTATCTTCCAATTCACAGATGCTTGTATAAATACTATCTTCCAATTCACAGATGCTTGTATAAATACTATCTTCCAATTCACAGATGCTTGTATAAATACTATCTTCCAATTCACAGATGCTTGTATAAATACTATCTTCCAATTCACAGATGCTTGTATAAATACTATCTTCCAATTCACAGATGCTTGTATAAATACTATCTTCCAATTCACAGATGCTTGTATAAATACTATCTTCCAATTCACAGATGCTTGTATAAATGCTATCTTACAATTTAATGTTTATGCTTGTATAAATACTATCTTCCAATTCACGGATGCTTGTATAAATACTATCTTCCAATTCACAGATGCTTGTATAAATACTATCTTCCAATTCACAGATGCTTGTATAAATACTATCTTCCAATTTAATGTTTATGCTTGTATAAATACTATCTTACAATTTAATGTTTATGCTTGTATAAATACTATCTTCCAATTCACAGATGCTTGTATAAATACTATCTTCCAATTCACAGATGCTTGTATAAATACTATCTTCCAATTCACAGATGCTTGTATAAATACTATCTTCCAATTCACAGATGCTTGTATAAATACTATCTTCCAATTCACAGATGCTTGTATAAATACTATCTTCCAATTCACAGATGCTTGTATAAATACTATCTTCCAATTCACAGATGCTTGTATAAATACTATCTTCCAATTCACAGATGCTTGTATAAATACTATCTTCCAATTTAATGTTTATGCTTGTATAAATACTATCTTACAATTTAATGTTTATGCTTGTGTAAATACTATCTTCCAATTCACAGATGCTTGTATAAATACTATCTTCCAATTCACAGATGCTTGTATAAATACTATCTTCCAATTCACAGATGCTTGTATAAATACTATCTTCCAATTCACAGATGCTTGTATAAATACTATCTTCCAATTCACAGATGCTTGTATAAATACTATCTTCCAATTTAATGTTTATGCTTGTATAAATACTATCTTACAATTTAATGTTTATGCTTGTATAAATACTATCTTCCAATTCACAGATGCTTGTATAAATACTATCTTCCAATTCACAGATGCTTGTATAAATACTATCTTCCAATTTAATGTTTATGCTTGTATAAATACTATCTTACAATTTAATGTTTATGCTTGTATAAATACTATCTTCCAATTCACAGATGCTTGTATAAATACTTTCTTCCAATTCACAGATGCTTGTATAAATACTATCTTCCAATTTAATGTTTATGCTTGTATAAATACTATCTTACAATTTAATGTTTATGCTTGTATAAATACTATCTTCCAATTCACAGATGCTTGTATAAATACTATCTTCCAATTCACAGATGCTTGTATAAATACTATCTTCCAATTCACAGATGCTTGTATAAATACTATCTTCCAATTCACAGATGCTTGTATAAATACTATCTTCCAATTCACAGATGCTTGTATAAATACTATCTTCCAATTTAATGTTTATGCTTGTATAAATACTATCTTACAATTTAATGTTTATGCTTGTATAAATACTATCTTCCAATTCACAGATGCTTGTATAAATACTATCTTCCAATTTAATGTTTATGCTTGTATAAATACTATCTTACAATTTAATGTTTATGCTTGTATAAATACTATCTTCCAATTCACAGATGCTTGTATAAATACTATCTTCCAATTCACAGATGCTTGTATAAATACTATCTTCCAATTCACAGATGCTTGTATAAATACTATCTTCCAATTTAATGTTTATGCTTGTATAAATACTATCTTACAATTTAATGTTTATGCTTGTATAAATACTATCTTCCAATTCACAGATGCTTGTATAAATACTATCTTCCAATTCACAGATGCTTGTATAAATACTATCTTCCAATTTAATGTTTATGCTTGTATAAATACTATCTTACAATTTAATGTTTATGCTTGTGTAAATACTATCTTCCAATTCACAGATGCTTGTATAAATACTATCTTCCAATTCACAGATGCTTGTATAAATACTATCTTCCAATTCACAGATGCTTGTATAAATACTATCTTCCAATTTAATGTTTATGCTTGTATAAATACTATCTTACAATTTAATGTTTATGCTTGTATAAATACTATCTTCCAATTCACAGATGCTTGTATAAATACTATCTTCCAATTCACAGATGCTTGTATAAATACTATCTTCCAATTCAAAGATGCTTGTATAAATACTATCTTCCAATTCACAGATGCTTGTATAAATACTATCTTCCAATTCACAGATGCTTGTATAAATACTATCTTCCAATTTAATGTTTATGCTTGTATAAATACTATCTTACAATTTAATGTTTATGCTTGTATAAATACTATCTTCCAATTCACAGATGCTTGTATAAATACTATCTTCCAATTTAATGTTTATGCTTGTATAAATACTATCTTACAATTTAATATTTATGCTTGTATAAATACTATCTTCCAATTCACAGATGCTTGTATAAATACTATCTTCCAATTCACAGATGCTTGTATAAATACTATCTTCCAATTCACAGATGCTTGTATAAATACTATCTTCCAATTTAATGTTTATGCTTGTATAAATACTATCTTACAATTTAATGTTTATGCTTGTATAAATACTATCTTCCAATTCACAGATGCTTGTATAAATACTATCTTCCAATTCACAGATGCTTGTATAAATACTATCTTCCAATTTAATGTTTATGCTTGTATAAATACTATCTTACAATTTAATGTTTATGCTTGTGTAAATATTATCTTCCAATTCACAGATGCTTGTATAAATACTATCTTCCAATTCACAGATGCTTGTATAAATACTATCTTCCAATTCACAGATGCTTGTATAAATACTATCTTCCAATTCACAGATGCTTGTATAAATACTATCTTCCAATTCACAGATGCTTGTATAAATAATATCTTCCAATTCACAGATGCTTGTATAAATACTATCTTCCAATTCACAGATGCTTGTATAAATACTATCTTCCAATTTAATGTTTATGCTTGTATAAATACTATCTTACAATTTAATGTTTATGCTTGTGTAAATACTATCTTCCAATTCACAGATGCTTGTATAAATACTATCTTCCAATTCACAGATGCTTGTATAAATACTATCTTCCAATTCACAGATGCTTGTATAAATACTATCTTCCAATTCACAGATGCTTGTATAAATACTATCTTCCAATTCACAGATGCTTGTATAAATACTATCTTCCAATTCACAGATGCTTGTATAAATGCTATCTTACAATTTAATGTTTATGCTTGTATAAATACTATCTTCCAATTCACGGATGCTTGTATAAATACTATCTTCCAATTCACAGATGCTTGTATAAATACTTTCTTCCAATTCACAGATGCTTGTATAAATACTATCTTCCAATTTAATGTTTATGCTTGTATAAATACTATCTTACAATTTAATGTTTATGCTTGTATAAATACTATCTTCCAATTCACAGATGCTTGTATAAATACTATCTTCCAATTCACAGATGCTTGTATAAATACTATCTTCCAATTCACAGATGCTTGTATAAATACTATCTTCCAATTCACAGATGCTTGTATAAATACTATCTTCCAATTCACAGATGCTTGTATAAATACTATCTTCCAATTCACAGATGCTTGTATAAATACTATCTTCCAATTTAATGTTTATGCTTGTATAAATACTATCTTACAATTTAATGTTTATGCTTGTATAAATACTATCTTCCAATTCACAGATGCTTGTATAAATACTATCTTCCAATTTAATGTTTATGCTTGTATAAATACTATCTTACAATTTAATGTTTATGCTTGTATAAATACTATCTTCCAATTCACAGATGCTTGTATAAATACTATCTTCCAATTCACAGATGCTTGTATAAATACTATCTTCCAATTCACAGATGCTTGTATAAATACTATCTTCCAATTTAATGTTTATGCTTGTATAAATACTATCTTACAATTTAATGTTTATGCTTGTATAAATACTATCTTCCAATTCACAGATGCTTGTATAAATACTATCTTCCAATTCACAGATGCTTGTATAAATACTATCTTCCAATTTAATGTTTATGCTTGTATAAATACTATCTTACAATTTAATGTTTATGCTTGTGTAAATACTATCTTCCAATTCACAGATGCTTGTATAAATACTATCTTCCAATTCACAGATGCTTGTATAAATACTATCTTCCAATTCACAGATGCTTGTATAAATACTATCTTCCAATTTAATGTTTATGCTTGTATAAATACTATCTTACAATTTAATGTTTATGCTTGTATAAATACTATCTTCCAATTCACAGATGCTTGTATAAATACTATCTTCCAATTCACAGATGCTTGTATAAATACTATCTTCCAATTCAAAGATGCTTGTATAAATACTATCTTCCAATTCACAGATGCTTGTATAAATACTATCTTCCAATTCACAGATGCTTGTATAAATACTATCTTCCAATTTAATGTTTATGCTTGTATAAATACTATCTTACAATTTAATGTTTATGCTTGTATAAATACTATCTTCCAATTCACAGATGCTTGTATAAATACTATCTTCCAATTTAATGTTTATGCTTGTATAAATACTATCTTACAATTTAATATTTATGCTTGTATAAATACTATCTTCCAATTCACAGATGCTTGTATAAATACTATCTTCCAATTCACAGATGCTTGTATAAATACTATCTTCCAATTTAATGTTTATGCTTGTATAAATACTATCTTACAATTTAATGTTTATGCTTGTGTAAATATTATCTTCCAATTCACAGATGCTTGTATAAATACTATCTTCCAATTCACAGATGCTTGTATAAATACTATCTTCCAATTCACAGATGCTTGTATAAATACTATCTTCCAATTCACAGATGCTTGTATAAATACTATCTTCCAATTCACAGATGCTTGTATAAATAATATCTTCCAATTCACAGATGCTTGTATAAATACTATCTTCCAATTCACAGATGCTTGTATAAATGCTATCTTACAATTTAATGTTTATGCTTGTATAAATACTATCTTCCAATTCACGGATGCTTGTATAAATACTATCTTCCAATTCACAGATGCTTGTATAAATACTATCTTCCAATTTAATGTTTATGCTTGTATAAATACTATCTTACAATTTAATGTTTATGCTTGTATAAATACTATCTTCCAATTCACAGATGCTTGTATAAATACTATCTTCCAATTCACAGATGCTTGTATAAATACTATCTTCCAATTCACAGATGCTTGTATAAATACTATCTTCCAATTCACAGATGCTTGTATAAATACTATCTTCCAATTCACAGATGCTTGTATAAATACTATCTTCCAATTCACAGATGCTTGTATAAATGCTATCTTACAATTTAATGTTTATGCTTGTATAAATACTATCTTCCAATTTAATGTTTACGCTTGTATAAATACTATCTTCCAATTTAATGTTTACGCTTGTATAAATACTATCTTCTAATTTAATGTTTATGCTTGTATAAATACTATCTTCCAATTTAATGTTTACGCTTGTATAAATACTATCTTCCAATTTAATGTTTACGCTTGTATAAATACTATCTTCCAATTTAATGTTTATGCTTGTATAAATACTATCTTCTAATTTAATGTTTATGCTTGTATAAATACTATCTTCCAATTTAATGTTTACGCTTGTATAAATACTATCTTCCAATTTAATGTTTACGCTTGTATAAATACTATCTTCCAATTTAATGTTTATGCTTGTATAAATACTATCTTCCAATTTAATGTTTACGCTTGTATAAATACTATCTTCCAATTTAATGTTTATGCTTGTATAAATACTATCTTCCAATTCACAGATGCTTGTATAAATACTATCTTCCAATTCACAGATGCTTGTATAAATACTATCTTCCAATTCACAGATGCTTGTATAAATACTATCTTCCAATTCACAGATGCTTGTATAAATACTATCTTCCAATTTAATGTTTACGCTTGTATAAATACTATCTTCCAATTTAATGTTTATGCTTGTATAAATACTATCTTCCAATTTAATGTTTACGCTTGTATAAATACTATCTTCCAATTTAATGTTTATGCTTGTATAAATACTATCTTCCAATTCACAGATGCTTGTATAAATACTATCTTCCAATTCACAGATGCTTGTATAAATACTATCTTCCAATTCACAGATGCTTGTATAAATACTATCTTCCAATTCACAGATGCTTGTATAAATACTATCTTCCAATTTAATGTTTATGCTTGTATAAATACTATCTTACAATTTAATGTTTATGCTTGTATAAATACTATCTTCCAATTCACAGATGCTTGTATAAATACTATCTTCCAATTCACAGATGCTTGTATAAATACTATCTTCCAATTTAATGTTTATGCTTGTATAAATACTATCTTACAATTTAATGTTTATGCTTGTATAAATACTATCTTCCAATTCACAGATGCTTGTATAAATACTATCTTCCAATTCACAGATGCTTGTATAAATACTATCTTCCAATTCACAGATGCTTGTATAAATACTATCTTCCAATTCACAGATGCTTGTATAAATACTATCTTCCAATTCACAGATGCTTGTATAAATACTATCTTCCAATTTAATGTTTATGCTTGTATAAATACTATCTTACAATTTAATGTTTATGCTTGTATAAATACTATCTTCCAATTCACAGATGCTTGTATAAATACTATCTTCCAATTCACAGATGCTTGTATAAATACTATCTTCCAATTCACAGATGCTTGTATAAATACTATCTTCCAATTTAATGTTTATGCTTGTATAAATACTATCTTACAATTTAATGTTTATGCTTGTATAAATACTATCTTCCAATTCACAGATGCTTGTATAAATACTATCTTCCAATTCACAGATGCTTGTATAAATACTATCTTCCAATTTAATGTTTATGCTTGTATAAATACTATCTTACAATTTAATGTTTATGCTTGTGTAAATACTATCTTCCAATTCACAGATGCTTGTATAAATACTATCTTCCAATTCACAGATGCTTGTATAAATACTATCTTCCAATTCACAGATGCTTGTATAAATACTATCTTCCAATTCACAGATGCTTGTATAAATACTATCTTCCAATTCACAGATGCTTGTATAAATACTATCTTCCAATTCACAGATGCTTGTATAAATACTATCTTCCAATTCACAGATGCTTGTATAAATACTATCTTCCAATTCACAGATGCTTGTATAAATGCTATCTTACAATTTAATGTTTATGCTTGTATAAATACTATCTTCCAATTCACGGATGCTTGTATAAATACTATCTTCCAATTCACAGATGCTTGTATAAATACTATCTTCCAATTCACAGATGCTTGTATAAATACTATCTTCCAATTTAATGTTTATGCTTGTATAAATACTATCTTACAATTTAATGTTTATGCTTGTATAAATACTATCTTCCAATTCACAGATGCTTGTATAAATACTATCTTCCAATTCACAGATGCTTGTATAAATACTAACTTCCAATTCACAGATGCTTGTATAAATACTATCTTCCAATTCACAGATGCTTGTATAAATACTATCTTCCAATTCACAGATGCTTGTATAAATACTATCTTCCAATTCACAGATGCTTGTATAAATACTATCTTCCAATTCACTGATGCTTGTATAAATACTATCTTCCAATTTAATGTTTATGCTTGTATAAATACTATCTTACAATTTAATGTTTATGCTTGTATAAATACTATCTTCCAATTCACAGATGCTTGTATAAATACTATCTTCCAATTCACTGATGCTTGTATAAATACTATCTTCCAATTTAATGTTTATGCTTGTATAAATACTATCTTACAATTTAATGTTTACGCTTGTATAAATACTATCTTCCAATTTAATGTTTACGCTTGTATAAATACTATCTTCCAATTTAATGTTTATGCTTGTATAAATACTATCTTCCAATTTAATGTTTACGCTTGTATAAATACTATCTTCCAATTTAATGTTTATGCTTGTATAAATACTATCTTCCAATTCACAGATGCTTGTATAAATACTATCTTCCAATTCACAGATGCTTGTATAAATACTATCTTCCAATTCACAGATGCTTGTATAAATACTATCTTCCAATTCACAGATGCTTGTATAAATACTATCTTCCAATTTAATGTTTATGCTTGTATAAATACTATCTTACAATTTAATGTTTATGCTTGTATAAATACTATCTTCCAATTCACAGATGCTTGTATAAATACTATCTTCCAATTCACAGATGCTTGTATAAATACTATCTTCCAATTTAATGTTTATGCTTGTATAAATACTATCTTACAATTTAATGTTTATGCTTGTATAAATACTATCTTCCAATTCACAGATGCTTGTATAAATACTATCTTCCAATTCACAGATGCTTGTATAAATACTATCTTCCAATTCACAGATGCTTGTATAAATACTATCTTCCAATTCACAGATGCTTGTATAAATACTATCTTCCAATTCACAGATGCTTGTATAAATACTATCTTCCAATTCACAGATGCTTGTATAAATACTATCTTCCAATTCACAGATGCTTGTATAAATACTATCTTCCAATTCACAGATGCTTGTATAAATACTATCTTCCAATTCACAGATGCTTGTATAAATACTATCTTCCAATTCACAGATGCTTGTATAAATGCTATCTTACAATTTAATGTTTATGCTTGTATAAATACTATCTTCCAATTCACGGATGCTTGTATAAATACTATCTTCCAATTCACAGATGCTTGTATAAATACTTTCTTCCAATTCACAGATGCTTGTATAAATACTATCTTCCAATTTAATGTTTATGCTTGTATAAATACTATCTTACAATTTAATGTTTATGCTTGTATAAATACTATCTTCCAATTCACAGATGCTTGTATAAATACTATCTTCCAATTCACAGATGCTTGTATAAATACTATCTTCCAATTCACAGATGCTTGTATAAATACTATCTTCCAATTCACAGATGCTTGTATAAATACTATCTTCCAATTCACAGATGCTTGTATAAATACTATCTTCCAATTTAATGTTTATGCTTGTATAAATACTATCTTACAATTTAATGTTTATGCTTGTATAAATACTATCTTCCAATTCACAGATGCTTGTATAAATACTATCTTCCAATTTAATGTTTATGCTTGTATAAATACTATCTTACAATTTAATGTTTATGCTTGTATAAATACTATCTTCCAATTCACAGATGCTTGTATAAATACTATCTTCCAATTCACAGATGCTTGTATAAATACTATCTTCCAATTCACAGATGCTTGTATAAATACTATCTTCCAATTTAATGTTTATGCTTGTATAAATACTATCTTACAATTTAATGTTTATGCTTGTATAAATACTATCTTCCAATTCACAGATGCTTGTATAAATACTATCTTCCAATTCACAGATGCTTGTATAAATACTATCTTCCAATTTAATGTTTATGCTTGTATAAATACTATCTTACAATTTAATGTTTATGCTTGTGTAAATACTATCTTCCAATTCACAGATGCTTGTATAAATACTATCTTCCAATTCACAGATGCTTGTATAAATACTATCTTCCAATTCAAAGATGCTTGTATAAATACTATCTTCCAATTCACAGATGCTTGTATAAATACTATCTTCCAATTCACAGATGCTTGTATAAATACTATCTTCCAATTTAATGTTTATGCTTGTATAAATACTATCTTACAATTTAATGTTTATGCTTGTATAAATACTATCTTCCAATTCACAGATGCTTGTATAAATACTATCTTCCAATTTAATGTTTATGCTTGTATAAATACTATCTTACAATTTAATATTTATGCTTGTATAAATACTATCCAATTCACAGATGCTTGTATAAATACTATCTTCCAATTCACAGATGCTTGTATAAATACTATCTTCCAATTCACAGATGCTTGTATAAATACTATCTTCCAATTCACAGATGCTTGTATAAATACTATCTTCCAATTCACAGATGCTTGTATAAATACTATCTTCCAATTCACAGATGCTTGTATAAATGCTATCTTACAATTTAATGTTTATGCTTGTATAAATACTATCTTCCAATTCACGGATGCTTGTATAAATACTATCTTCCAATTCACAGATGCTTGTATAAATACTTTCTTCCAATTCACAGATGCTTGTATAAATACTATCTTCCAATTTAATGTTTATGCTTGTATAAATACTATCTTACAATTTAATGTTTATGCTTGTATAAATACTATCTTCCAATTCACAGATGCTTGTATAAATACTATCTTCCAATTCACAGATGCTTGTATAAATACTATCTTCCAATTCACAGATGCTTGTATAAATACTATCTTCCAATTTAATGTTTATGCTTGTATAAATACTATCTTACAATTTAATGTTTATGCTTGTATAAATACTATCTTCCAATTCACAGATGCTTGTATAAATACTATCTTCCAATTCACAGATGCTTGTATAAATACTATCTTCCAATTCAAAGATGCTTGTATAAATACTATCTTCCAATTCACAGATGCTTGTATAAATACTATCTTCCAATTCACAGATGCTTGTATAAATACTATCTTCCAATTTAATGTTTATGCTTGTATAAATACTATCTTACAATTTAATGTTTATGCTTGTATAAATACTATCTTCCAATTCACAGATGCTTGTATAAATACTATCTTCCAATTTAATGTTTATGCTTGTATAAATACTATCTTACAATTTAATATTTATGCTTGTATAAATACTATCTTCCAATTCACAGATGCTTGTATAAATACTATCTTCCAATTCACAGATGCTTGTATAAATACTATCTTCCAATTCACAGATGCTTGTATAAATACTATCTTCCAATTTAATGTTTATGCTTGTATAAATACTATCTTACAATTTAATGTTTATGCTTGTATAAATACTATCTTCCAATTCACAGATGCTTGTATAAATACTATCTTCCAATTCACAGATGCTTGTATAAATACTATCTTCCAATTTAATGTTTATGCTTGTATAAATACTATCTTACAATTTAATGTTTATGCTTGTGTAAATATTATCTTCCAATTCACAGATGCTTGTATAAATACTATCTTCCAATTCACAGATGCTTGTATAAATACTATCTTCCAATTCACAGATGCTTGTATAAATACTATCTTCCAATTCACAGATGCTTGTATAAATACTATCTTCCAATTCACAGATGCTTGTATAAATAATATCTTCCAATTCACAGATGCTTGTATAAATACTATCTTCCAATTCACAGATGCTTGTATAAATACTATCTTCCAATTTAATGTTTATGCTTGTATAAATACTATCTTACAATTTAATGTTTATGCTTGTGTAAATACTATCTTCCAATTCACAGATGCTTGTATAAATACTATCTTCCAATTCACAGATGCTTGTATAAATACTATCTTCCAATTCACAGATGCTTGTATAAATACTATCTTCCAATTCACAGATGCTTGTATAAATACTATCTTCCAATTCACAGATGCTTGTATAAATACTATCTTCCAATTCACAGATGCTTGTATAAATACTATCTTCCAATTCACAGATGCTTGTATAAATACTATCTTCCAATTTAATGTTTATGCTTGTATAAATACTATCTTACAATTTAATGTTTATGCTTGTATAAATACTATCTTCCAATTCACAGATGCTTGTATAAATACTATCTTCCAATTCACAGATGCTTGTATAAATACTATCTTCCAATTTAATGTTTATGCTTGTATAAATACTATCTTACAATTTAATGTTTATGCTTGTGTAAATACTATCTTCCAATTCACAGATGCTTGTATAAATACTATCTTCCAATTCACAGATGCTTGTATAAATACTATCTTCCAATTCACAGATGCTTGTATAAATACTATCTTACAATTTAATGTTTATGCTTGTATAAATACTATCTTCCAATTCACAGATGCTTGTATAAATACTATCTTCCAATTTAATGTTTATGCTTGTATAAATACTATCTTACAATTTAATATTTATGCTTGTATAAATACTATCTTCCAATTCACAGATGCTTGTATAAATACTATCTTCCAATTCACAGATGCTTGTATAAATACTATCTTCCAATTCACAGATGCTTGTATAAATACTATCTTCCAATTTAATGTTTATGCTTGTATAAATACTATCTTACAATTTAATGTTTATGCTTGTATAAATACTATCTTCCAATTCACAGATGCTTGTATAAATACTATCTTCCAATTCACAGATGCTTGTATAATACTATCTTCCAATTTAATGTTTATGCTTGTATAAATACTATCTTACAATTTAATGTTTATGCTTGTGTAAATATTATCTTCCAATTCACAGATGCTTGTATAAATACTATCTTCCAATTCACAGATGCTTGTATAAATACTATCTTCCAATTCACAGATGCTTGTATAAATACTATCTTCCAATTCACAGATGCTTGTATAAATACTATCTTCCAATTCACAGATGCTTGTATAAATAATATCTTCCAATTCACAGATGCTTGTATAAATACTATCTTCCAATTCACAGATGCTTGTATAAATGCTATCTTACAATTTAATGTTTATGCTTGTATAAATACTATCTTCCAATTCACGGATGCTTGTATAAATACTATCTTCCAATTCACAGATGCTTGTATAAATACTATCTTCCAATTTAATGTTTATGCTTGTATAAATACTATCTTACAATTTAATGTTTATGCTTGTATAAATACTATCTTCCAATTCACAGATGCTTGTATAAATACTATCTTCCAATTCACAGATGCTTGTATAAATACTATCTTCCAATTCACAGATGCTTGTATAAATACTATCTTCCAATTCACAGATGCTTGTATAAATACTATCTTCCAATTCACAGATGCTTGTATAAATACTATCTTCCAATTCACAGATGCTTGTATAAATGCTATCTTACAATTTAATGTTTATGCTTGTATAAATACTATCTTCCAATTTAATGTTTACGCTTGTATAAATACTATCTTCTAATTTAATGTTTATGCTTGTATAAATACTATCTTCCAATTTAATGTTTACGCTTGTATAAATACTATCTTCCAATTTAATGTTTACGCTTGTATAAATACTATCTTCCAATTTAATGTTTACGCTTGTATAAATACTATCTTCTAATTTAATGCTTATGCTTGTATAAATACTATCTTCCAATTTAATGTTTACGCTTGTATAAATACTATCTTCCAATTTAATGTTTACGCTTGTATAAATACTATCTTCCAATTTAATGTTTATGCTTGTATAAATACTATCTTCCAATTTAATGTTTACGCTTGTATAAATACTATCTTCCAATTTAATGTTTATGCTTGTATAAATACTATCTTCCAATTCACAGATGCTTGTATAAATACTATCTTCCAATTCACAGATGCTTGTATAAATACTATCTTCCAATTCACAGATGCTTGTATAAATACTATCTTCCAATTCACAGATGCTTGTATAAATACTATCTTCCAATTTAATGTTTACGCTTGTATAAATACTATCTTCCAATTTAATGTTTATGCTTGTATAAATACTATCTTCCAATTTAATGTTTACGCTTGTATAAATACTATCTTCCAATTTAATGTTTATGCTTGTATAAATACTATCTTCCAATTCACAGATGCTTGTATAAATACTATCTTCCAATTCACAGATGCTTGTATAAATACTATCTTCCAATTCACAGATGCTTGTATAAATACTATCTTCCAATTCACAGATGCTTGTATAAATACTATCTTCCAATTTAATGTTTATGCTTGTATAAATACTATCTTACAATTTAATGTTTATGCTTGTATAAATACTATCTTCCAATTCACAGATGCTTGTATAAATACTATCTTCCAATTCACAGATGCTTGTATAAATACTATCTTCCAATTTAATGTTTATGCTTGTATAAATACTATCTTACAATTTAATGTTTATGCTTGTGTAAATACTATCTTCCAATTCACAGATGCTTGTATAAATACTATCTTCCAATTCACAGATGCTTGTATAAATACTATCTTCCAATTTAATGTTTATGCTTGTATAAATACTATCTTACAATTTAATGTTTATGCTTGTATAAATACTATCTTCCAATTCACAGATGCTTGTATAAATACTATCTTCCAATTCACAGATGCTTGTATAAATACTAACTTCCAATTCACAGATGCTTGTATAAATACTATCTTCCAATTCACAGATGCTTGTATAAATACTATCTTCCAATTCACAGATGCTTGTATAAATACTATCTTCCAATTCACAGATGCTTGTATAAATACTATCTTCCAATTCACAGATGCTTGTATAAATACTATCTTCCAATTCACAGATGCTTGTATAAATACTATCTTCCAATTTAATGTTTCTGCTTGTATAAATACTATCTTACAATTTAATGTTTATGCTTGTGTAAATACTATCTTAAAATTCACAGATGCTTGTATAAATACTATCTTCCAATTCACAGATGCTTGTATAAATACTATCTTCCAATTCACAGATGCTTGTATAAATACTATCTTCCAATTCACAGATGCTTGTATAAATACTATCTTCCAATTCACAGATGCTTGTATAAATACTATCTTCCAATTCACAGATGCTTGTATAAATACTATCTTCCAATTCACAGATGCTTGTATAAATACTATCTTCCAATTCACAGATGCTTGTATAAATGCTATCTTACAATTTAATGTTTATGCTTGTATAAATACTATCTTACAATTTAATGTTTATGCTTGTATAAATACTATCTTCCAATTCACAGATGCTTGTATAAATACTATCTTCCAATTTAATGTTTATGCTTGTATAAATACTATCTTACAATTTAATGTTTATGCTTGTATAAATACTATCCTCCAATTCACAGATGCTTGTATAAATACTATCTTCCAATTCACAGATGCTTGTATAAATACTATCTTCCAATTCACAGATGCTTGTATAAATACTATCTTCCAATTTAATGTTTATGCTTGTATAAATACTATCTTACAATTTAATGTTTATGCTTGTATAAATACTATCTTCCAATTCACAGATGCTTGTATAAATACTATCTTCCAATTCACAGATGCTTGTATAAATACTATCTTCCAATTTAATGTTTATGCTTGTATAAATACTATCTTACAATTTAATGTTTATGCTTGTGTAAATACTATCTTCCAATTCACAGATGCTTGTATAAATACTATCTTCCAATTCACAGATGCTTGTATAAATACTATCTTCCAATTCACAGATGCTTGTATAAATACTATCTTCCAATTTAATGTTTATGCTTGTATAAATACTATCTTACAATTTAATGTTTATGCTTGTATAAATACTATCTTCCAATTCACAGATGCTTGTATAAATACTATCTTCCAATTTAATGTTTATGCTTGTATAAATACTATCTTACAATTTAATATTTATGCTTGTATAAATACTATCTTCCAATTCACAGATGCTTGTATAAATACTATCTTCCAATTCACAGATGCTTGTATAAATACTATCTTCCAATTCACAGATGCTTGTATAAATACTATCTTCCAATTCACAGATGCTTGTATAAATAATATCTTCCAATTCACAGATGCTTGTATAAATACTATCTTCCAATTCACAGATGCTTGTATAAATGCTATCTTCCAATTTAATGTTTATGCTTGTATAAATACTATCTTACAATTTAATGTTTATGCTTGTGTAAATACTATCTTCCAATTCACAGATGCTTGTATAAATACTATCTTCCAATTCACAGATGCTTGTATAAATACTATCTTCCAATTCACAGATGCTTGTATAAATACTATCTTCCAATTCACAGATGCTTGTATAAATACTATCTTCCAATTCACAGATGCTTGTATAAATACTATCTTCCAATTCACAGATGCTTGTATAAATGCTATCTTACAATTTAATGTTTATGCTTGTATAAATACTATCTTCCAATTCACGGATGCTTGTATAAATACTATCTTCCAATTCACAGATGCTTGTATAAATACTTTCTTCCAATTCACAGATGCTTGTATAAATACTATCTTCCAATTTAATGTTTATGCTTGTATAAATACTATCTTACAATTTAATGTTTATGCTTGTATAAATACTATCTTCCAATTCACAGATGCTTGTATAAATACTATCTTCCAATTCACAGATGCTTGTATAAATACTATCTTCCAATTCACAGATGCTTGTATAAATACTATCTTCCAATTTAATGTTTATGCTTGTATAAATACTATCTTACAATTTAATGTTTATGCTTGTATAAATACTATCTTCCAATTCACAGATGCTTGTATAAATACTATCTTCCAATTCACAGATGCTTGTATAAATACTATCTTCCAATTCAAAGATGCTTGTATAAATACTATCTTCCAATTCACAGATGCTTGTATAAATACTATCTTCCAATTCACAGATGCTTGTATAAATACTATCTTCCAATTTAATGTTTATGCTTGTATAAATACTATCTTACAATTTAATGTTTATGCTTGTATAAATACTATCTTCCAATTCACAGATGCTTGTATAAATACTATCTTCCAATTTAATGTTTATGCTTGTATAAATACTATCTTACAATTTAATATTTATGCTTGTATAAATACTATCTTCCAATTCACAGATGCTTGTATAAATACTATCTTCCAATTCACAGATGCTTGTATAAATACTATCTTCCAATTCACAGATGCTTGTATAAATACTATCTTCCAATTTAATGTTTATGCTTGTATAAATACTATCTTACAATTTAATGTTTATGCTTGTATAAATACTATCTTCCAATTCACAGATGCTTGTATAAATACTATCTTCCAATTCACAGATGCTTGTATAAATACTATCTTCCAATTTAATGTTTATGCTTGTATAAATACTATCTTACAATTTAATGTTTATGCTTGTGTAAATATTATCTTCCAATTCACAGATGCTTGTATAAATACTATCTTCCAATTCACAGATGCTTGTATAAATACTATCTTCCAATTCACAGATGCTTGTATAAATACTATCTTCCAATTCACAGATGCTTGTATAAATACTATCTTCCAATTCACAGATGCTTGTATAAATAATATCTTCCAATTCACAGATGCTTGTATAAATACTATCTTCCAATTCACAGATGCTTGTATAAATACTATCTTCCAATTTAATGTTTATGCTTGTATAAATACTATCTTACAATTTAATGTTTATGCTTGTGTAAATACTATCTTCCAATTCACAGATGCTTGTATAAATACTATCTTCCAATTCACAGATGCTTGTATAAATACTATCTTCCAATTCACAGATGCTTGTATAAATACTATCTTCCAATTCACAGATGCTTGTATAAATACTATCTTCCAATTCACAGATGCTTGTATAAATACTATCTTCCAATTCACAGATGCTTGTATAAATACTATCTTCCAATTCACAGATGCTTGTATAAATACTATCTTCCAATTTAATGTTTATGCTTGTATAAATACTATCTTACAATTTAATGTTTATGCTTGTATAAATACTATCTTCCAATTCACAGATGCTTGTATAAATACTATCTTCCAATTCACAGATGCTTGTATAAATACTATCTTCCAATTTAATGTTTATGCTTGTATAAATACTATCTTACAATTTAATGTTTATGCTTGTGTAAATACTATCTTCCAATTCACAGATGCTTGTATAAATACTATCTTCCAATTCACAGATGCTTGTATAAATACTATCTTCCAATTCACAGATGCTTGTATAAATACTATCTTACAATTTAATGTTTATGCTTGTATAAATACTATCTTCCAATTCACAGATGCTTGTATAAATACTATCTTCCAATTTAATATTTATGCTTGTATAAATACTATCTTACAATTTAATATTTATGCTTGTATAAATACTATCTTCCAATTCACAGATGCTTGTATAAATACTATCTTCCAATTCACAGATGCTTGTATAAATACTATCTTCCAATTCACAGATGCTTGTATAAATACTATCTTCCAATTTAATGTTTATGCTTGTATAAATACTATCTTACAATTTAATGTTTATGCTTGTATAAATACTATCTTCCAATTCACAGATGCTTGTATAAATACTATCTTCCAATTCACAGATGCTTGTATAATACTATCTTCCAATTTAATGTTTATGCTTGTATAAATACTATCTTACAATTTAATGTTTATGCTTGTGTAAATATTATCTTCCAATTCACAGATGCTTGTATAAATACTATCTTCCAATTCACAGATGCTTGTATAAATACTATCTTCCAATTCACAGATGCTTGTATAAATACTATCTTCCAATTCACAGATGCTTGTATAAATACTATCTTCCAATTCACAGATGCTTGTATAAATAATATCTTCCAATTCACAGATGCTTGTATAAATACTATCTTCCAATTCACAGATGCTTGTATAAATGCTATCTTACAATTTAATGTTTATGCTTGTATAAATACTATCTTCCAATTCACGGATGCTTGTATAAATACTATCTTCCAATTCACAGATGCTTGTATAAATACTATCTTCCAATTTAATGTTTATGCTTGTATAAATACTATCTTACAATTTAATGTTTATGCTTGTATAAATACTATCTTCCAATTCACAGATGCTTGTATAAATACTATCTTCCAATTCACAGATGCTTGTATAAATACTATCTTCCAATTCACAGATGCTTGTATAAATACTATCTTCCAATTCACAGATGCTTGTATAAATACTATCTTCCAATTCACAGATGCTTGTATAAATACTATCTTCCAATTCACAGATGCTTGTATAAATGCTATCTTACAATTTAATGTTTATGCTTGTATAAATACTATCTTCCAATTTAATGTTTACGCTTGTATAAATACTATCTTCTAATTTAATGTTTATGCTTGTATAAATACTATCTTCCAATTTAATGTTTACGCTTGTATAAATACTATCTTCCAATTTAATGTTTACGCTTGTATAAATACTATCTTCCAATTTAATGTTTACGCTTGTATAAATACTATCTTCCAATTTAATGTTTATGCTTGTATAAATACTATCTTCCAATTTAATGTTTACGCTTGTATAAATACTATCTTCCAATTTAATGTTTATGCTTGTATAAATACTATCTTCCAATTCACAGATGCTTGTATAAATACTATCTTCCAATTCACAGATGCTTGTATAAATACTATCTTCCAATTCACAGATGCTTGTATAAATACTATCTTCCAATTCACAGATGCTTGTATAAATACTATCTTCCAATTTAATGTTTACGCTTGTATAAATACTATCTTCCAATTTAATGTTTATGCTTGTATAAATACTATCTTCCAATTTAATGTTTACGCTTGTATAAATACTATCTTCCAATTTAATGTTTATGCTTGTATAAATACTATCTTCCAATTCACAGATGCTTGTATAAATACTATCTTCCAATTCACAGATGCTTGTATAAATACTATCTTCCAATTCACAGATGCTTGTATAAATACTATCTTCCAATTCACAGATGCTTGTATAAATACTATCTTCCAATTTAATGTTTATGCTTGTATAAATACTATCTTACAATTTAATGTTTATGCTTGTATAAATACTATCTTCCAATTCACAGATGCTTGTATAAATACTATCTTCCAATTCACAGATGCTTGTATAAATACTATCTTCCAATTTAATGTTTATGCTTGTATAAATACTATCTTACAATTTAATGTTTATGCTTGTGTAAATACTATCTTCCAATTCACAGATGCTTGTATAAATACTATCTTCCAATTCACAGATGCTTGTATAAATACTATCTTCCAATTCACAGATGCTTGTATAAATACTATCTTCCAATTCACAGATGCTTGTATAAATACTATCTTCCAATTCACAGATGCTTGTATAAATACTATCTTCCAATTCACAGATGCTTGTATAAATACTATCTTCCAATTCACAGATGCTTGTATAAATACTATCTTCCAATTCACAGATGCTTGTATAAATGCTATCTTACAATTTAATGTTTATGCTTGTATAAATACTATCTTCCAATTCACGGATGCTTGTATAAATACTATCTTCCAATTCACAGATGCTTGTATAAATACTATCTTCCAATTCACAGATGCTTGTATAAATACTATCTTCCAATTTAATGTTTATGCTTGTATAAATACTATCTTACAATTTAATGTTTATGCTTGTATAAATACTATCTTCCAATTCACAGATGCTTGTATAAATACTATCTTCCAATTCACAGATGCTTGTATAAATACTAACTTCCAATTCACAGATGCTTGTATAAATACTATCTTCCAATTCACAGATGCTTGTATAAATACTATCTTCCAATTCACAGATGCTTGTATAAATACTATCTTCCAATTCACAGATGCTTGTATAAATACTATCTTCCAATTCACAGATGCTTGTATAAATACTATCTTCCAATTCACAGATGCTTGTATAAATACTATCTTCCAATTCACAGATGCTTGTATAAATACTATCTTCCAATTCACAGATGCTTGTATAAATACTATCTTCCAATTCACAGATGCTTGTATAAATACTATCTTCCAATTCACAGATGCTTGTATAAATACTATCTTCCAATTCACAGATGCTTGTATAAATACTATCTTCCAATTCACAGATGCTTGTATAAATACTATCTTCCAATTCACAGATGCTTGTATAAATGCTATCTTACAATTTAATGTTTATGCTTGTATAAATACTATCTTACAATTTAATGTTTATGCTTGTATAAATACTATCTTCCAATTCACAGATGCTTGTATAAATACTATCTTCCAATTTAATGTTTATGCTTGTATAAATACTATCTTACAATTTAATGTTTATGCTTGTATAAATACTATCCTCCAATTCACAGATGCTTGTATAAATACTATCTTCCAATTCACAGATGCTTGTATAAATACTATCTTCCAATTCACAGATGCTTGTATAAATACTATCTTCCAATTTAATGTTTATGCTTGTATAAATACTATCTTACAATTTAATGTTTATGCTTGTATAAATACTATCTTCCAATTCACAGATGCTTGTATAAATACTATCTTCCAATTCACAGATGCTTGTATAAATACTATCTTCCAATTTAATGTTTATGCTTGTATAAATACTATCTTACAATTTAATGTTTATGCTTGTGTAAATACTATCTTCCAATTCACAGATGCTTGTATAAATACTATCTTCCAATTCACAGATGCTTGTATAAATACTATCTTCCAATTCACAGATGCTTGTATAAATACTATCTTCCAATTTAATGTTTATGCTTGTATAAATACTATCTTACAATTTAATGTTTATGCTTGTATAAATACTATCTTCCAATTCACAGATGCTTGTATAAATACTATCTTCCAATTTAATGTTTATGCTTGTATAAATACTATCTTACAATTTAATATTTATGCTTGTATAAATACTATCTTCCAATTCACAGATGCTTGTATAAATACTATCTTCCAATTCACAGATGCTTGTATAAATACTATCTTCCAATTCACAGATGCTTGTATAAATACTATCTTCCAATTTAATGTTTATGCTTGTATAAATACTATCTTACAATTTAATGTTTATGCTTGTATAAATACTATCTTCCAATTCACAGATGCTTGTATAAATACTATCTTCCAATTCACAGATGCTTGTATAAATACTATCTTCCAATTTAATGTTTATGCTTGTATAAATACTATCTTACAATTTAATGTTTATGCTTGTGTAAATATTATCTTCCAATTCACAGATGCTTGTATAAATACTATCTTCCAATTCACAGATGCTTGTATAAATACTATCTTCCAATTCACAGATGCTTGTATAAATACTATCTTCCAATTCACAGATGCTTGTATAAATACTATCTTCCAATTCACAGATGCTTGTATAAATACTATCTTCCAATTCACAGATGCTTGTATAAATACTATCTTCCAATTCACAGATGCTTGTATAAATGCTATCTTACAATTTAATGTTTATGCTTGTATAAATACTATCTTCCAATTCACGGATGCTTGTATAAATACTATCTTCCAATTCACAGATGCTTGTATAAATAATATCTTCCAATTTAATGTTTATGCTTGTATAAATACTATCTTACAATTTAATGTTTATGCTTGTATAAATACTATCTTCCAATTCACAGATGCTTGTATAAATACTATCTTCCAATTCACAGATGCTTGTATAAATACTATCTTCCAATTCACAGATGCTTGTATAAATACTATCTTACAATTTAATATTTATGCTTGTATAAATACTATCTTCCAATTCACAGATGCTTGTATAAATACTATCTTCCAATTCACAGATGCTTGTATAAATACTATCTTCCAATTCACAGATGCTTGTATAAATACTATCTTCCAATTCACAGATGCTTGTATAAATACTATCTTCCAATTCACAGATGCTTGTATAAATACTATCTTCCAATTCACAGATGCTTGTATAAATACTATCTTCCAATTTAATGTTTATGCTTGTATAAATACTATCTTACAATTTAATGTTTATGCTTGTGTAAATACTATCTTCCAATTCACAGATGCTTGTATAAATACTATCTTCCAATTCACAGATGCTTGTATAAATACTATCTTCCAATTCACAGATGCTTGTATAAATACTATCTTCCAATTCACAGATGCTTGTATAAATACTATCTTCCAATTCACAGATGCTTGTATAAATACTATCTTCCAATTCACAGATGCTTGTATAAATACTATCTTCCAATTCACAGATGCTTGTATAAATACTATCTTCCAATTCACAGATGCTTGTATAAATGCTATCTTACAATTTAATGTTTATGCTTGTATAAATACTATCTTCCAATTCACGGATGCTTGTATAAATACTATCTTCCAATTCACAGATGCTTGTATAAATACTTTCTTCCAATTCACAGATGCTTGTATAAATACTATCTTCCAATTTAATGTTTATGCTTGTATAAATACTATCTTACAATTTAATGTTTATGCTTGTATAAATACTATCTTCCAATTCACAGATGCTTGTATAAATACTATCTTCCAATTCACAGATGCTTGTATAAATACTATCTTCCAATTCACAGATGCTTGTATAAATACTATCTTCCAATTCACAGATGCTTGTATAAATACTATCTTCCAATTCACAGATGCTTGTATAAATACTATCTTCCAATTTAATGTTTATGCTTGTATAAATACTATCTTACAATTTAATGTTTATGCTTGTATAAATACTATCTTCCAATTCACAGATGCTTGTATAAATACTATCTTCCAATTTAATGTTTATGCTTGTATAAATACTATCTTACAATTTAATGTTTATGCTTGTATAAATACTATCTACCAATTCACAGATGCTTGTATAAATACTATCTTCCAATTCACAGATGCTTGTATAAATACTATCTTCCAATTCACAGATGCTTGTATAAATACTATCTTCCAATTTAATGTTTATGCTTGTATAAATACTATCTTACAATTTAATGTTTATGCTTGTATAAATACTATCTTCCAATTCACAGATGCTTGTATAAATACTATCTTCCAATTCACAGATGCTTGTATAAATACTATCTTCCAATTTAATGTTTATGCTTGTATAAATACTATCTTACAATTTAATGTTTATGCTTGTGTAAATACTATCTTCCAATTCACAGATGCTTGTATAAATACTATCTTCCAATTCACAGATGCTTGTATAAATACTATCTTCCAATTCACAGATGCTTGTATAAATACTATCTTCCAATTTAATGTTTATGCTTGTATAAATACTATCTTACAATTTAATGTTTATGCTTGTATAAATACTATCTTCCAATTCACAGATGCTTGTATAAATACTATCTTCCAATTCACAGATGCTTGTATAAATACTATCTTACAATTTAATATTTATGCTTGTATAAATACTATCTTCCAATTCACAGATGCTTGTATAAATACTATCTTCCAATTCACAGATGCTTGTATAAATACTATCTTCCAATTTAATGTTTATGCTTGTATAAATACTATCTTACAATTTAATGTTTATGCTTGTATAAATACTATCTTCCAATTCACAGATGCTTGTATAAATACTATCTTCCAATTTAATGTTTATGCTTGTATAAATACTATCTTACAATTTAATGTTTATGCTTGTATAAATACTATCTTCCAATTCACAGATGCTTGTATAAATACTATCTTCCAATTCACAGATGCTTGTATAAATACTATCTTCCAATTCACAGATGCTTGTATAAATACTATCTTCCAATTTAATGTTTATGCTTGTATAAATACTATCTTACAATTTAATGTTTATGCTTGTATAAATACTATCTTCCAATTCACAGATGCTTGTATAAATACTATCTTCCAATTCACAGATGCTTGTATAAATACTATCTTCCAATTTAATGTTTATGCTTGTATAAATACTATCTTACAATTTAATGTTTATGCTTGTGTAAATACTATCTTCCAATTCACAGATGCTTGTATAAATACTATCTTCCAATTCACAGATGCTTGTATAAATACTATCTTCCAATTCACAGATGCTTGTATAAATACTATCTTCCAATTTAATGTTTATGCTTGTATAAATACTATCTTACAATTTAATGTTTATGCTTGTATAAATACTATCTTCCAATTCACAGATGCTTGTATAAATACTATCTTCCAATTCACAGATGCTTGTATAAATACTATCTTCCAATTTAATGTTTATGCTTGTATAAATACTATCTTACAATTTAATGTTTATGCTTGTGTAAATATTATCTTCCAATTCACAGATGCTTGTATAAATACTATCTTCCAATTCACAGATGCTTGTATAAATACTATCTTCCAATTCACAGATGCTTGTATAAATACTATCTTCCAATTCACAGATGCTTGTATAAATACTATCTTCCAATTCACAGATGCTTGTATAAATAATATCTTCCAATTCACAGATGCTTGTATAAATACTATCTTCCAATTCACAGATGCTTGTATAAATACTATCTTCCAATTTAATGTTTATGCTTGTATAAATACTATCTTACAATTTAATGTTTATGCTTGTGTAAATACTATCTTCCAATTCACAGATGCTTGTATAAATACTATCTTCCAATTCACAGATGCTTGTATAAATACTATCTTCCAATTCACAGATGCTTGTATAAATACTATCTTCCAATTCACAGATGCTTGTATAAATACTATCTTCCAATTCACAGATGCTTGTATAAATACTATCTTCCAATTCACAGATGCTTGTATAAATGCTATCTTACAATTTAATGTTTATGCTTGTATAAATACTATCTTCCAATTCACGGATGCTTGTATAAATACTATCTTCCAATTCACAGATGCTTGTATAAATACTTTCTTCCAATTCACAGATGCTTGTATAAATACTATCTTCCAATTTAATGTTTATGCTTGTATAAATACTATCTTACAATTTAATGTTTATGCTTGTATAAATACTATCTTCCAATTCACAGATGCTTGTATAAATACTATCTTCCAATTCACAGATGCTTGTATAAATACTATCTTCCAATTCACAGATGCTTGTATAAATACTATCTTCCAATTCACAGATGCTTGTATAAATACTATCTTCCAATTCACAGATGCTTGTATAAATACTATCTTCCAATTTAATGTTTATGCTTGTATAAATACTATCTTACAATTTAATGTTTATGCTTGTATAAATACTATCTTCCAATTCACAGATGCTTGTATAAATACTATCTTCCAATTTAATGTTTATGCTTGTATAAATACTATCTTACAATTTAATGTTTATGCTTGTATAAATACTATCCTCCAATTCACAGATGCTTGTATAAATACTATCTTCCAATTCACAGATGCTTGTATAAATACTATCTTCCAATTCACAGATGCTTGTATAAATACTATCTTCCAATTTAATGTTTATGCTTGTATAAATACTATCTTACAATTTAATGTTTATGCTTGTATAAATACTATCTTCCAATTCACAGATGCTTGTATAAATGCTATCTTACAATTTAATGTTTATGCTTGTATAAATACTATCTTCCAATTCACGGATGCTTGTATAAATACTATCTTCCAATTCACAGATGCTTGTATAAATACTTTCTTCCAATTCACAGATGCTTGTATAAATACTATCTTCCAATTTAATGTTTATGCTTGTATAAATACTATCTTACAATTTAATGTTTATGCTTGTATAAATACTATCTTCCAATTCACAGATGCTTGTATAAATACTATCTTCCAATTCACAGATGCTTGTATAAATACTATCTTCCAATTCACAGATGCTTGTATAAATACTATCTTCCAATTCACAGATGCTTGTATAAATACTATCTTCCAATTCACAGATGCTTGTATAAATACTATCTTCCAATTTAATGTTTATGCTTGTATAAATACTATCTTACAATTTAATGTTTATGCTTGTATAAATACTATCTTCCAATTCACAGATGCTTGTATAAATACTATCTTCCAATTTAATGTTTATGCTTGTATAAATACTATCTTACAATTTAATGTTTATGCTTGTATAAATACTATCTTCCAATTCACAGATGCTTGTATAAATACTATCTTCCAATTCACAGATGCTTGTATAAATACTATCTTCCAATTCACAGATGCTTGTATAAATACTATCTTCCAATTTAATGTTTATGCTTGTATAAATACTATCTTACAATTTAATGTTTATGCTTGTATAAATACTATCTTCCAATTCACAGATGCTTGTATAAATACTATCTTCCAATTCACAGATGCTTGTATAAATACTATCTTCCAATTTAATGTTTATGCTTGTATAAATACTATCTTACAATTTAATGTTTATGCTTGTGTAAATACTATCTTCCAATTCACAGATGCTTGTATAAATACTATCTTCCAATTCACAGATGCTTGTATAAATACTATCTTCCAATTCACAGATGCTTGTATAAATACTATCTTCCAATTTAATGTTTATGCTTGTATAAATACTATCTTACAATTTAATGTTTATGCTTGTATAAATACTATCTTCCAATTCACAGATGCTTGTATAAATACTATCTTCCAATTCACAGATGCTTGTATAAATACTATCTTCCAATTCAAAGATGCTTGTATAAATACTATCTTCCAATTCACAGATGCTTGTATAAATACTATCTTCCAATTCACAGATGCTTGTATAAATACTATCTTCCAATTTAATGTTTATGCTTGTATAAATACTATCTTACAATTTAATGTTTATGCTTGTATAAATACTATCTTCCAATTCACAGATGCTTGTATAAATACTATCTTCCAATTTAATGTTTATGCTTGTATAAATACTATCTTACAATTTAATATTTATGCTTGTATAAATACTATCTTCCAATTCACAGATGCTTGTATAAATACTATCTTCCAATTCACAGATGCTTGTATAAATACTATCTTCCAATTCACAGATGCTTGTATAAATACTATCTTCCAATTTAATGTTTATGCTTGTATAAATACTATCTTACAATTTAATGTTTATGCTTGTATAAATACTATCTTCCAATTCACAGATGCTTGTATAAATACTATCTTCCAATTCACAGATGCTTGTATAAATACTATCTTCCAATTTAATGTTTATGCTTGTATAAATACTATCTTACAATTTAATGTTTATGCTTGTGTAAATATTATCTTCCAATTCACAGATGCTTGTATAAATACTATCTTCCAATTCACAGATGCTTGTATAAATACTATCTTCCAATTCACAGATGCTTGTATAAATACTATCTTCCAATTCACAGATGCTTGTATAAATACTATCTTCCAATTCACAGATGCTTGTATAAATAATATCTTCCAATTCACAGATGCTTGTATAAATACTATCTTCCAATTCACAGATGCTTGTATAAATACTATCTTCCAATTTAATGTTTATGCTTGTATAAATACTATCTTACAATTTAATGTTTATGCTTGTGTAAATACTATCTTCCAATTCACAGATGCTTGTATAAATACTATCTTCCAATTCACAGATGCTTGTATAAATACTATCTTCCAATTCACAGATGCTTGTATAAATACTATCTTCCAATTCACAGATGCTTGTATAAATACTATCTTCCAATTCACAGATGCTTGTATAAATACTATCTTCCAATTCACAGATGCTTGTATAAATGCTATCTTACAATTTAATGTTTATGCTTGTATAAATACTATCTTCCAATTCACGGATGCTTGTATAAATACTATCTTCCAATTCACAGATGCTTGTATAAATACTTTCTTCCAATTCACAGATGCTTGTATAAATACTATCTTCCAATTTAATGTTTATGCTTGTATAAATACTATCTTACAATTTAATGTTTATGCTTGTATAAATACTATCTTCCAATTCACAGATGCTTGTATAAATACTATCTTCCAATTCACAGATGCTTGTATAAATACTATCTTCCAATTCACAGATGCTTGTATAAATACTATCTTCCAATTCACAGATGCTTGTATAAATACTATCTTCCAATTCACAGATGCTTGTATAAATACTATCTTCCAATTTAATGTTTATGCTTGTATAAATACTATCTTACAATTTAATGTTTATGCTTGTATAAATACTATCTTCCAATTCACAGATGCTTGTATAAATACTATCTTCCAATTTAATGTTTATGCTTGTATAAATACTATCTTACAATTTAATGTTTATGCTTGTATAAATACTATCCTCCAATTCACAGATGCTTGTATAAATACTATCTTCCAATTCACAGATGCTTGTATAAATACTATCTTCCAATTCACAGATGCTTGTATAAATACTATCTTCCAATTTAATGTTTATGCTTGTATAAATACTATCTTACAATTTAATGTTTATGCTTGTATAAATACTATCTTCCAATTCACAGATGCTTGTATAAATACTATCTTCCAATTCACAGATGCTTGTATAAATACTATCTTCCAATTTAATGTTTATGCTTGTATAAATACTATCTTACAATTTAATGTTTATGCTTGTGTAAATACTATCTTCCAATTCACAGATGCTTGTATAAATACTATCTTCCAATTCACAGATGCTTGTATAAATACTATCTTCCAATTCACAGATGCTTGTATAAATACTATCTTCCAATTTAATGTTTATGCTTGTATAAATACTATCTTACAATTTAATGTTTATGCTTGTATAAATACTATCTTCCAATTCACAGATGCTTGTATAAATACTATCTTCCAATTTAATGTTTATGCTTGTATAAATACTATCTTACAATTTAATATTTATGCTTGTATAAATACTATCTTCCAATTCACAGATGCTTGTATAAATACTATCTTCCAATTCACAGATGCTTGTATAAATACTATCTTCCAATTCACAGATGCTTGTATAAATACTATCTTCCAATTTAATGTTTATGCTTGTATAAATACTATCTTACAATTTAATGTTTATGCTTGTATAAATACTATCTTCCAATTCACAGATGCTTGTATAAATACTATCTTCCAATTCACAGATGCTTGTATAAATACTATCTTCCAATTTAATGTTTATGCTTGTATAAATACTATCTTACAATTTAATGTTTATGCTTGTGTAAATATTATCTTCCAATTCACAGATGCTTGTATAAATACTATCTTCCAATTCACAGATGCTTGTATAAATACTATCTTCCAATTCACAGATGCTTGTATAAATACTATCTTCCAATTCACAGATGCTTGTATAAATACTATCTTCCAATTCACAGATGCTTGTATAAATACTATCTTCCAATTCACAGATGCTTGTATAAATACTATCTTCCAATTCACAGATGCTTGTATAAATGCTATCTTACAATTTAATGTTTATGCTTGTATAAATACTATCTTCCAATTCACGGATGCTTGTATAAATACTATCTTCCAATTCACAGATGCTTGTATAAATACTATCTTCCAATTTAATGTTTATGCTTGTATAAATACTATCTTACAATTTAATGTTTATGCTTGTATAAATACTATCTTCCAATTCACAGATGCTTGTATAAATACTATCTTCCAATTCACAGATGCTTGTATAAATACTATCTTCCAATTCACAGATGCTTGTATAAATACTATCTTACAATTTAATATTTATGCTTGTATAAATACTATCTTCCAATTCACAGATGCTTGTATAAATACTATCTTCCAATTCACAGATGCTTGTATAAATACTATCTTCCAATTCACAGATGCTTGTATAAATACTATCTTCCAATTCACAGATGCTTGTATAAATACTATCTTCCAATTCACAGATGCTTGTATAAATACTATCTTCCAATTCACAGATGCTTGTATAAATACTATCTTCCAATTTAATGTTTATGCTTGTATAAATACTATCTTACAATTTAATGTTTATGCTTGTGTAAATACTATCTTCCAATTCACAGATGCTTGTATAAATACTATCTTCCAATTCACAGATGCTTGTATAAATACTATCTTCCAATTCACAGATGCTTGTATAAATACTATCTTCCAATTCACAGATGCTTGTATAAATACTATCTTCCAATTCACAGATGCTTGTATAAATACTATCTTCCAATTCACAGATGCTTGTATAAATACTATCTTCCAATTCACAGATGCTTGTATAAATACTATCTTCCAATTCACAGATGCTTGTATAAATGCTATCTTACAATTTAATGTTTATGCTTGTATAAATACTATCTTCCAATTCACGGATGCTTGTATAAATACTATCTTCCAATTCACAGATGCTTGTATAAATACTTTCTTCCAATTCACAGATGCTTGTATAAATACTATCTTCCAATTTAATGTTTATGCTTGTATAAATACTATCTTACAATTTAATGTTTATGCTTGTATAAATACTATCTTCCAATTCACAGATGCTTGTATAAATACTATCTTCCAATTCACAGATGCTTGTATAAATACTATCTTCCAATTCACAGATGCTTGTATAAATACTATCTTCCAATTCACAGATGCTTGTATAAATACTATCTTCCAATTCACAGATGCTTGTATAAATACTATCTTCCAATTTAATGTTTATGCTTGTATAAATACTATCTTACAATTTAATGTTTATGCTTGTATAAATACTATCTTCCAATTCACAGATGCTTGTATAAATACTATCTTCCAATTTAATGTTTATGCTTGTATAAATACTATCTTACAATTTAATGTTTATGCTTGTATAAATACTATCTTCCAATTCACAGATGCTTGTATAAATACTATCTTCCAATTCACAGATGCTTGTATAAATACTATCTTCCAATTCACAGATGCTTGTATAAATACTATCTTCCAATTTAATGTTTATGCTTGTATAAATACTATCTTACAATTTAATGTTTATGCTTGTATAAATACTATCTTCCAATTCACAGATGCTTGTATAAATACTATCTTCCAATTCACAGATGCTTGTATAAATACTATCTTCCAATTTAATGTTTATGCTTGTATAAATACTATCTTACAATTTAATGTTTATGCTTGTGTAAATACTATCTTCCAATTCACAGATGCTTGTATAAATACTATCTTCCAATTCACAGATGCTTGTATAAATACTATCTTCCAATTCACAGATGCTTGTATAAATACTATCTTACAATTTAATGTTTATGCTTGTATAAATACTATCTTCCAATTCACAGATGCTTGTATAAATACTATCTTACAATTTAATATTTATGCTTGTATAAATACTATCTTCCAATTCACAGATGCTTGTATAAATACTATCTTCCAATTCACAGATGCTTGTATAAATACTATCTTCCAATTCACAGATGCTTGTATAAATACTATCTTCCAATTTAATGTTTATGCTTGTATAAATACTATCTTACAATTTAATGTTTATGCTTGTATAAATACTATCTTCCAATTCACAGATGCTTGTATAATACTATCTTCCAATTTAATGTTTATGCTTGTATAAATACTATCTTACAATTTAATGTTTATGCTTGTGTAAATATTATCTTCCAATTCACAGATGCTTGTATAAATACTATCTTCCAATTCACAGATGCTTGTATAAATACTATCTTCCAATTCACAGATGCTTGTATAAATACTATCTTCCAATTCACAGATGCTTGTATAAATACTATCTTCCAATTCACAGATGCTTGTATAAATAATATCTTCCAATTCACAGATGCTTGTATAAATACTATCTTCCAATTCACAGATGCTTGTATAAATGCTATCTTACAATTTAATGTTTATGCTTGTATAAATACTATCTTCCAATTCACGGATGCTTGTATAAATACTATCTTCCAATTCACAGATGCTTGTATAAATACTATCTTCCAATTTAATGTTTATGCTTGTATAAATACTATCTTACAATTTAATGTTTATGCTTGTATAAATACTATCTTCCAATTCACAGATGCTTGTATAAATACTATCTTCCAATTCACAGATGCTTGTATAAATACTATCTTCCAATTCACAGATGCTTGTATAAATACTATCTTCCAATTCACAGATGCTTGTATAAATACTATCTTCCAATTCACAGATGCTTGTATAAATACTATCTTCCAATTCACAGATGCTTGTATAAATGCTATCTTACAATTTAATGTTTATGCTTGTATAAATACTATCTTCCAATTTAATGTTTACGCTTGTATAAATACTATCTTCCAATTTAATGTTTACGCTTGTATAAATACTATCTTCTAATTTAATGTTTATGCTTGTATAAATACTATCTTCCAATTTAATGTTTACGCTTGTATAAATACTATCTTCCAATTTAATGTTTACGCTTGTATAAATACTATCTTCCAATTTAATGTTTATGCTTGTATAAATACTATCTTCCAATTTAATGTTTACGCTTGTATAAATACTATCTTCCAATTTAATGTTTATGCTTGTATAAATACTATCTTCCAATTCACAGATGCTTGTATAAATACTATCTTCCAATTCACAGATGCTTGTATAAATACTATCTTCCAATTCACAGATGCTTGTATAAATACTATCTTCCAATTCACAGATGCTTGTATAAATACTATCTTCCAATTTAATGTTTACGCTTGTATAAATACTATCTTCCAATTTAATGTTTATGCTTGTATAAATACTATCTTCCAATTTAATGTTTACGCTTGTATAAATACTATCTTCCAATTTAATGTTTATGCTTGTATAAATACTATCTTCCAATTCACAGATGCTTGTATAAATACTATCTTCCAATTCACAGATGCTTGTATAAATACTATCTTCCAATTCACAGATGCTTGTATAAATACTATCTTCCAATTCACAGATGCTTGTATAAATACTATCTTCCAATTTAATGTTTATGCTTGTATAAATACTATCTTACAATTTAATGTTTATGCTTGTATAAATACTATCTTCCAATTCACAGATGCTTGTATAAATACTATCTTCCAATTCACAGATGCTTGTATAAATACTATCTTCCAATTTAATGTTTATGCTTGTATAAATACTATCTTACAATTTAATGTTTATGCTTGTATAAATACTATCTTCCAATTCACAGATGCTTGTATAAATACTATCTTCCAATTCACAGATGCTTGTATAAATACTATCTTCCAATTCACAGATGCTTGTATAAATACTATCTTCCAATTCACAGATGCCTGTATAAATACTATCTTCCAATTTAATGTTTATGCTTGTATAAATACTATCTTACAATTTAATGTTTATGCTTGTATAAATACTATCTTCCAATTCACAGATGCTTGTATAAATACTATCTTCCAATTCACAGATGCTTGTATAAATACTATCTTCCAATTCACAGATGCTTGTATAAATACTATCTTCCAATTTAATGTTTATGCTTGTATAAATACTATCTTACAATTTAATGTTTATGCTTGTATAAATACTATCTTCCAATTCACAGATGCTTGTATAAATACTATCTTCCAATTCACAGATGCTTGTATAAATACTATCTTCCAATTTAATGTTTATGCTTGTATAAATACTATCTTACAATTTAATGTTTATGCTTGTGTAAATACTATCTTCCAATTCACAGATGCTTGTATAAATACTATCTTCCAATTCACAGATGCTTGTATAAATACTATCTTCCAATTCACAGATGCTTGTATAAATACTATCTTCCAATTCACAGATGCTTGTATAAATACTATCTTCCAATTCACAGATGCTTGTATAAATACTATCTTCCAATTCACAGATGCTTGTATAAATACTATCTTCCAATTCACAGATGCTTGTATAAATACTATCTTCCAATTCACAGATGCTTGTATAAATGCTATCTTACAATTTAATGTTTATGCTTGTATAAATACTATCTTCCAATTCACGGATGCTTGTATAAATACTATCTTCCAATTCACAGATGCTTGTATAAATACTATCTTCCAATTCACAGATGCTTGTATAAATACTATCTTCCAATTTAATGTTTATGCTTGTATAAATACTATCTTACAATTTAATGTTTATGCTTGTATAAATACTATCTTCCAATTCACAGATGCTTGTATAAATACTATCTTCCAATTCACAGATGCTTGTATAAATACTAACTTCCAATTCACAGATGCTTGTATAAATACTATCTTCCAATTCACAGATGCTTGTATAAATACTATCTTCCAATTCACAGATGCTTGTATAAATACTATCTTCCAATTCACAGATGCTTGTATAAATACTATCTTCCAATTCACAGATGCTTGTATAAATACTATCTTCCAATTCACAGATGCTTGTACAAATACTATCTTCCAATTTAATGTTTCTGCTTGTATAAATACTATCTTACAATTTAATGTTTATGCTTGTGTAAATACTATCTTAAAATTCACAGATGCTTGTATAAATACTATCTTCCAATTCACAGATGCTTGTATAAATACTATCTTCCAATTCACAGATGCTTGTATAAATACTATCTTCCAATTCACAGATGCTTGTATAAATACTATCTTCCAATTCACAGATGCTTGTATAAATACTATCTTCCAATTCACAGATGCTTGTATAAATACTATCTTCCAATTCACAGATGCTTGTATAAATACTATCTTCCAATTCACAGATGCTTGTATAAATGCTATCTTACAATTTAATGTTTATGCTTGTATAAATACTATCTTACAATTTAATGTTTATGCTAGTATAAATACTATCTTCCAATTCACAGATGCTTGTATAAATACTATCTTCCAATTTAATGTTTATGCTTGTATAAATACTATCTTACAATTTAATGTTTATGCTTGTATAAATACTATCCTCCAATTCACAGATGCTTGTATAAATACTATCTTCCAATTCACAGATGCTTGTATAAATACTATCTTCCAATTCACAGATGCTTGTATAAATACTATCTTCCAATTTAATGTTTATGCTTGTATAAATACTATCTTACAATTTAATGTTTATGCTTGTATAAATACTATCTTCCAATTCACAGATGCTTGTATAAATACTATCTTCCAATTCACAGATGCTTGTATAAATACTATCTTCCAATTTAATGTTTATGCTTGTATAAATACTATCTTACAATTTAATGTTTATGCTTGTGTAAATACTATCTTCCAATTCACAGATGCTTGTATAAATACTATCTTCCAATTCACAGATGCTTGTATAAATACTATCTTCCAATTCACAGATGCTTGTATAAATACTATCTTCCAATTTAATGTTTATGCTTGTATAAATACTATCTTACAATTTAATGTTTATGCTTGTATAAATACTATCTTCCAATTCACAGATGCTTGTATAAATACTATCTTCCAATTTAATGTTTATGCTTGTATAAATACTATCTTACAATTTAATATTTATGCTTGTATAAATACTATCTTCCAATTCACAGATGCTTGTATAAATACTATCTTCCAATTCACAGATGCTTGTATAAATACTATCTTCCAATTCACAGATGCTTGTATAAATACTATCTTCCAATTTAATGTTTATGCTTGTATAAATACTATCTTACAATTTAATGTTTATGCTTGTATAAATACTATCTTCCAATTCACAGATGCTTGTATAAATACTATCTTCCAATTCACAGATGCTTGTATAAATACTATCTTCCAATTTAATGTTTATGCTTGTATAAATACTATCTTACAATTTAATGTTTATGCTTGTGTAAATATTATCTTCCAATTCACAGATGCTTGTATAAATACTATCTTCCAATTCACAGATGCTTGTATAAATACTATCTTCCAATTCACAGATGCTTGTATAAATACTATCTTCCAATTCACAGATGCTTGTATAAATACTATCTTCCAATTCACAGATGCTTGTATAAATACTATCTTCCAATTCACAGATGCTTGTATAAATACTATCTTCCAATTCACAGATGCTTGTATAAATGCTATCTTACAATTTAATGTTTATGCTTGTATAAATACTATCTTCCAATTCACGGATGCTTGTATAAATACTATCTTCCAATTCACAGATGCTTGTATAAATAATATCTTCCAATTTAATGTTTATGCTTGTATAAATACTATCTTACAATTTAATGTTTATGCTTGTATAAATACTATCTTCCAATTCACAGATGCTTGTATAAATACTATCTTCCAATTCACAGATGCTTGTATAAATACTATCTTCCAATTCACAGATGCTTGTATAAATACTATCTTACAATTTAATATTTATGCTTGTATAAATACTATCTTCCAATTCACAGATGCTTGTATAAATACTATCTTCCAATTCACAGATGCTTGTATAAATACTATCTTCCAATTCACAGATGCTTGTATAAATACTATCTTCCAATTCACAGATGCTTGTATAAATACTATCTTCCAATTCACAGATGCTTGTATAAATACTATCTTCCAATTCACAGATGCTTGTATAAATACTATCTTCCAATTTAATGTTTATGCTTGTATAAATACTATCTTACAATTTAATGTTTATGCTTGTGTAAATACTATCTTCCAATTCACAGATGCTTGTATAAATACTATCTTCCAATTCACAGATGCTTGTATAAATACTATCTTCCAATTCACAGATGCTTGTATAAATACTATCTTCCAATTCACAGATGCTTGTATAAATACTATCTTCCAATTCACAGATGCTTGTATAAATACTATCTTCCAATTCACAGATGCTTGTATAAATACTATCTTCCAATTCACAGATGCTTGTATAAATACTATCTTCCAATTCACAGATGCTTGTATAAATGCTATCTTACAATTTAATGTTTATGCTTGTATAAATACTATCTTCCAATTCACGGATGCTTGTATAAATACTATCTTCCAATTCACAGATGCTTGTATAAATACTTTCTTCCAATTCACAGATGCTTGTATAAATACTATCTTCCAATTTAATGTTTATGCTTGTATAAATACTATCTTACAATTTAATGTTTATGCTTGTATAAATACTATCTTCCAATTCACAGATGCTTGTATAAATACTATCTTCCAATTCACAGATGCTTGTATAAATACTATCTTCCAATTCACAGATGCTTGTATAAATACTATCTTCCAATTCACAGATGCTTGTATAAATACTATCTTCCAATTCACAGATGCTTGTATAAATACTATCTTCCAATTTAATGTTTATGCTTGTATAAATACTATCTTACAATTTAATGTTTATGCTTGTATAAATACTATCTTCCAATTCACAGATGCTTGTATAAATACTATCTTCCAATTTAATGTTTATGCTTGTATAAATACTATCTTACAATTTAATGTTTATGCTTGTATAAATACTATCTTCCAATTCACAGATGCTTGTATAAATACTATCTTCCAATTCACAGATGCTTGTATAAATACTATCTTCCAATTCACAGATGCTTGTATAAATACTATCTTCCAATTTAATGTTTATGCTTGTATAAATACTATCTTACAATTTAATGTTTATGCTTGTATAAATACTATCTTCCAATTCACAGATGCTTGTATAAATACTATCTTCCAATTCACAGATGCTTGTATAAATACTATCTTCCAATTTAATGTTTATGCTTGTATAAATACTATCTTACAATTTAATGTTTATGCTTGTGTAAATACTATCTTCCAATTCACAGATGCTTGTATAAATACTATCTTCCAATTCACAGATGCTTGTATAAATACTATCTTCCAATTCACAGATGCTTGTATAAATACTATCTTCCAATTTAATGTTTATGCTTGTATAAATACTATCTTACAATTTAATGTTTATGCTTGTATAAATACTATCTTCCAATTCACAGATGCTTGTATAAATACTATCTTCCAATTCACAGATGCTTGTATAAATACTATCTTCCAATTTAATGTTTATGCTTGTATAAATACTATCTTACAATTTAATGTTTATGCTTGTGTAAATACTATCTTCCAATTCACAGATGCTTGTATAAATACTATCTTCCAATTCACAGATGCTTGTATAAATACTATCTTCCAATTCACAGATGCTTGTATAAATACTATCTTCCAATTCACAGATGCTTGTATAAATACTATCTTCCAATTCACAGATGCTTGTATAAATACTATCTTCCAATTCACAGATGCTTGTATAAATGCTATCTTACAATTTAATGTTTATGCTTGTATAAATACTATCTTCCAATTCACGGATGCTTGTATAAATACTATCTTCCAATTCACAGATGCTTGTATAAATACTTTCTTCCAATTCACAGATGCTTGTATAAATACTATCTTCCAATTTAATGTTTATGCTTGTATAAATACTATCTTACAATGTAATGTTTATGCTTGTATAAATACTATCTTCCAATTCACAGATGCTTGTATAAATACTATCTTCCAATTCACAGATACTTGTATAAATACTATCTTCCAATTCACAGATGCTTGTATAAATACTATCTTCCAATTCACAGATGCTTGTATAAATACTATCTTCCAATTCACAGATGCTTGTATAAATACTATCTTCCAATTTAATGTTTATGCTTGTATAAATACTATCTTACAATTTAATGTTTATGCTTGTATAAATACTATCTTCCAATTCACAGATGCTTGTATAAATACTATCTTCCAATTTAATGTTTATGCTTGTATAAATACTATCTTACAATTTAATGTTTATGCTTGTATAAATACTATCCTCCAATTCACAGATGCTTGTATAAATACTATCTTCCAATTCACAGATGCTTGTATAAATACTATCTTCCAATTCACAGATGCTTGTATAAATACTATCTTCCAATTTAATGTTTATGCTTGTATAAATACTATCTTACAATTTAATGTTTATGCTTGTATAAATACTATCTTCCAATTCACAGATGCTTGTATAAATACTATCTTCCAATTCACAGATGCTTGTATAAATACTATCTTCCAATTTAATGTTTATGCTTGTATAAATACTATCTTACAATTTAATGTTTATGCTTGTGTAAATACTATCTTCCAATTCACAGATGCTTGTATAAATACTATCTTCCAATTCACAGATGCTTGTATAAATACTATCTTCCAATTCACAGATGCTTGTATAAATACTATCTTCCAATTTAATGTTTATGCTTGTATAAATACTATCTTACAATTTAATGTTTATGCTTGTATAAATACTATCTTCCAATTCACAGATGCTTGTATAAATACTATCTTCCAATTTAATGTTTATGCTTGTATAAATACTATCTTACAATTTAATATTTATGCTTGTATAAATACTATCTTCCAATTCACAGATGCTTGTATAAATACTATCTTCCAATTCACAGATGCTTGTATAAATACTATCTTCCAATTCACAGATGCTTGTATAAATACTATCTTCCAATTTAATGCTTATGCTTGTATAAATACTATCTTACAATTTAATGTTTATGCTTGTATAAATACTATCTTCCAATTCACAGATGCTTGTATAAATACTATCTTCCAATTCACAGATGCTTGTATAAATACTATCTTCCAATTTAATGTTTATGCTTGTATAAATACTATCTTACAATTTAATGTTTATGCTTGTGTAAATATTATCTTCCAATTCACAGATGCTTGTATAAATACTATCTTCCAATTCACAGATGCTTGTATAAATACTATCTTCCAATTCACAGATGCTTGTATAAATACTATCTTCCAATTCACAGATGCTTGTATAAATACTATCTTCCAATTCACAGATGCTTGTATAAATACTATCTTCCAATTCACAGATGCTTGTATAAATACTATCTTCCAATTCACAGATGCTTGTATAAATGCTATCTTACAATTTAATGTTTATGCTTGTATAAATACTATCTTCCAATTCACGGATGCTTGTATAAATACTATCTTCCAATTCACAGATGCTTGTATAAATACTATCTTCCAATTTAATGTTTATGCTTGTATAAATACTATCTTACAATTTAATGTTTATGCTTGTATAAATACTATCTTCCAATTCACAGATGCTTGTATAAATACTATCTTCCAATTCACAGATGCTTGTATAAATACTATCTTCCAATTCACAGATGCTTGTATAAATACTATCTTACAATTTAATATTTATGCTTGTATAAATACTATCTTCCAATTCACAGATGCTTGTATAAATACTATCTTCCAATTCACAGATGCTTGTATAAATACTATCTTCCAATTCACAGATGCTTGTATAAATACTATCTTCCAATTCACAGATGCTTGTATAAATACTATCTTCCAATTCACAGATGCTTGTATAAATACTATCTTCCAATTCACAGATGCTTGTATAAATACTATCTTCCAATTTAATGTTTATGCTTGTATAAATACTATCTTACAATTTAATGTTTATGCTTGTGTAAATACTATCTTCCAATTCACAGATGCTTGTATAAATACTATCTTCCAATTCACAGATGCTTGTATAAATACTATCTTCCAATTCACAGATGCTTGTATAAATACTATCTTCCAATTCACAGATGCTTGTATAAATACTATCTTCCAATTCACAGATGCTTGTATAAATACTATCTTCCAATTCACAGATGCTTGTATAAATACTATCTTCCAATTCACAGATGCTTGTATAAATACTATCTTCCAATTCACAGATGCTTGTATAAATGCTATCTTACAATTTAATGTTTATGCTTGTATAAATACTATCTTCCAATTCACGGATGCTTGTATAAATACTATCTTCCAATTCACAGATGCTTGTATAAATACTTTCTTCCAATTCACAGATGCTTGTATAAATACTATCTTCCAATTTAATGTTTATGCTTGTATAAATACTATCTTACAATTTAATGTTTATGCTTGTATAAATACTATCTTCCAATTCACAGATGCTTGTATAAATACTATCTTCCAATTCACAGATGCTTGTATAAATACTATCTTCCAATTCACAGATGCTTGTATAAATACTATCTTCCAATTCACAGATGCTTGTATAAATACTATCTTCCAATTCACAGATGCTTGTATAAATACTATCTTCCAATTTAATGTTTATGCTTGTATAAATACTATCTTACAATTTAATGTTTATGCTTGTATAAATACTATCTTCCAATTCACAGATGCTTGTATAAATACTATCTTCCAATTTAATGTTTATGCTTGTATAAATACTATCTTACAATTTAATGTTTATGCTTGTATAAATACTATCTTCCAATTCACAGATGCTTGTATAAATACTATCTTCCAATTCACAGATGCTTGTATAAATACTATCTTCCAATTCACAGATGCTTGTATAAATACTATCTTCCAATTTAATGTTTATGCTTGTATAAATACTATCTTACAATTTAATGTTTATGCTTGTATAAATACTATCTTCCAATTCACAGATGCTTGTATAAATACTATCTTCCAATTCACAGATGCTTGTATAAATACTATCTTCCAATTTAATGTTTATGCTTGTATAAATACTATCTTACAATTTAATGTTTATGCTTGTGTAAATACTATCTTCCAATTCACAGATGCTTGTATAAATACTATCTTCCAATTCACAGATGCTTGTATAAATACTATCTTCCAATTCACAGATGCTTGTATAAATACTATCTTCCAATTTAATGTTTATGCTTGTATAAATACTATCTTACAATTTAATGTTTATGCTTGTATAAATACTATCTTCCAATTCACAGATGCTTGTATAAATACTATCTTCCAATTCACAGATGCTTGTATAAATACTATCTTCCAATTCAAAGATGCTTGTATAAATACTATCTTCCAATTCACAGATGCTTGTATAAATACTATCTTCCAATTCACAGATGCTTGTATAAATACTATCTTCCAATTTAATGTTTATGCTTGTATAAATACTATCTTACAATTTAATGTTTATGCTTGTATAAATACTATCTTCCAATTCACAGATGCTTGTATAAATACTATCTTCCAATTTAATGTTTATGCTTGTATAAATACTATCTTACAATTTAATATTTATGCTTGTATAAATACTATCTTCCAATTCACAGATGCTTGTATAAATACTATCTTCCAATTCACAGATGCTTGTATAAATACTATCTTCCAATTCACAGATGCTTGTATAAATACTATCTTCCAATTTAATGTTTATGCTTGTATAAATACTATCTTACAATTTAATGTTTATGCTTGTATAAATACTATCTTCCAATTCACAGATGCTTGTATAAATACTATCTTCCAATTCACAGATGCTTGTATAAATACTATCTTTCAATTTAATGTTTATGCTTGTATAAATACTATCTTACAATTTAATGTTTATGCTTGTGTAAATATTATCTTCCAATTCACAGATGCTTGTATAAATACTATCTTCCAATTCACAGATGCTTGTATAAATACTATCTTCCAATTCACAGATGCTTGTATAAATACTATCTTCCAATTCACGGATGCTTGTATAAATACTATCTTCCAATTCACAGATGCTTGTATAAATACTATCTTCCAATTTAATGTTTATGCTTGTATAAATACTATCTTACAATTTAATGTTTATGCTTGTATAAATACTATCTTCCAATTCACAGATGCTTGTATAAATACTATCTTCCAATTCACAGATGCTTGTATAAATACTATCTTCCAATTCACAGATGCTTGTATAAATACTATCTTCCAATTCACAGATGCTTGTATAAATACTATCTTCCAATTCACAGATGCTTGTATAAATACTATCTTCCAATTCACAGATGCTTGTATAAATGCTATCTTACAATTTAATGTTTATGCTTGTATAAATACTATCTTCCAATTTAATGTTTACGCTTGTATAAATACTATCTTCCAATTTAATGTTTACGCTTGTATAAATACTATCTTCTAATTTAATGTTTATGCTTGTATAAATACTATCTTCCAATTTAATGTTTACGCTTGTATAAATACTATCTTCCAATTTAATGTTTACGCTTGTATAAATACTATCTTCCAATTTAATGTTTATGCTTGTATAAATACTATCTTCTAATTTAATGTTTATGCTTGTATAAATACTATCTTCCAATATAATGTTTACGCTTGTATAAATACTATCTTCCAATTTAATGTTTACGCTTGTATAAATACTATCTTCCAATTTAATGTTTATGCTTGTATAAATACTATCTTCCAATTTAATGTTTACGCTTGTATAAATACTATCTTCCAATTTAATGTTTATGCTTGTATAAATACTATCTTACAATTTAATGTTTATGCTTGTATAAATACTATCTTCCAATTCACAGATGCTTGTATAAATACTATCTTCCAATTCACAGATGCTTGTATAAATACTATCTTCCAATTTAATGTTTATGCTTGTATAAATACTATCTTACAATTTAATGTTTATGCTTGTATAAATACTATCTTCCAATTCACAGATGCTTGTATAAATACTATCTTCCAATTCACAGATGCTTGTATAAATACTATCTTCCAATTCACAGATGCTTGTATAAATACTATCTTCCAATTCACAGATGCTTGTATAAATACTATCTTCCAATTCACAGATGCTTGTATAAATACTATCTTCCAATTTAATGTTTATGCTTGTATAAATACTATCTTACAATTTAATGTTTATGCTTGTATAAATACTATCTTCCAATTCACAGATGCTTGTATAAATACTATCTTCCAATTCACAGATGCTTGTATAAATACTATCTTCCAATTCACAGATGCTTGTATAAATACTATCTTCCAATTTAATGTTTATGCTTGTATAAATACTATCTTACAATTTAATGTTTATGCTTGTATAAATACTATCTTCCAATTCACAGATGCTTGTATAAATACTATCTTCCAATTCACAGATGCTTGTATAAATACTATCTTCCAATTTAATGTTTATGCTTGTATAAATACTATCTTACAATTTAATGTTTATGCTTGTGTAAATACTATCTTCCAATTCACAGATGCTTGTATAAATACTATCTTCCAATTCACAGATGCTTGTATAAATACTATCTTCCAATTCACAGATGCTTGTATAAATACTATCTTCCAATTCACAGATGCTTGTATAAATACTATCTTCCAATTCACAGATGCTTGTATAAATACTATCTTCCAATTCACAGATGCTTGTATAAATGCTATCTTACAATTTAATGTTTATGCTTGTATAAATACTATCTTCCAATTCACGGATGCTTGTATAAATACTATCTTCCAATTCACAGATGCTTGTATAAATACTATCTTCCAATTCACAGATGCTTGTATAAATACTATCTTCCAATTTAATGTTTATGCTTGTATAAATACTATCTTACAATTTAATGTTTATGCTTGTATAAATACTATCTTCCAATTCACAGATGCTTGTATAAATACTATCTTCCAATTCACAGATGCTTGTATAAATACTAACTTCCAATTCACAGATGCTTGTATAAATACTATCTTCCAATTCACAGATGCTTGTATAAATACTATCTTCCAATTCACAGATGCTTGTATAAATACTATCTTCCAATTCACAGATGCTTGTATAAATACTATCTTCCAATTCACAGATGCTTGTATAAATACTATCTTCCAATTTAATGTTTCTGCTTGTATAAATACTATCTTACAATTTAATGTTTATGCTTGTGTAAATACTATCTTAAAATTCACAGATGCTTGTATAAATACTATCTTCCAATTCACAGATGCTTGTATAAATACTATCTTCCAATTCACAGATGCTTGTATAAATACTATCTTCCAATTCACAGATGCTTGTATAAATACTATCTTCCAATTCACAGATGCTTGTATAAATACTATCTTCCAATTCACAGATGCTTGTATAAATACTATCTTCCAATTCACAGATGCTTGTATAAATACTATCTTCCAATTCACAGATGCTTGTATAAATACTATCTTCCAATTTAATGTTTATGCTTGTATAAATACTATCTTACAATTTAATGTTTATGCTTGTATAAATACTATCTTCCAATTCACAGATGCTTGTATAAATACTATCTTCCAATTCACAGATGCTTGTATAAATACTATCTTCCAATTTAATGTTTATGCTTGTATAAATACTATCTTACAATTTAATGTTTATGCTTGTGTAAATACTATCTTCCAATTCACAGATGCTTGTATAAATACTATCTTCCAATTCACAGATGCTTGTATAAATACTATCTTCCAATTCACAGATGCTTGTATAAATACTATCTTCCAATTTAATGTTTATGCTTGTATAAATACTATCTTACAATTTAATGTTTATGCTTGTATAAATACTATCTTCCAATTCACAGATGCTTGTATAAATACTATCTTCCAATTTAATGTTTATGCTTGTATAAATACTATCTTACAATTTAATATTTATGCTTGTATAAATACTATCTTCCAATTCACAGATGCTTGTATAAATACTATCTTCCAATTCACAGATGCTTGTATAAATACTATCTTCCAATTCACAGATGCTTGTATAAATACTATCTTCCAATTTAATGTTTATGCTTGTATAAATACTATCTTACAATTTAATGTTTATGCTTGTGTAAATATTATCTTCCAATTCACAGATGCTTGTATAAATACTATCTTCCAATTCACAGATGCTTGTATAAATACTATCTTCCAATTCACAGATGCTTGTATAAATACTATCTTCCAATTCACAGATGCTTGTATAAATACTATCTTCCAATTCACAGATGCTTGTATAAATACTATCTTCCAATTCACAGATGCTTGTATAAATACTATCTTCCAATTCACAGATGCTTGTATAAATGCTATCTTACAATTTAATGTTTATGCTTGTATAAATACTATCTTCCAATTCACGGATGCTTGTATAAATACTATCTTCCAATTCACAGATGCTTGTATAAATAATATCTTCCAATTTAATGTTTATGCTTGTATAAATACTATCTTACAATTTAATGTTTATGCTTGTATAAATACTATCTTCCAATTCACAGATGCTTGTATAAATACTATCTTCCAATTCACAGATGCTTGTATAAATACTATCTTCCAATTCACAGATGCTTGTATAAATACTATCTTACAATTTAATATTTATGCTTGTATAAATACTATCTTCCAATTCACAGATGCTTGTATAAATACTATCTTCCAATTCACAGATGCTTGTATAAATACTATCTTCCAATTCACAGATGCTTGTATAAATACTATCTTCCAATTCACAGATGCTTGTATAAATACTATCTTCCAATTCACAGATGCTTGTATAAATACTATCTTCCAATTCACAGATGCTTGTATAAATACTATCTTCCAATTTAATGTTTATGCTTGTATAAATACTATCTTACAATTTAATGTTTATGCTTGTGTAAATACTATCTTCCAATTCACAGATGCTTGTATAAATACTATCTTCCAATTCACAGATGCTTGTATAAATACTATCTTCCAATTCACAGATGCTTGTATAAATACTATCTTCCAATTCACAGATGCTTGTATAAATACTATCTTCCAATTCACAGATGCTTGTATAAATACTATCTTCCAATTCACAGATGCTTGTATAAATACTATCTTCCAATTCACAGATGCTTGTATAAATACTATCTTCCAATTCACAGATGCTTGTATAAATGCTATCTTACAATTTAATGTTTATGCTTGTATAAATACTATCTTCCAATTCACGGATGCTTGTATAAATACTATCTTCCAATTCACAGATGCTTGTATAAATACTTTCTTCCAATTCACAGATGCTTGTATAAATACTATCTTCCAATTTAATGTTTATGCTTGTATAAATACTATCTTACAATTTAATGTTTATGCTTGTATAAATACTATCTTCCAATTCACAGATGCTTGTATAAATACTATCTTCCAATTCACAGATGCTTGTATAAATACTATCTTCCAATTCACAGATGCTTGTATAAATACTATCTTCCAATTCACAGATGCTTGTATAAATACTATCTTCCAATTCACAGATGCTTGTATAAATACTATCTTCCAATTTAATGTTTATGCTTGTATAAATACTATCTTACAATTTAATGTTTATGCTTGTATAAATACTATCTTCCAATTCACAGATGCTTGTATAAATACTATCTTCCAATTTAATGTTTATGCTTGTATAAATACTATCTTACAATTTAATGTTTATGCTTGTATAAATACTATCTTCCAATTCACAGATGCTTGTATAAATACTATCTTCCAATTCACAGATGCTTGTATAAATACTATCTTCCAATTCACAGATGCTTGTATAAATACTATCTTCCAATTCACAGATGCTTGTATAAATACTATCTTCCAATTCACAGATGCTTGTATAAATACTATCTTCCAATTCACAGATGCTTGTATAAATGCTATCTTACAATTTAATGTTTATGCTTGTATAAATACTATCTTCCAATTTAATGTTTACGCTTGTATAAATACTATCTTCTAATTTAATGTTTATGCTTGTATAAATACTATCTTCCAATTTAATGTTTACGCTTGTATAAATACTATCTTCCAATTTAATGTTTACGCTTGTATAAATACTATCTTCCAATTTAATGTTTACGCTTGTATAAATACTATCTTCCAATTTAATGTTTATGCTTGTATAAATACTATCTTCCAATTTAATGTTTACGCTTGTATAAATACTATCTTCCAATTTAATGTTTATGCTTGTATAAATACTATCTTCCAATTCACAGATGCTTGTATAAATACTATCTTCCAATTCACAGATGCTTGTATAAATACTATCTTCCAATTCACAGATGCTTGTATAAATACTATCTTCCAATTCACAGATGCTTGTATAAATACTATCTTCCAATTTAATGTTTACGCTTGTATAAATACTATCTTCCAATTTAATGTTTATGCTTGTATAAATACTATCTTCCAATTTAATGTTTACGCTTGTATAAATACTATCTTCCAATTTAATGTTTATGCTTGTATAAATACTATCTTCCAATTCACAGATGCTTGTATAAATACTATCTTCCAATTCACAGATGCTTGTATAAATACTATCTTCCAATTCACAGATGCTTGTATAAATACTATCTTCCAATTCACAGATGCTTGTATAAATACTATCTTCCAATTTAATGTTTATGCTTGTATAAATACTATCTTACAATTTAATGTTTATGCTTGTATAAATACTATCTTCCAATTCACAGATGCTTGTATAAATACTATCTTCCAATTCACAGATGCTTGTATAAATACTATCTTCCAATTTAATGTTTATGCTTGTATAAATACTATCTTACAATTTAATGTTTATGCTTGTGTAAATACTATCTTCCAATTCACAGATGCTTGTATAAATACTATCTTCCAATTCACAGATGCTTGTATAAATACTATCTTCCAATTCACAGATGCTTGTATAAATACTATCTTCCAATTCACAGATGCTTGTATAAATACTATCTTCCAATTCACAGATGCTTGTATAAATACTATCTTCCAATTCACAGATGCTTGTATAAATACTATCTTCCAATTCACAGATGCTTGTATAAATACTATCTTCCAATTCACAGATGCTTGTATAAATGCTATCTTACAATTTAATGTTTATGCTTGTATAAATACTATCTTCCAATTCACGGATGCTTGTATAAATACTATCTTCCAATTCACAGATGCTTGTATAAATACTATCTTCCAATTCACAGATGCTTGTATAAATACTATCTTCCAATTTAATGTTTATGCTTGTATAAATACTATCTTACAATTTAATGTTTATGCTTGTATAAATACTATCTTCCAATTCACAGATGCTTGTATAAATACTATCTTCCAATTCACAGATGCTTGTATAAATACTAACTTCCAATTCACAGATGCTTGTATAAATACTATCTTCCAATTCACAGATGCTTGTATAAATACTATCTTCCAATTCACAGATGCTTGTATAAATACTATCTTCCAATTCACAGATGCTTGTATAAATACTATCTTCCAATTCACAGATGCTTGTATAAATACTATCTTCCAATTCACAGATGCTTGTATAAATACTATCTTCCAATTCACAGATGCTTGTATAAATACTATCTTCCAATTCACAGATGCTTGTATAAATACTATCTTCCAATTCACAGATGCTTGTATAAATACTATCTTCCAATTCACAGATGCTTGTATAAATACTATCTTCCAATTCACAGATGCTTGTATAAATACTATCTTCCAATTCACAGATGCTTGTATAAATACTATCTTCCAATTCACAGATGCTTGTATAAATGCTATCTTACAATTTAATGTTTATGCTTGTATAAATACTATCTTACAATTTAATGTTTATGCTTGTATAAATACTATCTTCCAATTCACAGATGCTTGTATAAATACTATCTTCCAATTTAATGTTTATGCTTGTATAAATACTATCTTACAATTTAATGTTTATGCTTGTATAAATACTATCCTCCAATTCACAGATGCTTGTATAAATACTATCTTCCAATTCACAGATGCTTGTATAAATACTATCTTCCAATTCACAGATGCTTGTATAAATACTATCTTCCAATTTAATGTTTATGCTTGTATAAATACTATCTTACAATTTAATGTTTATGCTTGTATAAATACTATCTTCCAATTCACAGATGCTTGTATAAATACTATCTTCCAATTCACAGATGCTTGTATAAATACTATCTTCCAATTTAATGTTTATGCTTGTATAAATACTATCTTACAATTTAATGTTTATGCTTGTGTAAATACTATCTTCCAATTCACAGATGCTTGTATAAATACTATCTTCCAATTCACAGATGCTTGTATAAATACTATCTTCCAATTCACAGATGCTTGTATAAATACTATCTTCCAATTTAATGTTTATGCTTGTATAAATACTATCTTACAATTTAATGTTTATGCTTGTATAAATACTATCTTCCAATTCACAGATGCTTGTATAAATACTATCTTCCAATTTAATGTTTATGCTTGTATAAATACTATCTTACAATTTAATATTTATGCTTGTATAAATACTATCTTCCAATTCACAGATGCTTGTATAAATACTATCTTCCAATTCACAGATGCTTGTATAAATACTATCTTCCAATTCACAGATGCTTGTATAAATACTATCTTCCAATTTAATGTTTATGCTTGTATAAATACTATCTTACAATTTAATGTTTATGCTTGTATAAATACTATCTTCCAATTCACAGATGCTTGTATAAATACTATCTTCCAATTCACAGATGCTTGTATAAATACTATCTTCCAATTTAATGTTTATGCTTGTATAAATACTATCTTACAATTTAATGTTTATGCTTGTGTAAATATTATCTTCCAATTCACAGATGCTTGTATAAATACTATCTTCCAATTCACAGATGCTTGTATAAATACTATCTTCCAATTCACAGATGCTTGTATAAATACTATCTTCCAATTCACAGATGCTTGTATAAATACTATCTTCCAATTCACAGATGCTTGTATAAATACTATCTTCCAATTCACAGATGCTTGTATAAATACTATCTTCCAATTCACAGATGCTTGTATAAATGCTATCTTACAATTTAATGTTTATGCTTGTATAAATACTATCTTCCAATTCACGGATGCTTGTATAAATACTATCTTCCAATTCACAGATGCTTGTATAAATAATATCTTCCAATTTAATGTTTATGCTTGTATAAATACTATCTTACAATTTAATGTTTATGCTTGTATAAATACTATCTTCCAATTCACAGATGCTTGTATAAATACTATCTTCCAATTCACAGATGCTTGTATAAATACTATCTTCCAATTCACAGATGCTTGTATAAATACTATCTTACAATTTAATATTTATGCTTGTATAAATACTATCTTCCAATTCACAGATGCTTGTATAAATACTATCTTCCAATTCACAGATGCTTGTATAAATACTATCTTCCAATTCACAGATGCTTGTATAAATACTATCTTCCAATTCACAGATGCTTGTATAAATACTATCTTCCAATTCACAGATGCTTGTATAAATACTATCTTCCAATTCACAGATGCTTGTATAAATACTATCTTCCAATTTAATGTTTATGCTTGTATAAATACTATCTTACAATTTAATGTTTATGCTTGTGTAAATACTATCTTCCAATTCACAGATGCTTGTATAAATACTATCTTCCAATTCACAGATGCTTGTATAAATACTATCTTCCAATTCACAGATGCTTGTATAAATACTATCTTCCAATTCACAGATGCTTGTATAAATACTATCTTCCAATTCACAGATGCTTGTATAAATACTATCTTCCAATTCACAGATGCTTGTATAAATACTATCTTCCAATTCACAGATGCTTGTATAAATACTATCTTCCAATTCACAGATGCTTGTATAAATGCTATCTTACAATTTAATGTTTATGCTTGTATAAATACTATCTTCCAATTCACGGATGCTTGTATAAATACTATCTTCCAATTCACAGATGCTTGTATAAATACTTTCTTCCAATTCACAGATGCTTGTATAAATACTATCTTCCAATTTAATGTTTATGCTTGTATAAATACTATCTTACAATTTAATGTTTATGCTTGTATAAATACTATCTTCCAATTCACAGATGCTTGTATAAATACTATCTTCCAATTCACAGATGCTTGTATAAATACTATCTTCCAATTCACAGATGCTTGTATAAATACTATCTTCCAATTCACAGATGCTTGTATAAATACTATCTTCCAATTCACAGATGCTTGTATAAATACTATCTTCCAATTTAATGTTTATGCTTGTATAAATACTATCTTACAATTTAATGTTTATGCTTGTATAAATACTATCTTCCAATTCACAGATGCTTGTATAAATACTATCTTCCAATTTAATGTTTATGCTTGTATAAATACTATCTTACAATTTAATGTTTATGCTTGTATAAATACTATCTACCAATTCACAGATGCTTGTATAAATACTATCTTCCAATTCACAGATGCTTGTATAAATACTATCTTCCAATTCACAGATGCTTGTATAAATACTATCTTCCAATTTAATGTTTATGCTTGTATAAATACTATCTTACAATTTAATGTTTATGCTTGTATAAATACTATCTTCCAATTCACAGATGCTTGTATAAATACTATCTTCCAATTCACAGATGCTTGTATAAATACTATCTTCCAATTTAATGTTTATGCTTGTATAAATACTATCTTACAATTTAATGTTTATGCTTGTGTAAATACTATCTTCCAATTCACAGATGCTTGTATAAATACTATCTTCCAATTCACAGATGCTTGTATAAATACTATCTTCCAATTCACAGATGCTTGTATAAATACTATCTTCCAATTTAATGTTTATGCTTGTATAAATACTATCTTACAATTTAATGTTTATGCTTGTATAAATACTATCTTCCAATTCACAGATGCTTGTATAAATACTATCTTCCAATTCACAGATGCTTGTATAAATACTATCTTACAATTTAATATTTATGCTTGTATAAATACTATCTTCCAATTCACAGATGCTTGTATAAATACTATCTTCCAATTCACAGATGCTTGTATAAATACTATCTTCCAATTTAATGTTTATGCTTGTATAAATACTATCTTACAATTTAATGTTTATGCTTGTATAAATACTATCTTCCAATTCACAGATGCTTGTATAAATACTATCTTCCAATTTAATGTTTATGCTTGTATAAATACTATCTTACAATTTAATGTTTATGCTTGTATAAATACTATCTTCCAATTCACAGATGCTTGTATAAATACTATCTTCCAATTCACAGATGCTTGTATAAATACTATCTTCCAATTCACAGATGCTTGTATAAATACTATCTTCCAATTTAATGTTTATGCTTGTATAAATACTATCTTACAATTTAATGTTTATGCTTGTATAAATACTATCTTCCAATTCACAGATGCTTGTATAAATACTATCTTCCAATTCACAGATGCTTGTATAAATACTATCTTCCAATTTAATGTTTATGCTTGTATAAATACTATCTTACAATTTAATGTTTATGCTTGTGTAAATACTATCTTCCAATTCACAGATGCTTGTATAAATACTATCTTCCAATTCACAGATGCTTGTATAAATACTATCTTCCAATTCACAGATGCTTGTATAAATACTATCTTCCAATTTAATGTTTATGCTTGTATAAATACTATCTTACAATTTAATGTTTATGCTTGTATAAATACTATCTTCCAATTCACAGATGCTTGTATAAATACTATCTTCCAATTCACAGATGCTTGTATAAATACTATCTTCCAATTTAATGTTTATGCTTGTATAAATACTATCTTACAATTTAATGTTTATGCTTGTGTAAATATTATCTTCCAATTCACAGATGCTTGTATAAATACTATCTTCCAATTCACAGATGCTTGTATAAATACTATCTTCCAATTCACAGATGCTTGTATAAATACTATCTTCCAATTCACAGATGCTTGTATAAATACTATCTTCCAATTCACAGATGCTTGTATAAATAATATCTTCCAATTCACAGATGCTTGTATAAATACTATCTTCCAATTCACAGATGCTTGTATAAATACTATCTTCCAATTTAATGTTTATGCTTGTATAAATACTATCTTACAATTTAATGTTTATGCTTGTGTAAATACTATCTTCCAATTCACAGATGCTTGTATAAATACTATCTTCCAATTCACAGATGCTTGTATAAATACTATCTTCCAATTCACAGATGCTTGTATAAATACTATCTTCCAATTCACAGATGCTTGTATAAATACTATCTTCCAATTCACAGATGCTTGTATAAATACTATCTTCCAATTCACAGATGCTTGTATAAATGCTATCTTACAATTTAATGTTTATGCTTGTATAAATACTATCTTCCAATTCACGGATGCTTGTATAAATACTATCTTCCAATTCACAGATGCTTGTATAAATACTTTCTTCCAATTCACAGATGCTTGTATAAATACTATCTTCCAATTTAATGTTTATGCTTGTATAAATACTATCTTACAATTTAATGTTTATGCTTGTATAAATACTATCTTCCAATTCACAGATGCTTGTATAAATACTATCTTCCAATTCACAGATGCTTGTATAAATACTATCTTCCAATTCACAGATGCTTGTATAAATACTATCTTCCAATTCACAGATGCTTGTATAAATACTATCTTCCAATTCACAGATGCTTGTATAAATACTATCTTCCAATTTAATGTTTATGCTTGTATAAATACTATCTTACAATTTAATGTTTATGCTTGTATAAATACTATCTTCCAATTCACAGATGCTTGTATAAATACTATCTTCCAATTTAATGTTTATGCTTGTATAAATACTATCTTACAATTTAATGTTTATGCTTGTATAAATACTATCCTCCAATTCACAGATGCTTGTATAAATACTATCTTCCAATTCACAGATGCTTGTATAAATACTATCTTCCAATTCACAGATGCTTGTATAAATACTATCTTCCAATTTAATGTTTATGCTTGTATAAATACTATCTTACAATTTAATGTTTATGCTTGTATAAATACTATCTTCCAATTCACAGATGCTTGTATAAATGCTATCTTACAATTTAATGTTTATGCTTGTATAAATACTATCTTCCAATTCACGGATGCTTGTATAAATACTATCTTCCAATTCACAGATGCTTGTATAAATACTTTCTTCCAATTCACAGATGCTTGTATAAATACTATCTTCCAATTTAATGTTTATGCTTGTATAAATACTATCTTACAATTTAATGTTTATGCTTGTATAAATACTATCTTCCAATTCACAGATGCTTGTATAAATACTATCTTCCAATTCACAGATGCTTGTATAAATACTATCTTCCAATTCACAGATGCTTGTATAAATACTATCTTCCAATTCACAGATGCTTGTATAAATACTATCTTCCAATTCACAGATGCTTGTATAAATACTATCTTCCAATTTAATGTTTATGCTTGTATAAATACTATCTTACAATTTAATGTTTATGCTTGTATAAATACTATCTTCCAATTCACAGATGCTTGTATAAATACTATCTTCCAATTTAATGTTTATGCTTGTATAAATACTATCTTACAATTTAATGTTTATGCTTGTATAAATACTATCTTCCAATTCACAGATGCTTGTATAAATACTATCTTCCAATTCACAGATGCTTGTATAAATACTATCTTCCAATTCACAGATGCTTGTATAAATACTATCTTCCAATTTAATGTTTATGCTTGTATAAATACTATCTTACAATTTAATGTTTATGCTTGTATAAATACTATCTTCCAATTCACAGATGCTTGTATAAATACTATCTTCCAATTCACAGATGCTTGTATAAATACTATCTTCCAATTTAATGTTTATGCTTGTATAAATACTATCTTACAATTTAATGTTTATGCTTGTGTAAATACTATCTTCCAATTCACAGATGCTTGTATAAATACTATCTTCCAATTCACAGATGCTTGTATAAATACTATCTTCCAATTCACAGATGCTTGTATAAATACTATCTTCCAATTTAATGTTTATGCTTGTATAAATACTATCTTACAATTTAATGTTTATGCTTGTATAAATACTATCTTCCAATTCACAGATGCTTGTATAAATACTATCTTCCAATTCACAGATGCTTGTATAAATACTATCTTCCAATTCAAAGATGCTTGTATAAATACTATCTTCCAATTCACAGATGCTTGTATAAATACTATCTTCCAATTCACAGATGCTTGTATAAATACTATCTTCCAATTTAATGTTTATGCTTGTATAAATACTATCTTACAATTTAATGTTTATGCTTGTATAAATACTATCTTCCAATTCACAGATGCTTGTATAAATACTATCTTCCAATTTAATGTTTATGCTTGTATAAATACTATCTTACAATTTAATATTTATGCTTGTATAAATACTATCTTCCAATTCACAGATGCTTGTATAAATACTATCTTCCAATTCACAGATGCTTGTATAAATACTATCTTCCAATTCACAGATGCTTGTATAAATACTATCTTCCAATTTAATGTTTATGCTTGTATAAATACTATCTTACAATTTAATGTTTATGCTTGTATAAATACTATCTTCCAATTCACAGATGCTTGTATAAATACTATCTTCCAATTCACAGATGCTTGTATAAATACTATCTTCCAATTTAATGTTTATGCTTGTATAAATACTATCTTACAATTTAATGTTTATGCTTGTGTAAATATTATCTTCCAATTCACAGATGCTTGTATAAATACTATCTTCCAATTCACAGATGCTTGTATAAATACTATCTTCCAATTCACAGATGCTTGTATAAATACTATCTTCCAATTCACAGATGCTTGTATAAATACTATCTTCCAATTCACAGATGCTTGTATAAATAATATCTTCCAATTCACAGATGCTTGTATAAATACTATCTTCCAATTCACAGATGCTTGTATAAATACTATCTTCCAATTTAATGTTTATGCTTGTATAAATACTATCTTACAATTTAATGTTTATGCTTGTGTAAATACTATCTTCCAATTCACAGATGCTTGTATAAATACTATCTTCCAATTCACAGATGCTTGTATAAATACTATCTTCCAATTCACAGATGCTTGTATAAATACTATCTTCCAATTCACAGATGCTTGTATAAATACTATCTTCCAATTCACAGATGCTTGTATAAATACTATCTTCCAATTCACAGATGCTTGTATAAATGCTATCTTACAATTTAATGTTTATGCTTGTATAAATACTATCTTCCAATTCACGGATGCTTGTATAAATACTATCTTCCAATTCACAGATGCTTGTATAAATACTTTCTTCCAATTCACAGATGCTTGTATAAATACTATCTTCCAATTTAATGTTTATGCTTGTATAAATACTATCTTACAATTTAATGTTTATGCTTGTATAAATACTATCTTCCAATTCACAGATGCTTGTATAAATACTATCTTCCAATTCACAGATGCTTGTATAAATACTATCTTCCAATTCACAGATGCTTGTATAAATACTATCTTCCAATTCACAGATGCTTGTATAAATACTATCTTCCAATTCACAGATGCTTGTATAAATACTATCTTCCAATTTAATGTTTATGCTTGTATAAATACTATCTTACAATTTAATGTTTATGCTTGTATAAATACTATCTTCCAATTCACAGATGCTTGTATAAATACTATCTTCCAATTTAATGTTTATGCTTGTATAAATACTATCTTACAATTTAATGTTTATGCTTGTATAAATACTATCCTCCAATTCACAGATGCTTGTATAAATACTATCTTCCAATTCACAGATGCTTGTATAAATACTATCTTCCAATTCACAGATGCTTGTATAAATACTATCTTCCAATTTAATGTTTATGCTTGTATAAATACTATCTTACAATTTAATGTTTATGCTTGTATAAATACTATCTTCCAATTCACAGATGCTTGTATAAATACTATCTTCCAATTCACAGATGCTTGTATAAATACTATCTTCCAATTTAATGTTTATGCTTGTATAAATACTATCTTACAATTTAATGTTTATGCTTGTGTAAATACTATCTTCCAATTCACAGATGCTTGTATAAATACTATCTTCCAATTCACAGATGCTTGTATAAATACTATCTTCCAATTCACAGATGCTTGTATAAATACTATCTTCCAATTTAATGTTTATGCTTGTATAAATACTATCTTACAATTTAATGTTTATGCTTGTATAAATACTATCTTCCAATTCACAGATGCTTGTATAAATACTATCTTCCAATTTAATGTTTATGCTTGTATAAATACTATCTTACAATTTAATATTTATGCTTGTATAAATACTATCTTCCAATTCACAGATGCTTGTATAAATACTATCTTCCAATTCACAGATGCTTGTATAAATACTATCTTCCAATTCACAGATGCTTGTATAAATACTATCTTCCAATTTAATGTTTATGCTTGTATAAATACTATCTTACAATTTAATGTTTATGCTTGTATAAATACTATCTTCCAATTCACAGATGCTTGTATAAATACTATCTTCCAATTCACAGATGCTTGTATAAATACTATCTTCCAATTTAATGTTTATGCTTGTATAAATACTATCTTACAATTTAATGTTTATGCTTGTGTAAATATTATCTTCCAATTCACAGATGCTTGTATAAATACTATCTTCCAATTCACAGATGCTTGTATAAATACTATCTTCCAATTCACAGATGCTTGTATAAATACTATCTTCCAATTCACAGATGCTTGTATAAATACTATCTTCCAATTCACAGATGCTTGTATAAATACTATCTTCCAATTCACAGATGCTTGTATAAATACTATCTTCCAATTCACAGATGCTTGTATAAATGCTATCTTACAATTTAATGTTTATGCTTGTATAAATACTATCTTCCAATTCACGGATGCTTGTATAAATACTATCTTCCAATTCACAGATGCTTGTATAAATACTATCTTCCAATTTAATGTTTATGCTTGTATAAATACTATCTTACAATTTAATGTTTATGCTTGTATAAATACTATCTTCCAATTCACAGATGCTTGTATAAATACTATCTTCCAATTCACAGATGCTTGTATAAATACTATCTTCCAATTCACAGATGCTTGTATAAATACTATCTTACAATTTAATATTTATGCTTGTATAAATACTATCTTCCAATTCACAGATGCTTGTATAAATACTATCTTCCAATTCACAGATGCTTGTATAAATACTATCTTCCAATTCACAGATGCTTGTATAAATACTATCTTCCAATTCACAGATGCTTGTATAAATACTATCTTCCAATTCACAGATGCTTGTATAAATACTATCTTCCAATTCACAGATGCTTGTATAAATACTATCTTCCAATTTAATGTTTATGCTTGTATAAATACTATCTTACAATTTAATGTTTATGCTTGTGTAAATACTATCTTCCAATTCACAGATGCTTGTATAAATACTATCTTCCAATTCACAGATGCTTGTATAAATACTATCTTCCAATTCACAGATGCTTGTATAAATACTATCTTCCAATTCACAGATGCTTGTATAAATACTATCTTCCAATTCACAGATGCTTGTATAAATACTATCTTCCAATTCACAGATGCTTGTATAAATACTATCTTCCAATTCACAGATGCTTGTATAAATACTATCTTCCAATTCACAGATGCTTGTATAAATGCTATCTTACAATTTAATGTTTATGCTTGTATAAATACTATCTTCCAATTCACGGATGCTTGTATAAATACTATCTTCCAATTCACAGATGCTTGTATAAATACTTTCTTCCAATTCACAGATGCTTGTATAAATACTATCTTCCAATTTAATGTTTATGCTTGTATAAATACTATCTTACAATTTAATGTTTATGCTTGTATAAATACTATCTTCCAATTCACAGATGCTTGTATAAATACTATCTTCCAATTCACAGATGCTTGTATAAATACTATCTTCCAATTCACAGATGCTTGTATAAATACTATCTTCCAATTCACAGATGCTTGTATAAATACTATCTTCCAATTCACAGATGCTTGTATAAATACTATCTTCCAATTTAATGTTTATGCTTGTATAAATACTATCTTACAATTTAATGTTTATGCTTGTATAAATACTATCTTCCAATTCACAGATGCTTGTATAAATACTATCTTCCAATTTAATGTTTATGCTTGTATAAATACTATCTTACAATTTAATGTTTATGCTTGTATAAATACTATCTTCCAATTCACAGATGCTTGTATAAATACTATCTTCCAATTCACAGATGCTTGTATAAATACTATCTTCCAATTCACAGATGCTTGTATAAATACTATCTTCCAATTTAATGTTTATGCTTGTATAAATACTATCTTACAATTTAATGTTTATGCTTGTATAAATACTATCTTCCAATTCACAGATGCTTGTATAAATACTATCTTCCAATTCACAGATGCTTGTATAAATACTATCTTCCAATTTAATGTTTATGCTTGTATAAATACTATCTTACAATTTAATGTTTATGCTTGTGTAAATACTATCTTCCAATTCACAGATGCTTGTATAAATACTATCTTCCAATTCACAGATGCTTGTATAAATACTATCTTCCAATTCACAGATGCTTGTATAAATACTATCTTACAATTTAATGTTTATGCTTGTATAAATACTATCTTCCAATTCACAGATGCTTGTATAAATACTATCTTACAATTTAATATTTATGCTTGTATAAATACTATCTTCCAATTCACAGATGCTTGTATAAATACTATCTTCCAATTCACAGATGCTTGTATAAATACTATCTTCCAATTCACAGATGCTTGTATAAATACTATCTTCCAATTTAATGTTTATGCTTGTATAAATACTATCTTACAATTTAATGTTTATGCTTGTATAAATACTATCTTCCAATTCACAGATGCTTGTATAATACTATCTTCCAATTTAATGTTTATGCTTGTATAAATACTATCTTACAATTTAATGTTTATGCTTGTGTAAATATTATCTTCCAATTCACAGATGCTTGTATAAATACTATCTTCCAATTCACAGATGCTTGTATAAATACTATCTTCCAATTCACAGATGCTTGTATAAATACTATCTTCCAATTCACAGATGCTTGTATAAATACTATCTTCCAATTCACAGATGCTTGTATAAATAATATCTTCCAATTCACAGATGCTTGTATAAATACTATCTTCCAATTCACAGATGCTTGTATAAATGCTATCTTACAATTTAATGTTTATGCTTGTATAAATACTATCTTCCAATTCACGGATGCTTGTATAAATACTATCTTCCAATTCACAGATGCTTGTATAAATACTATCTTCCAATTTAATGTTTATGCTTGTATAAATACTATCTTACAATTTAATGTTTATGCTTGTATAAATACTATCTTCCAATTCACAGATGCTTGTATAAATACTATCTTCCAATTCACAGATGCTTGTATAAATACTATCTTCCAATTCACAGATGCTTGTATAAATACTATCTTCCAATTCACAGATGCTTGTATAAATACTATCTTCCAATTCACAGATGCTTGTATAAATACTATCTTCCAATTCACAGATGCTTGTATAAATGCTATCTTACAATTTAATGTTTATGCTTGTATAAATACTATCTTCCAATTTAATGTTTACGCTTGTATAAATACTATCTTCCAATTTAATGTTTACGCTTGTATAAATACTATCTTCTAATTTAATGTTTATGCTTGTATAAATACTATCTTCCAATTTAATGTTTACGCTTGTATAAATACTATCTTCCAATTTAATGTTTACGCTTGTATAAATACTATCTTCCAATTTAATGTTTATGCTTGTATAAATACTATCTTCCAATTTAATGTTTACGCTTGTATAAATACTATCTTCCAATTTAATGTTTATGCTTGTATAAATACTATCTTCCAATTCACAGATGCTTGTATAAATACTATCTTCCAATTCACAGATGCTTGTATAAATACTATCTTCCAATTCACAGATGCTTGTATAAATACTATCTTCCAATTCACAGATGCTTGTATAAATACTATCTTCCAATTTAATGTTTACGCTTGTATAAATACTATCTTCCAATTTAATGTTTATGCTTGTATAAATACTATCTTCCAATTTAATGTTTACGCTTGTATAAATACTATCTTCCAATTTAATGTTTATGCTTGTATAAATACTATCTTCCAATTCACAGATGCTTGTATAAATACTATCTTCCAATTCACAGATGCTTGTATAAATACTATCTTCCAATTCACAGATGCTTGTATAAATACTATCTTCCAATTCACAGATGCTTGTATAAATACTATCTTCCAATTTAATGTTTATGCTTGTATAAATACTATCTTACAATTTAATGTTTATGCTTGTATAAATACTATCTTCCAATTCACAGATGCTTGTATAAATACTATCTTCCAATTCACAGATGCTTGTATAAATACTATCTTCCAATTTAATGTTTATGCTTGTATAAATACTATCTTACAATTTAATGTTTATGCTTGTATAAATACTATCTTCCAATTCACAGATGCTTGTATAAATACTATCTTCCAATTCACAGATGCTTGTATAAATACTATCTTCCAATTCACAGATGCTTGTATAAATACTATCTTCCAATTCACAGATGCCTGTATAAATACTATCTTCCAATTTAATGTTTATGCTTGTATAAATACTATCTTACAATTTAATGTTTATGCTTGTATAAATACTATCTTCCAATTCACAGATGCTTGTATAAATACTATCTTCCAATTCACAGATGCTTGTATAAATACTATCTTCCAATTCACAGATGCTTGTATAAATACTATCTTCCAATTTAATGTTTATGCTTGTATAAATACTATCTTACAATTTAATGTTTATGCTTGTATAAATACTATCTTCCAATTCACAGATGCTTGTATAAATACTATCTTCCAATTCACAGATGCTTGTATAAATACTATCTTCCAATTTAATGTTTATGCTTGTATAAATACTATCTTACAATTTAATGTTTATGCTTGTGTAAATACTATCTTCCAATTCACAGATGCTTGTATAAATACTATCTTCCAATTCACAGATGCTTGTATAAATACTATCTTCCAATTCACAGATGCTTGTATAAATACTATCTTCCAATTCACAGATGCTTGTATAAATACTATCTTCCAATTCACAGATGCTTGTATAAATACTATCTTCCAATTCACAGATGCTTGTATAAATACTATCTTCCAATTCACAGATGCTTGTATAAATACTATCTTCCAATTCACAGATGCTTGTATAAATGCTATCTTACAATTTAATGTTTATGCTTGTATAAATACTATCTTCCAATTCACGGATGCTTGTATAAATACTATCTTCCAATTCACAGATGCTTGTATAAATACTATCTTCCAATTCACAGATGCTTGTATAAATACTATCTTCCAATTTAATGTTTATGCTTGTATAAATACTATCTTACAATTTAATGTTTATGCTTGTATAAATACTATCTTCCAATTCACAGATGCTTGTATAAATACTATCTTCCAATTCACAGATGCTTGTATAAATACTAACTTCCAATTCACAGATGCTTGTATAAATACTATCTTCCAATTCACAGATGCTTGTATAAATACTATCTTCCAATTCACAGATGCTTGTATAAATACTATCTTCCAATTCACAGATGCTTGTATAAATACTATCTTCCAATTCACAGATGCTTGTATAAATACTATCTTCCAATTCACAGATGCTTGTACAAATACTATCTTCCAATTTAATGTTTCTGCTTGTATAAATACTATCTTACAATTTAATGTTTATGCTTGTGTAAATACTATCTTAAAATTCACAGATGCTTGTATAAATACTATCTTCCAATTCACAGATGCTTGTATAAATACTATCTTCCAATTCACAGATGCTTGTATAAATACTATCTTCCAATTCACAGATGCTTGTATAAATACTATCTTCCAATTCACAGATGCTTGTATAAATACTATCTTCCAATTCACAGATGCTTGTATAAATACTATCTTCCAATTCACAGATGCTTGTATAAATACTATCTTCCAATTCACAGATGCTTGTATAAATGCTATCTTACAATTTAATGTTTATGCTTGTATAAATACTATCTTACAATTTAATGTTTATGCTAGTATAAATACTATCTTCCAATTCACAGATGCTTGTATAAATACTATCTTCCAATTTAATGTTTATGCTTGTATAAATACTATCTTACAATTTAATGTTTATGCTTGTATAAATACTATCCTCCAATTCACAGATGCTTGTATAAATACTATCTTCCAATTCACAGATGCTTGTATAAATACTATCTTCCAATTCACAGATGCTTGTATAAATACTATCTTCCAATTTAATGTTTATGCTTGTATAAATACTATCTTACAATTTAATGTTTATGCTTGTATAAATACTATCTTCCAATTCACAGATGCTTGTATAAATACTATCTTCCAATTCACAGATGCTTGTATAAATACTATCTTCCAATTTAATGTTTATGCTTGTATAAATACTATCTTACAATTTAATGTTTATGCTTGTGTAAATACTATCTTCCAATTCACAGATGCTTGTATAAATACTATCTTCCAATTCACAGATGCTTGTATAAATACTATCTTCCAATTCACAGATGCTTGTATAAATACTATCTTCCAATTTAATGTTTATGCTTGTATAAATACTATCTTACAATTTAATGTTTATGCTTGTATAAATACTATCTTCCAATTCACAGATGCTTGTATAAATACTATCTTCCAATTTAATGTTTATGCTTGTATAAATACTATCTTACAATTTAATATTTATGCTTGTATAAATACTATCTTCCAATTCACAGATGCTTGTATAAATACTATCTTCCAATTCACAGATGCTTGTATAAATACTATCTTCCAATTCACAGATGCTTGTATAAATACTATCTTCCAATTTAATGTTTATGCTTGTATAAATACTATCTTACAATTTAATGTTTATGCTTGTATAAATACTATCTTCCAATTCACAGATGCTTGTATAAATACTATCTTCCAATTCACAGATGCTTGTATAAATACTATCTTCCAATTTAATGTTTATGCTTGTATAAATACTATCTTACAATTTAATGTTTATGCTTGTGTAAATATTATCTTCCAATTCACAGATGCTTGTATAAATACTATCTTCCAATTCACAGATGCTTGTATAAATACTATCTTCCAATTCACAGATGCTTGTATAAATACTATCTTCCAATTCACAGATGCTTGTATAAATACTATCTTCCAATTCACAGATGCTTGTATAAATACTATCTTCCAATTCACAGATGCTTGTATAAATACTATCTTCCAATTCACAGATGCTTGTATAAATGCTATCTTACAATTTAATGTTTATGCTTGTATAAATACTATCTTCCAATTCACGGATGCTTGTATAAATACTATCTTCCAATTCACAGATGCTTGTATAAATAATATCTTCCAATTTAATGTTTATGCTTGTATAAATACTATCTTACAATTTAATGTTTATGCTTGTATAAATACTATCTTCCAATTCACAGATGCTTGTATAAATACTATCTTCCAATTCACAGATGCTTGTATAAATACTATCTTCCAATTCACAGATGCTTGTATAAATACTATCTTACAATTTAATATTTATGCTTGTATAAATACTATCTTCCAATTCACAGATGCTTGTATAAATACTATCTTCCAATTCACAGATGCTTGTATAAATACTATCTTCCAATTCACAGATGCTTGTATAAATACTATCTTCCAATTCACAGATGCTTGTATAAATACTATCTTCCAATTCACAGATGCTTGTATAAATACTATCTTCCAATTCACAGATGCTTGTATAAATACTATCTTCCAATTTAATGTTTATGCTTGTATAAATACTATCTTACAATTTAATGTTTATGCTTGTGTAAATACTATCTTCCAATTCACAGATGCTTGTATAAATACTATCTTCCAATTCACAGATGCTTGTATAAATACTATCTTCCAATTCACAGATGCTTGTATAAATACTATCTTCCAATTCACAGATGCTTGTATAAATACTATCTTCCAATTCACAGATGCTTGTATAAATACTATCTTCCAATTCACAGATGCTTGTATAAATACTATCTTCCAATTCACAGATGCTTGTATAAATACTATCTTCCAATTCACAGATGCTTGTATAAATGCTATCTTACAATTTAATGTTTATGCTTGTATAAATACTATCTTCCAATTCACGGATGCTTGTATAAATACTATCTTCCAATTCACAGATGCTTGTATAAATACTTTCTTCCAATTCACAGATGCTTGTATAAATACTATCTTCCAATTTAATGTTTATGCTTGTATAAATACTATCTTACAATTTAATGTTTATGCTTGTATAAATACTATCTTCCAATTCACAGATGCTTGTATAAATACTATCTTCCAATTCACAGATGCTTGTATAAATACTATCTTCCAATTCACAGATGCTTGTATAAATACTATCTTCCAATTCACAGATGCTTGTATAAATACTATCTTCCAATTCACAGATGCTTGTATAAATACTATCTTCCAATTTAATGTTTATGCTTGTATAAATACTATCTTACAATTTAATGTTTATGCTTGTATAAATACTATCTTCCAATTCACAGATGCTTGTATAAATACTATCTTCCAATTTAATGTTTATGCTTGTATAAATACTATCTTACAATTTAATGTTTATGCTTGTATAAATACTATCTTCCAATTCACAGATGCTTGTATAAATACTATCTTCCAATTCACAGATGCTTGTATAAATACTATCTTCCAATTCACAGATGCTTGTATAAATACTATCTTCCAATTTAATGTTTATGCTTGTATAAATACTATCTTACAATTTAATGTTTATGCTTGTATAAATACTATCTTCCAATTCACAGATGCTTGTATAAATACTATCTTCCAATTCACAGATGCTTGTATAAATACTATCTTCCAATTTAATGTTTATGCTTGTATAAATACTATCTTACAATTTAATGTTTATGCTTGTGTAAATACTATCTTCCAATTCACAGATGCTTGTATAAATACTATCTTCCAATTCACAGATGCTTGTATAAATACTATCTTCCAATTCACAGATGCTTGTATAAATACTATCTTCCAATTTAATGTTTATGCTTGTATAAATACTATCTTACAATTTAATGTTTATGCTTGTATAAATACTATCTTCCAATTCACAGATGCTTGTATAAATACTATCTTCCAATTCACAGATGCTTGTATAAATACTATCTTCCAATTTAATGTTTATGCTTGTATAAATACTATCTTACAATTTAATGTTTATGCTTGTGTAAATACTATCTTCCAATTCACAGATGCTTGTATAAATACTATCTTCCAATTCACAGATGCTTGTATAAATACTATCTTCCAATTCACAGATGCTTGTATAAATACTATCTTCCAATTCACAGATGCTTGTATAAATACTATCTTCCAATTCACAGATGCTTGTATAAATACTATCTTCCAATTCACAGATGCTTGTATAAATGCTATCTTACAATTTAATGTTTATGCTTGTATAAATACTATCTTCCAATTCACGGATGCTTGTATAAATACTATCTTCCAATTCACAGATGCTTGTATAAATACTTTCTTCCAATTCACAGATGCTTGTATAAATACTATCTTCCAATTTAATGTTTATGCTTGTATAAATACTATCTTACAATGTAATGTTTATGCTTGTATAAATACTATCTTCCAATTCACAGATGCTTGTATAAATACTATCTTCCAATTCACAGATACTTGTATAAATACTATCTTCCAATTCACAGATGCTTGTATAAATACTATCTTCCAATTCACAGATGCTTGTATAAATACTATCTTCCAATTCACAGATGCTTGTATAAATACTATCTTCCAATTTAATGTTTATGCTTGTATAAATACTATCTTACAATTTAATGTTTATGCTTGTATAAATACTATCTTCCAATTCACAGATGCTTGTATAAATACTATCTTCCAATTTAATGTTTATGCTTGTATAAATACTATCTTACAATTTAATGTTTATGCTTGTATAAATACTATCCTCCAATTCACAGATGCTTGTATAAATACTATCTTCCAATTCACAGATGCTTGTATAAATACTATCTTCCAATTCACAGATGCTTGTATAAATACTATCTTCCAATTTAATGTTTATGCTTGTATAAATACTATCTTACAATTTAATGTTTATGCTTGTATAAATACTATCTTCCAATTCACAGATGCTTGTATAAATACTATCTTCCAATTCACAGATGCTTGTATAAATACTATCTTCCAATTTAATGTTTATGCTTGTATAAATACTATCTTACAATTTAATGTTTATGCTTGTGTAAATACTATCTTCCAATTCACAGATGCTTGTATAAATACTATCTTCCAATTCACAGATGCTTGTATAAATACTATCTTCCAATTCACAGATGCTTGTATAAATACTATCTTCCAATTTAATGTTTATGCTTGTATAAATACTATCTTACAATTTAATGTTTATGCTTGTATAAATACTATCTTCCAATTCACAGATGCTTGTATAAATACTATCTTCCAATTTAATGTTTATGCTTGTATAAATACTATCTTACAATTTAATATTTATGCTTGTATAAATACTATCTTCCAATTCACAGATGCTTGTATAAATACTATCTTCCAATTCACAGATGCTTGTATAAATACTATCTTCCAATTCACAGATGCTTGTATAAATACTATCTTCCAATTTAATGCTTATGCTTGTATAAATACTATCTTACAATTTAATGTTTATGCTTGTATAAATACTATCTTCCAATTCACAGATGCTTGTATAAATACTATCTTCCAATTCACAGATGCTTGTATAAATACTATCTTCCAATTTAATGTTTATGCTTGTATAAATACTATCTTACAATTTAATGTTTATGCTTGTGTAAATATTATCTTCCAATTCACAGATGCTTGTATAAATACTATCTTCCAATTCACAGATGCTTGTATAAATACTATCTTCCAATTCACAGATGCTTGTATAAATACTATCTTCCAATTCACAGATGCTTGTATAAATACTATCTTCCAATTCACAGATGCTTGTATAAATACTATCTTCCAATTCACAGATGCTTGTATAAATACTATCTTCCAATTCACAGATGCTTGTATAAATGCTATCTTACAATTTAATGTTTATGCTTGTATAAATACTATCTTCCAATTCACGGATGCTTGTATAAATACTATCTTCCAATTCACAGATGCTTGTATAAATACTATCTTCCAATTTAATGTTTATGCTTGTATAAATACTATCTTACAATTTAATGTTTATGCTTGTATAAATACTATCTTCCAATTCACAGATGCTTGTATAAATACTATCTTCCAATTCACAGATGCTTGTATAAATACTATCTTCCAATTCACAGATGCTTGTATAAATACTATCTTACAATTTAATATTTATGCTTGTATAAATACTATCTTCCAATTCACAGATGCTTGTATAAATACTATCTTCCAATTCACAGATGCTTGTATAAATACTATCTTCCAATTCACAGATGCTTGTATAAATACTATCTTCCAATTCACAGATGCTTGTATAAATACTATCTTCCAATTCACAGATGCTTGTATAAATACTATCTTCCAATTCACAGATGCTTGTATAAATACTATCTTCCAATTTAATGTTTATGCTTGTATAAATACTATCTTACAATTTAATGTTTATGCTTGTGTAAATACTATCTTCCAATTCACAGATGCTTGTATAAATACTATCTTCCAATTCACAGATGCTTGTATAAATACTATCTTCCAATTCACAGATGCTTGTATAAATACTATCTTCCAATTCACAGATGCTTGTATAAATACTATCTTCCAATTCACAGATGCTTGTATAAATACTATCTTCCAATTCACAGATGCTTGTATAAATACTATCTTCCAATTCACAGATGCTTGTATAAATACTATCTTCCAATTCACAGATGCTTGTATAAATGCTATCTTACAATTTAATGTTTATGCTTGTATAAATACTATCTTCCAATTCACGGATGCTTGTATAAATACTATCTTCCAATTCACAGATGCTTGTATAAATACTTTCTTCCAATTCACAGATGCTTGTATAAATACTATCTTCCAATTTAATGTTTATGCTTGTATAAATACTATCTTACAATTTAATGTTTATGCTTGTATAAATACTATCTTCCAATTCACAGATGCTTGTATAAATACTATCTTCCAATTCACAGATGCTTGTATAAATACTATCTTCCAATTCACAGATGCTTGTATAAATACTATCTTCCAATTCACAGATGCTTGTATAAATACTATCTTCCAATTCACAGATGCTTGTATAAATACTATCTTCCAATTTAATGTTTATGCTTGTATAAATACTATCTTACAATTTAATGTTTATGCTTGTATAAATACTATCTTCCAATTCACAGATGCTTGTATAAATACTATCTTCCAATTTAATGTTTATGCTTGTATAAATACTATCTTACAATTTAATGTTTATGCTTGTATAAATACTATCTTCCAATTCACAGATGCTTGTATAAATACTATCTTCCAATTCACAGATGCTTGTATAAATACTATCTTCCAATTCACAGATGCTTGTATAAATACTATCTTCCAATTTAATGTTTATGCTTGTATAAATACTATCTTACAATTTAATGTTTATGCTTGTATAAATACTATCTTCCAATTCACAGATGCTTGTATAAATACTATCTTCCAATTCACAGATGCTTGTATAAATACTATCTTCCAATTTAATGTTTATGCTTGTATAAATACTATCTTACAATTTAATGTTTATGCTTGTGTAAATACTATCTTCCAATTCACAGATGCTTGTATAAATACTATCTTCCAATTCACAGATGCTTGTATAAATACTATCTTCCAATTCACAGATGCTTGTATAAATACTATCTTCCAATTTAATGTTTATGCTTGTATAAATACTATCTTACAATTTAATGTTTATGCTTGTATAAATACTATCTTCCAATTCACAGATGCTTGTATAAATACTATCTTCCAATTCACAGATGCTTGTATAAATACTATCTTCCAATTCAAAGATGCTTGTATAAATACTATCTTCCAATTCACAGATGCTTGTATAAATACTATCTTCCAATTCACAGATGCTTGTATAAATACTATCTTCCAATTTAATGTTTATGCTTGTATAAATACTATCTTACAATTTAATGTTTATGCTTGTATAAATACTATCTTCCAATTCACAGATGCTTGTATAAATACTATCTTCCAATTTAATGTTTATGCTTGTATAAATACTATCTTACAATTTAATATTTATGCTTGTATAAATACTATCTTCCAATTCACAGATGCTTGTATAAATACTATCTTCCAATTCACAGATGCTTGTATAAATACTATCTTCCAATTCACAGATGCTTGTATAAATACTATCTTCCAATTTAATGTTTATGCTTGTATAAATACTATCTTACAATTTAATGTTTATGCTTGTATAAATACTATCTTCCAATTCACAGATGCTTGTATAAATACTATCTTCCAATTCACAGATGCTTGTATAAATACTATCTTTCAATTTAATGTTTATGCTTGTATAAATACTATCTTACAATTTAATGTTTATGCTTGTGTAAATATTATCTTCCAATTCACAGATGCTTGTATAAATACTATCTTCCAATTCACAGATGCTTGTATAAATACTATCTTCCAATTCACAGATGCTTGTATAAATACTATCTTCCAATTCACGGATGCTTGTATAAATACTATCTTCCAATTCACAGATGCTTGTATAAATACTATCTTCCAATTTAATGTTTATGCTTGTATAAATACTATCTTACAATTTAATGTTTATGCTTGTATAAATACTATCTTCCAATTCACAGATGCTTGTATAAATACTATCTTCCAATTCACAGATGCTTGTATAAATACTATCTTCCAATTCACAGATGCTTGTATAAATACTATCTTCCAATTCACAGATGCTTGTATAAATACTATCTTCCAATTCACAGATGCTTGTATAAATACTATCTTCCAATTCACAGATGCTTGTATAAATGCTATCTTACAATTTAATGTTTATGCTTGTATAAATACTATCTTCCAATTTAATGTTTACGCTTGTATAAATACTATCTTCCAATTTAATGTTTACGCTTGTATAAATACTATCTTCTAATTTAATGTTTATGCTTGTATAAATACTATCTTCCAATTTAATGTTTACGCTTGTATAAATACTATCTTCCAATTTAATGTTTACGCTTGTATAAATACTATCTTCCAATTTAATGTTTATGCTTGTATAAATACTATCTTCTAATTTAATGTTTATGCTTGTATAAATACTATCTTCCAATATAATGTTTACGCTTCTATAAATACTATCTTCCAATTTAATGTTTACGCTTGTATAAATACTATCTTCCAATTTAATGTTTATGCTTGTATAAATACTATCTTCCAATTTAATGTTTACGCTTGTATAAATACTATCTTCCAATTTAATGTTTATGCTTGTATAAATACTATCTTACAATTTAATGTTTATGCTTGTATAAATACTATCTTCCAATTCACAGATGCTTGTATAAATACTATCTTCCAATTCACAGATGCTTGTATAAATACTATCTTCCAATTTAATGTTTATGCTTGTATAAATACTATCTTACAATTTAATGTTTATGCTTGTATAAATACTATCTTCCAATTCACAGATGCTTGTATAAATACTATCTTCCAATTCACAGATGCTTGTATAAATACTATCTTCCAATTCACAGATGCTTGTATAAATACTATCTTCCAATTCACAGATGCTTGTATAAATACTATCTTCCAATTCACAGATGCTTGTATAAATACTATCTTCCAATTTAATGTTTATGCTTGTATAAATACTATCTTACAATTTAATGTTTATGCTTGTATAAATACTATCTTCCAATTCACAGATGCTTGTATAAATACTATCTTCCAATTCACAGATGCTTGTATAAATACTATCTTCCAATTCACAGATGCTTGTATAAATACTATCTTCCAATTTAATGTTTATGCTTGTATAAATACTATCTTACAATTTAATGTTTATGCTTGTATAAATACTATCTTCCAATTCACAGATGCTTGTATAAATACTATCTTCCAATTCACAGATGCTTGTATAAATACTATCTTCCAATTTAATGTTTATGCTTGTATAAATACTATCTTACAATTTAATGTTTATGCTTGTGTAAATACTATCTTCCAATTCACAGATGCTTGTATAAATACTATCTTCCAATTCACAGATGCTTGTATAAATACTATCTTCCAATTCACAGATGCTTGTATAAATACTATCTTCCAATTCACAGATGCTTGTATAAATACTATCTTCCAATTCACAGATGCTTGTATAAATACTATCTTCCAATTCACAGATGCTTGTATAAATGCTATCTTACAATTTAATGTTTATGCTTGTATAAATACTATCTTCCAATTCACGGATGCTTGTATAAATACTATCTTCCAATTCACAGATGCTTGTATAAATACTATCTTCCAATTCACAGATGCTTGTATAAATACTATCTTCCAATTTAATGTTTATGCTTGTATAAATACTATCTTACAATTTAATGTTTATGCTTGTATAAATACTATCTTCCAATTCACAGATGCTTGTATAAATACTATCTTCCAATTCACAGATGCTTGTATAAATACTAACTTCCAATTCACAGATGCTTGTATAAATACTATCTTCCAATTCACAGATGCTTGTATAAATACTATCTTCCAATTCACAGATGCTTGTATAAATACTATCTTCCAATTCACAGATGCTTGTATAAATACTATCTTCCAATTCACAGATGCTTGTATAAATACTATCTTCCAATTTAATGTTTCTGCTTGTATAAATACTATCTTACAATTTAATGTTTATGCTTGTGTAAATACTATCTTAAAATTCACAGATGCTTGTATAAATACTATCTTCCAATTCACAGATGCTTGTATAAATACTATCTTCCAATTCACAGATGCTTGTATAAATACTATCTTCCAATTCACAGATGCTTGTATAAATACTATCTTCCAATTCACAGATGCTTGTATAAATACTATCTTCCAATTCACAGATGCTTGTATAAATACTATCTTCCAATTCACAGATGCTTGTATAAATACTATCTTCCAATTCACAGATGCTTGTATAAATACTATCTTCCAATTTAATGTTTATGCTTGTATAAATACTATCTTACAATTTAATGTTTATGCTTGTATAAATACTATCTTCCAATTCACAGATGCTTGTATAAATACTATCTTCCAATTCACAGATGCTTGTATAAATACTATCTTCCAATTTAATGTTTATGCTTGTATAAATACTATCTTACAATTTAATGTTTATGCTTGTGTAAATACTATCTTCCAATTCACAGATGCTTGTATAAATACTATCTTCCAATTCACAGATGCTTGTATAAATACTATCTTCCAATTCACAGATGCTTGTATAAATACTATCTTCCAATTTAATGTTTATGCTTGTATAAATACTATCTTACAATTTAATGTTTATGCTTGTATAAATACTATCTTCCAATTCACAGATGCTTGTATAAATACTATCTTCCAATTTAATGTTTATGCTTGTATAAATACTATCTTACAATTTAATATTTATGCTTGTATAAATACTATCTTCCAATTCACAGATGCTTGTATAAATACTATCTTCCAATTCACAGATGCTTGTATAAATACTATCTTCCAATTCACAGATGCTTGTATAAATACTATCTTCCAATTTAATGTTTATGCTTGTATAAATACTATCTTACAATTTAATGTTTATGCTTGTGTAAATATTATCTTCCAATTCACAGATGCTTGTATAAATACTATCTTCCAATTCACAGATGCTTGTATAAATACTATCTTCCAATTCACAGATGCTTGTATAAATACTATCTTCCAATTCACAGATGCTTGTATAAATACTATCTTCCAATTCACAGATGCTTGTATAAATACTATCTTCCAATTCACAGATGCTTGTATAAATACTATCTTCCAATTCACAGATGCTTGTATAAATGCTATCTTACAATTTAATGTTTATGCTTGTATAAATACTATCTTCCAATTCACGGATGCTTGTATAAATACTATCTTCCAATTCACAGATGCTTGTATAAATAATATCTTCCAATTTAATGTTTATGCTTGTATAAATACTATCTTACAATTTAATGTTTATGCTTGTATAAATACTATCTTCCAATTCACAGATGCTTGTATAAATACTATCTTCCAATTCACAGATGCTTGTATAAATACTATCTTCCAATTCACAGATGCTTGTATAAATACTATCTTACAATTTAATATTTATGCTTGTATAAATACTATCTTCCAATTCACAGATGCTTGTATAAATACTATCTTCCAATTCACAGATGCTTGTATAAATACTATCTTCCAATTCACAGATGCTTGTATAAATACTATCTTCCAATTCACAGATGCTTGTATAAATACTATCTTCCAATTCACAGATGCTTGTATAAATACTATCTTCCAATTCACAGATGCTTGTATAAATACTATCTTCCAATTTAATGTTTATGCTTGTATAAATACTATCTTACAATTTAATGTTTATGCTTGTGTAAATACTATCTTCCAATTCACAGATGCTTGTATAAATACTATCTTCCAATTCACAGATGCTTGTATAAATACTATCTTCCAATTCACAGATGCTTGTATAAATACTATCTTCCAATTCACAGATGCTTGTATAAATACTATCTTCCAATTCACAGATGCTTGTATAAATACTATCTTCCAATTCACAGATGCTTGTATAAATACTATCTTCCAATTCACAGATGCTTGTATAAATACTATCTTCCAATTCACAGATGCTTGTATAAATGCTATCTTACAATTTAATGTTTATGCTTGTATAAATACTATCTTCCAATTCACGGATGCTTGTATAAATACTATCTTCCAATTCACAGATGCTTGTATAAATACTTTCTTCCAATTCACAGATGCTTGTATAAATACTATCTTCCAATTTAATGTTTATGCTTGTATAAATACTATCTTACAATTTAATGTTTATGCTTGTATAAATACTATCTTCCAATTCACAGATGCTTGTATAAATACTATCTTCCAATTCACAGATGCTTGTATAAATACTATCTTCCAATTCACAGATGCTTGTATAAATACTATCTTCCAATTCACAGATGCTTGTATAAATACTATCTTCCAATTCACAGATGCTTGTATAAATACTATCTTCCAATTTAATGTTTATGCTTGTATAAATACTATCTTACAATTTAATGTTTATGCTTGTATAAATACTATCTTCCAATTCACAGATGCTTGTATAAATACTATCTTCCAATTTAATGTTTATGCTTGTATAAATACTATCTTACAATTTAATGTTTATGCTTGTATAAATACTATCTTCCAATTCACAGATGCTTGTATAAATACTATCTTCCAATTCACAGATGCTTGTATAAATACTATCTTCCAATTCACAGATGCTTGTATAAATACTATCTTCCAATTTAATGTTTATGCTTGTATAAATACTATCTTACAATTTAATGTTTATGCTTGTGTAAATACTATCTTCCAATTCACAGATGCTTGTATAAATACTATCTTCCAATTCACAGATGCTTGTATAAATACTATCTTCCAATTCACAGATGCTTGTATAAATACTATCTTCCAATTTAATGTTTATGCTTGTATAAATACTATCTTACAATTTAATGTTTATGCTTGTATAAATACTATCTTCCAATTCACAGATGCTTGTATAAATACTATCTTCCAATTCACAGATGCTTGTATAAATACTATCTTCCAATTCAAAGATGCTTGTATAAATACTATCTTCCAATTCACAGATGCTTGTATAAATACTATCTTCCAATTCTCAGATGCTTGTATAAATACTATCTTCCAATTTAATGTTTATGCTTGTATAAATACTATCTTACAATTTAATGTTTATGCTTGTATAAATACTATCTTCCAATTCACAGATGCTTGTATAAATACTATCTTCCAATTTAATGTTTATGCTTGTATAAATACTATCTTACAATTTAATATTTATGCTTGTATAAATACTATCTTCCAATTCACAGATGCTTGTATAAATACTATCTTCCAATTCACAGATGCTTGTATAAATACTATCTTCCAATTCACAGATGCTTGTATAAATACTATCTTCCAATTTAATGTTTATGCTTGTATAAATACTATCTTACAATTTAATGTTTATGCTTGTATAAATACTATCTTCCAATTCACAGATGCTTGTATAAATACTATCTTCCAATTCACAGATGCTTGTATAAATACTATCTTCCAATTTAATGTTTATGCTTGTATAAATACTATCTTACAAGTTAATGTTTATGCTTGTGTAAATATTATCTTCCAATTCACAGATGCTTGTATAAATACTATCTTCCAATTCACAGATGCTTGTATAAATACTATCTTCCAATTCACAGATGCTTGTATAAATACTATCTTCCAATTCACAGATGCTTGTATAAATACTATCTTCCAATTCACAGATGCTTGTATAAATAATATCTTCCAATTCACAGATGCTTGTATAAATACTATCTTCCAATTCACAGATGCTTGTATAAATGCTATCTTACAATTTAATGTTTATGCTTGTATAAATACTATCTTCCAATTCACGGATGCTTGTATAAATACTATCTTCCAATTCACAGATGCTTGTATAAATACTATCTTCCAATTTAATGTTTATGCTTGTATAAATACTATCTTACAATTTAATGTTTATGCTTGTATAAATACTATCTTCCAATTCACAGATGCTTGTATAAATACTATCTTCCAATTCACAGATGCTTGTATAAATACTATCTTCCAATTCACAGATGCTTGTATAAATACTATCTTCCAATTCACAGATGCTTGTATAAATACTATCTTCCAATTCACAGATGCTTGTATAAATACTATCTTCCAATTCACAGATGCTTGTATAAATGCTATCTTACAATTTAATGTTTATGCTTGTATAAATACTATCTTCCAATTCACGGATGCTTGTATAAATACTATCTTCCAATTCACAGATGCTTGTATAAATACTATCTTCCAATTCACAGATGCTTGTATAAATACTATCTTCCAATTCACAGATGCTTGTATAAATACTATCTTCCAATTCACAGATGCTTGTATAAATACTATCTTCCAATTAACAGATGCTTGTATAAATACTATCTTCCAATTCACAGATGCTTGTATAAATACTATCTTCCAATTTAATGTTTATGCTTGTATAAATACTATCTTACAATTTAATGTTTATGCTTGTATAAATACTATCTTCCAATTCACAGATGCTTGTATAAATACTATCTTCCAATTCACAGATGCTTGTATAAATACTATCTTCCAATTCACAGATGCTTGTATAAATACTATCTTCCAATTCACAGATGCTTGTATAAATACTATCTTCCAATTCACAGATGCTTGTATAAATACTATCTTCCAATTTAATGTTTATGCTTGTATAAATACTATCTTACAATTTAATGTTTATGCTTGTATAAATACTATCTTCCAATTCACAGATGCTTGTATAAATACTATCTTCCAATTCACAGATGCTCTTATAAATACTATCTTCCAATTCACAGATGCTTGTATAAATACTATCTTCCAATTCACAGATGCTTGTATAAATACTATCTTCCAATTTAATGTTTATGCTTGTATAAATACTATCTTACAATTTAATGTTTATGCTTGTATAAATACTATCTTCCAATTCACAGATGCTTGTATAAATACTATCTTCCAATTCACAGATGCTTGTATAAATACTATCTTCCAATTCACAGATGCTTGTATAAATACTATCTTCCAATTCACAGATGCTTGTATAAATACTATCTTCCAATTCACAGATGCTTGTATAAATTCTATCTTCCAATTCACAGATGCTTGTATAAATACTATCTTCCAATTCACAGATGCTTGTATAAATACTATCTTCCAATTCACAGATGCTTGTATAAATACTATCTTCCAATTCACAGATGCTTGTATAAATACTATCTTCCAATTCACAGATGTTTGTATAAATACTATCTTCCAATTCACAGATGCTTGTATAAATACTATCTTCCAATTCACAGATGCTTGTATAAATACTATCTTCCAATTCACAGATGCTTGTATAAATACTATCTTCCAATTCACAGATGCTTGTATAAATACTATCTTCCAATTCACAGATGCTTGTATAAATACTATCTTCCAATTCACAGATGCTTGTATAAATGCTATCTTACAATTTAATGTTTATGCTTGTATAAATACTATCTTCCAATTCACGGATGCTTGTATAAATACTATCTTCCAATTCACAGATGCTTGTATAAATACTATCTTCCAATTCACAGATGCTTGTATAAATACTATCTTCCAATTTAATGTTTATGCTTGTATAAATACTATCTTACAATTTAATGTTTATGCTTGTATAAATACTATCTTCCAATTCACAGATGCTTGTATAAATACTATCTTCCAATTCACAGATGCTTGTATAAATACTATCTTCCAATTCACAGATGCTTGTATAAATACTATCTTCCAATTTAATGTTTATGCTTGTATAAATACTATCTTACAATTTAATGTTTATGCTTGTATAAATACTATCTTACAATTTAATGTTTATGCTTGTATAAATACTATCTTCCAATTCACAGATGCTTGTATAAATACTATCTTCCAATTCACAGATGCTTGTATAAATACTATCCTCCAATTCACAGATGCTTGTATAAATACTATCTTCCAATTCACAGATACTTGTATAAATACTATCTTCCAATTCACAGATGCTTGTATAAATACTATCTTCCAATTCACAGATGCTTGTATAAATATTATCTTCCAATTCACAGATGCTTGTATAAATACTATCTTCCAATTCACAGATGCTTGTATAAATACTATCTTCCAATTCACAGATGCTTGTATAAATACTATCTTCCAATTCACAGATGCTTGTATAAATACTATCTTCCAATTCACAGATGCTTGTATAAATACTATCTTCCAATTTAATGTTTATGCTTGTATAAATACTATCTTACAATTTAATGTTTATGCTTGTATAAATACTATCTTCCAATTCACAGATGCTTGTATAAATACTATCTTCCAATTCACAGATGCTTGTATAAATACTATCTTCCAATTCACAGATGCTTGTATAAATACTATCTTCCAATTCACAGATGCTTGTATAAATACTATCTTCCAATTCACAGATGCTTGTATAAATACTATCTTCCAATTCACAGATGCTTGTATAAATACTATCTTCCAATTTACAGATGCTTGAATAAATACTATCTTCCAATTCACAGATGCTTGTATAAATACTATCTTCCAATTCACAGATGCTTGTATAAATACTATCTTCCAATTCACAGATGCTTGTATAAATACTATCTTCCAATTCACAGATGCTTGTATAAATACTATCTTCCAATTTAATGTTTATGCTTGTATAAATACTATCTTACAATTTAATGTTTATGCTTGTATAAATACTATCTTCCAATTCACAGATGCTTGTATAAATACTATCTTCCAATTCACAGATGCTTGTATAAATACTATCTTCCAATTCACAGATGCTTGTATAAATACTATCTTCCAATTTAATGTTTATGCTTGTATAAATACTATCTTCCAATTCACAGAAAACAGACCTATACATTTAAGCATACAGTAATTTATAGAATGTATTTCCACTTTAATAACAACGTTTTTGTAGCTTCCAATTTGCAAATAAATGGCGAAAGTGTGTAATGCTTTATACATGAAATGAAAAACTAGTAATCAGAGAATATCTAAGATACGTCTATTTACTTTGTAAAAATATTAGGCTACACTTATGTGGGTAATGTCAGATATGTTTAGTGCACTATATAGATTGGATTCATTAATTAGTCCAGTGACCCGTAAACAATTGTAAGAACATGATAAGACACTAATTAGCCTCCATAGAAATGAATAAATGCACTCATAGCAGATAAATATTGAAAACAGATTGTATTGTTATTGCAAATAGTTTTATTAGAAAAAAACCTAAACAAAAACCTATATTCTGAACTATAAACTAAAATTATAAATGAATATTTGTAGTGAGTATTGGTCAGTGTAATAAAACATCCATCAATACAAAATTTCAAGTTGTAAATTAAATTTCGTGGAAAACTATAAATTTTTAACATTTCAAAAATGAGCTACCTCCCTCTATTTCACGTGAGCATACTTTTAGGATAGCTTTAGAATAAATTATAAACGGCAGTAATAATATAACACATTATTTTCATTCCTTATACATAATTATTTATAAATAGAAATTAAAAAAATATTTTTATATTAAAATCATTGAAACTCTTGTAACCAAATTTAGAAATATACTCGCTTCTGGTAAAACATAATGCTAGATTTACCCTCAATGATTTAGGACGTCCGATTCGTACAGAACACAATATGTTCCGTGTTAATTCCTTTACTGGGGAAAAGACAAATTCTATTTTCAAGAAGACAAAGTAATTGATTATTTCTAGAAGTTCAATGACATATCCTACATTCTTGAAGTACGAAGGAAAGGACATTAATTGGCCAATGATAAGCTAGATGTTTAAAAAAATAATAGATAGTTTGTTATTAAAACAATAATAATTCAATTTGTTTTCCATTTTAACCGCAAATGTAGCGTGCGAAGCTTTTTGTGGTAATGCTTTCGAATGCAATCAGACATGCGACTATCTTGTTGAGTATATAATGTCAAGTAGAAATAAAAGTTAGATAACAGAAAAAATCTGTAAAATTGAAACACTAAACAAATATTATTATAAATTTTCGTAAATATTTATTAAATAATAACAACCAAAGCAAACTATAATGCTATTTTATTGATTGTAGATAATTTGAATGGGTTATTTATATTTGAAGAAAATATAAAAGAATAATTTAAATAAAGTTAATTAGAGCTTAGCTTGTAAGAAAAGTTTACAGAGATAAAAATTATATCAGTTTACCCAACTCTCATTACACAATACTTTATTAAAACAAACACACTAGTTTGTTAAAACAAACTTACTAGATTCGATGACGATGTCGCCTTCATCAGTGGTTGGCTACTATTCTGTAGTAGTTTGTACTACTCTAGTAGTCAAGCAATGATGAAAGTGACATCTTCGTCGAAACCAGTCTGTCTGTTTTAATAAACTAGTGCGTTGTTTTCACAAACTAATGAGTAGTGAGATTTATAGTAAACTATTTTAAATTTTACCGTTGTAATAATGCAAATTGTTAAAAGTATAAATGGCGAATTTTGTTTTTATTTTGTTACCATAAATCTTAAACTTTATTCAGAAGTCTAAAACGGTTCATTTTATTACTTTTCTTAATTTTAAACAAAACAAAGGAAAGATGCTTCAGAAAATTGACTATAGTAACTTGCAATCAGTTTTTCCTTTTACATTTAACGAGCTACGATTTCAAGCAGGAGAACATTTTGCTTCGAACGTGACTAGACTTTTAAAGCATTAAAATTACATTTACGTAGGGGTGTGTTATCGAGAGTTACACGTCATAAAGTAATTGTCAATGGAAGTTTGATTGACATTTCAAAATGTGACCAAAGTGTATAAAGTCACATTTTATTGAAATCTTCAGGTTTTACCATTTTATACAATATTTTGTAAGTAACGTAATAGTTTTAAATATGAACTTTATGTTTGCTGTAATCATCTTGAATTCACTGATTAAACTATAATGAATTGATAATACATAACTAAGTGAATACTTAAGGGCTTACTTGCTGACGCGTTTCGAAACAATCGTATCCTTTACGAAGCTAAGACACTTCTCGAGTAAACGTATATTTACGTTGATATATTTAACTGCATTCAATATTATGCAAACTTATTATAACATAATTTAACATTAGTTTATTATAACAAATCTTATGAGTATCAGTAGTATAATAAAACTTACCCGCATATAGGCGTATAGTTTATTTTGTTTAAATAGACCTGGTTACTCCAAGGAAACAATAAAATAATTTATCGACTCTCTTAAAGTTACCTTCTATTACAAATTAACAATTAAAGTTACTGTTGCCATTTTACGTCAATATTATGTTGTTTGACCAGGATATTACCTGTAATACAAGAAAGTACTTTATGTACACAAGCTATACTTTCAGTTTAAAACCAAAATATACTTTTGCTATCCTTCAATAATACCCACGCCTTACTCCCGAATTTACATAAAAAGGTCATTATGTTGTCTGAAGTTATTATTTACTTTAGTGGTCAAGGAGTGGGGAGTAGCCTTCACCAAATACCAATGTATGTATGTATGCAACTTATGAACACCTAAACCGATAATAAGATGCTAATGAAATGTAGAGAAATTGTTAAAAATATGCCCAGGATGGTTCCTGTGAACTTAAGTGTACAACCATTCACAGGACTACGCCTCAGAAGCTAAAGATGGTTCAAAAACATGTAAATATATGTGTATGTATGTATGTATGTCTGTATATATATCTTAAGAACGCCTAAACCGCTGAACAGAATGTATTATAATTTGGATGAATTAATTTATATAATCCTAGAATGATTCGTGTGTTGTTTGGTGCAGATCCACCAAATATTTATCCATTAAAGTTTTGCCATTTATATCATGTTGTGTAAAGTAATTGTTGTCATACTCATATTTACGTTTATTTATTTATTTTGTTCTTTTTAACAGCAATATAAAATATGCACACTAAGTTATAGCTGACTTCATAATTTAATACTGTTTATTTCATCCAATTATATAATTATATCCAATATATATAACTTACCAGTAGGCTATACAGTAGGCTATATTTTATTACTGTTAATTTTCTTAAAATCGACTTGTCTACTCAAATGAAACAACAAAAGTATTTACCATATGACCCAAAATTACCATTTATTACAAAAAATTATTAACAGTTACCTTTACCATTTAATTCTATAGTTACTATGTTATATTTGGGAAGAAAAATACCTGTAGTACAATAAATACAATATGAAGCTATACACTCATTTTGAAACCAAAATATATTGAAGTTGCTTGATCTAATCATTTTGAATTATCTGACTAAACTATTATAGATAACTAAACTAAACTAATTAATACTTAACTAAGTGAATATTTAAGGGCTTACTTGGTGACGCGATTCTAAACAATCGTTCTTTTACGAAGCCTCTCAGAGAGGATTAATTACTATTAATTACTCAATTAGTTAAATATTAATTAATAGTAAAAAATATGTTTTTACCGTGTTTTATTTTTACCCAAACTCTACTTCTGAATTTAGATAAAATTATGTTGTCTAAAATTATTATTCACTTTAATCATCAGGTAGTGGCCGCCAGGCCGCACCAAATATTCGACATATCAACCCCTATTCTTTGTTCTGGTAGTAGTTTTCTGAGAATCAACATTAACAATAAATGCTCAACTTCCGTACAACTCATTAATATTACTCACCAAAAACTCACAATTAGGTTAGTAATACATGTCACAATTAGGTTAGTAATACATCTCATAAGAAAACATTTAGCACAAGTGCCGAGACTTTAAAATGAACCCTTTAAAAACGTCGACTAAATCTATTACAGTAAAATTCTTTAGTAAAAGGATATACAAACGTAACCATGTAATGGAAACAAAATATCATAATGTTGGTCTTAAAATCATAATATATATGTAGCTAGTTATTTATAAACCTAATTTTAAATTCTGAAAAATCAAATGTAACACGATAATCAAGGAGTGACTATCATGTTTATATTTGATTTTTACAAGGTAAGAGGTAGAAATATTTCGCCTTAATTTTATCCGAACTTACAAGATGGAAATTAATACGATGCATTTGAGGTGGTTAGACAAAAAACATGTTAGAAATGGTTTTAGTAACAGTGTCGCAAGCCGGGACAGCAACAGAAAATAATTCTCCTATAAGGACTACTCTCGCGGCTGTTACAGCATGGAATGATTATGTTTAAAGAGCTGGGTCGCTATCCCAAGGATATCCTACATTACTGTTCTAAGATTTACAAAAAAATTCTTCTTCAATTAGTTACCACTTTGGAGTAGTAGTACCTACCTCACTGAACTATTTGTTTTTAAACGCATTTAGTCGCCTTCAGGTTTACTTATAGATAATAAACATTTATTTCGAACAATGTATATTGTTCTTATATGATAGATACAACCTTGTATGATTGGTACAACCTTATATGATTATTACAACCTTATATGATTGGTACAACCTTACATGATTGGTACGACCTTAAATGGTTGTTACAACCTTATATGATTGGTATAATCTTATATGATTGGTACAACCTTATATGATTATTACAACCTTATATGATTGGCATCACCTTACATGATTGATACAACCTTATATGATTGGTATACACTTACATGATTGGTACAACCTTATATGATTATTACAACCTTATATGATTATTACAAACCTATATGATTGGTACAACGTTACATGATTGGTACGACCTTATTTCATTGCTACAACATTATATGATTGCTACAACCTTTTATGATTGGTACATCCTTATATGATTATTACAACCTTACATGATTGGTACGACCTTATATGATTGCTACAACCTTATATGATTGCTACAACCTTATATGATTGGTACAACCTTATATGATTGGTACAACCTTACATGATTGGTACGACCTTATATGATTGTTACAACCTTATATGATTGGTACAACATTATATGATTGCTACAACCTTATATGATTGCTATAACCTTATATGATTGCTACAACCTTATATGATTGCTACAACCTTATATGATCTTTACAACCTTATATGATTGGTACAACCTTATATGATTGCTACAATCTTATTTGATCGCTACAACTTTACATGATTATTACAACCTTATATGATTATTACAACCTTATATAATTGGTACAACCTTACATGATAGGCACGACCTTATATGATTGGTACAACCTTATATGATTGGTATAGCCTTGTATGATTGGTGGAACCTTATATGATTGCTATAACCTTATATGATTGATATAACCTTATATGATTTATACAACCTTATATGATTGGTACAACCTTATATGATTGGTACTACCTTACATGATTGGTACAATCTTATATGATTGCTACAACCTTATATGATTGCTACAACCGTATATGATTGCTACAACCTTATATGATTACTACAACCTTATATGATTGGTACAATCTTATATGATTGCTACAACCTTATATGATTGCTACAACCTTATATGATTGCTACAACCTTATATGATTGGTACAATCTTATATGATTGCTACAATCTTATATGATTGATACAACCTTATATGAATGGTACAACCTTATATGATTGCTACAATCTTATATGATTGTTACAACCTTATATGATTGGTACGAGCTTATATGATTGCTACAACCATATTCGAAGTACAACTTCATATGATTGGTACAACCTTATATGATTGGTATAACCTTATATGATTTGTACAACTTTATATGATTGGTACAACCTTATATGATGATATTTTTAGGAAAAGACACAAAAATGCCAAATTAGGCTTTTGAATAAATTTTTAGTGCAAGAAAAGGGATTTTGAAATAATATCTGTTATAGAATATACTAAATGGCCTATGTAAAAAAAATCCCAAATTCATTCAATAAACGCTGGAAATATTAATATTGTTACAGAGTACAAATCTAAGGGGTCTGCAAGATACAGTAGATGCGTTTGAAAAATTAGGGGCGTTGTATGTTGGATTTATAAAATGGATCCAACTAAAGTAAACTGAAGAATATTGTGGAGCTTCCGCATAATGTTCACAGACATTTTAAATGTAAACTTTTGATAACCTTCTACTTTTCCGCTAGGGTTTATATTACTGCTTTGTAGACAATGGTAATAATGGGAAATAATTATGATAGTATACGAGTTTAGCCTGAATTTTATATTTCCTATGACGTTTAATGAAGTTTCACAATATAATTCCTAATTGGCTTTAAGTTGGCTTTTATGCAAAACAGTTTATTTACTACAACTGGATATATTTTCAGCTGTTTCCAATAGTATTCATATTATAATATCAGAAATTACATATTTTTAGCCTTATAAATGTACCATATTTTCTCTCTTATCCAATGCTGTCATTATATAATCCATATTGTGCTTCGACATATTTTATCTGTATTTGTTTTTGAAGGTTAAACGTATTTTTCTAAACTTATTTAAATTGAACTGATATTCCCTAACCACTGAAGTAATTTTGTAATTTATTTTAGGATATTGTTAAGTAAATGGTCTGTAACTTATTCCAACTCCTAATAAAAGTTATCACAAGAAGAATCACAAATACTGTAACACAAAATGAACATCCAACTATGTCCTCAATGACATTATTTTATTCCCTACAATAGAGCTCAGTTTAATCTGATTCAAATTGGATTAATATTTATGGTAAATTTGTCAAAATATTCCCTTCATTTAACGGTAAAAAGGAAATCAATTAATTGTTTACTAATTGTTGATATATGATTTATATTACGTAGGCCTATTATTGAAACTATCATGATAGTTGATAATAAATTTAATTAATAATAAATAATGTATACATTGATAACTGATGTATATTTGCAATAATATTTTAATAAATAATGTATATGAATAGGTTTTTTATTAGTTAATTAGGTACCCTCTTTAGTTATAATGTTTTATTCCGCCATCCAAAACAATTCGGTTCAATTATAAAATTTGAATAAGCTTGAAACAAATATTATGAATGTTTCGATGGCGGCAACAAGTAATACGCCATTTTAACCTAATTGTCAACCATTGCAAAATTCATAGTGTTAGTATAAACCTATGTAACAATTATTGTATAACACTTACTATACGTATGCGTACTGTAAGAATAAATGTGAACGGAATGTTTTTATAAAGATTTTTGATTACTTTAAATAAACATAACAAAAAGTGTTATTTACAAAACAATTCCTTATAAATGAGCTTTATTTAAATATTATTATTTTAATAAATTATTTTATAACTAACTAGATATTATCAATACTATAAGGGTAAGAAAACGATTAGTTGTTCATAAATTTACTTAGTCCCTAAAATGTAACGTAAGATAACACAGGATCATAAATTAAAAATGGCGTCCGTATGTGGTTGGGATGTTTGACTTTAAAGGGAGATGATTGTCAGTAGTACGGACTAGACTGATACTCGTAACAGTATTTGTCTGCTGCTTCTACTCAAACTGCATTTGAGACGCTTCTAATATTTTTTTAAATTAATGAAAATACAGTCAAGTTACACAGTTAAAACCTGTAACATATGCAACTGTCTATATATAAATAAGTTACTATCCCAATGGTGTTTTCTTTTTTCAATGCCGAACGTTTTATTGAGCCGTTTAAATTCTCCAAATGAAGTCCTACAAAAAATGAAAAGATTTACCCTCAGAATATTCTGTGTAAAGCTATATACGCGTGTATGTATCTCTTTTTCTATATTCCACACTCACAGAGGCCTATATCTACAGTCTATCAGAATTTTAATATTTTGAAGTTTATCATAATTCACTGTTTGTTATTTGTATATTTATAATATGAAAAAATAAATATAAGCTACACTCGTTTACATATCCTTTTACTAATCAATCCACTAGAGATACATGAAGATAATAAACTGTTATACGATGTTTTTAAAACATTTTTAATGTATTTCTGTTGGAAATATATTTTAATTACGGGATATATTTAATAATGTGTCAATCTGATGCTATTCCTCAATATTGAATTACTCAATTTTAAATTTGTTATAATATACGATCTCAATATGCAAATCATTGTGTGCAACAATAGGGTTTTCAATTAAACATGAAATGTTAAACTTCTACAGCTAACAAACACTAAAATCTCTTTGAAAGTTTATATTTGCTGGTTGATGCGCAAAACTGACAATGTTCAAGTTAATTATATGCCTCACGTCTTTCAAGTTGAAAACGGTTTCCAACTAATTAGATCTAATCCCCTCAGTGGCGTCAGAAGTTTTAATTCCTTGCCAAATTATTATTTCCTCAGGGTTTTAAGGTAAATCCAGAATGCTGGGGATATTTGTATAAAAGAAATTAAAATGGCCAATTATAAATTTAGTAGCAAAATCAATGTTTAGGGAGGAACTAAATTTATATCATCGTTTTGGCGTTTGGTTTTAAAACTTCTTTTTTGCATTTTAACATTTTTATTTTTCTTATACATTTTTATATTGTTTTTTCTTGCTGCTAATTATCTATTATTATTTAAGCTTGAACTATTTTAATGGGGGGCCTGAGGCATTTCATTTCTTTATGACTATTGAAATATCTCACCTTTAAGATGTTATTTTTTATTCTCAATCTGCAAATACTGTTTTTGCATCACTTGTTAACTTTTATGCAGAATTGAAATTTTGAAGAAGTTTATTTCATCGTTTCTTGGCGTTCGGATTTAAATCTTTTTTGCATCTTGACATTCTTTTCTTATTTATAATTTTTCTTTTGTTTTTACTTGCTGCTACATTATCTTATATTATCTAATGTTTGATCTATTTTAGTAGTTGGCCTGAGGCATTTCATTTTATTATGACTATAAAAAATCTCTCCAGTAAGATATTATATTTTATTCCCTTTCGATAAATACGCTTTTTGCATCACATTTTAAACTTTACATGTCTGTATTGATTTGTTACTAACTGTGCCCAGGATAAATTGATAGTTCTTCTAAAAACTGGGACATTCATCCTTCTCATCGGATACTTTTTTTACTATCATCAAAGAATCGTGCAAGAGACAAAGATTTTCTCATCTAATTTGTTGGATGTAAAAGACCTTACTTCTCATATAGGACATTTAAAAACGTAAATGTCTCCTACGTTATCAATTTCAAATATCCGTACACGAATAAATTCGTAGACTCCTTCGATAGGATTCTTGTTTATTCTATGCAAGAGTATTTTTTATGCAAATATGCAAGGTTATTTGCCTATACATTATATAGATCAACGGATGAAATTAATGAGATGTGTTTAGTCAATTGTAGAACATATTTCAAACGTTACCTTATAGTATATTAAAAACAAAATTTAAGGCTTATTTTATAATTATAATATTGACCATAAACCAAGGAAAATGGCAATGGAAAAAACAAATTTTACGAATGTTGTGATAACAAAAGATACTTTATCCGTAGGTGACTATTCACGGGAAATTTAGCAGAGGCAGTGACGCGGTAGCGCACTGCTTACAATGGAAGTCGTAAATTCAGGAAGCAGTGATACTCATCTTGCCTGCGTTGGCTTTGTATTAAATCAGTCGAGGCAAGCTAGATACGCTGACAGTTGTGGTGAGTTAGTTCATTAAAACTGATTTGCAAAACTAGATTTCGTGTGGAGGAAAATTGGTCGTATGTAATCACACAGTTAGAGTGGAGACTATTGATTGTACGTATAATGAACACACATTGAAAAATATATTAGTTAAATGAAGACACTATTTTTAAATGAATGCAATGCGTCCATACATATGAGAGGTAACTATGTCAGGAAAGGTTAAAAACATTCAGAAAATAATTATTACAACGTGTAAATTATAATTATTAAAATATAAATTTATAGAATAAAAGACATGTATTATATCGAAAAATCATCAAAGTTATGTCTCGAGTTTTATTTTCTCATTATAAATGAGCTGTGTTGGTTGCGAGGTAACCTGGACCTTGTAAAAAGATGATCAAGGTTTGTTTATAATCATAATAACCGATAGTTTTCTAGGTTTATGCATCATTTATTGAACAAACAAGTGAGTTGGTACTGTATGGGCCGAACAAGTCATTGAATTCGTGGATTCAAATTTAGTGATGTTTATGTGTGTCTGAGGTTTGTCAAAGTCTCGAATGATAGTACGGGATAGGTATGGCACCCCTCAAACCTACGACTTATATGCGTCTACTAGAATACATGAAGTGCAAACTTCTGAAACGACAAGAAATAACGTTAAGACGATTTCTGGTTGTTCATTAGGAGGTTGAAAACCCCCTAGCATACCATGCTTTAAAGAACCCACGTTTACCTTCAGAAATAGCTGTTATGTATGCGATACTGGCTATACCTGTTAACAATTTTATGTTTCACTTCAAATATTACATTTATCATTTCAAAATATAGGCATATTAGAAATAACTTTACATATATGCATTATTAAATCTTAAATTGGCTAAGAGTTTAATGACGGAAAAGCTTAAACATCGACATATTCTTTTTATTATTGTAAACAATAGAAACACATTCTCAGGAAGACAAATGTCTCACTGTTCCCTCATGAACACATTGTATTCGTGAACTATATTGTTCTCTCTCTCTCTCCCTCCCTCACACACACACACACACACACACACACACACACACACACACACACACACATACACACACACATACACACACACACACACACACACACACATATATATATATATATATATATATATATATATATATATATATATATATATATATATATATATATATATATATATAATATGTAGAATATCAAATATGTTTTCCTGTTAGAATTATTTTTAAGATTAAATAATATACACAAATACAGGAATAATTTATTGAACAATAGATTCAAAGCTTTTCTTTGGTTGACATTACCAACATCCTCAGGAATTACAATACTAAGAATGACAAAAGAACTCATTCTTACATTCATACAGTTCTTTTGTCATTCTTAGTATTGTAATTCCTGAGGATGTTGGTAATGTCAACCGACGAAAATGTTTGAATCTATTGTTCAATAAATTATTCCTGTAATTGTGTATATTATTTAATCTTAAATATATATATATTTATTTATTTATAACAAATTGTGTTAATGTATAAGTGAACTGACGCAGGAAGTGTTTGGTAAGACAGAAAACCGGAGTCATTTTATAAAACTTGAATAGGAGCTGTTTTTATTGTTGTTGCATTTCATTATCGCCGTTACACTAAAACTTGTATCTGAGTTAGGCAATTGTTTACCTCAAGGAGGATATAAACATCAGAGAAAAGGGCCAGTGAGTGGGTTTTGGGATGTTAAAAATATGATGTTGCTGTAAAATAAAAAGATGCCGAACTTGCACGCAATGAAATAATCGGAATGGTAAACTGGACGTAACCAGGTATAGGTATTGCTATAAGTATTAGTCAGGTATAATTGTAACATATAGGTTAGGTACAATAAAAAGGAGATCTTTACTGATTGAAAAAAAACATGATAATTATTAGATTTTTTTTGAAGCAATAGAGAAATGCTTTAGAGTAACAAACAGATCAACGATTAAATGAAATAGTATGATATGATGTTACAGGAGGAACAAACAGGTAGAAGAATATCAATTCACCTAAGAATATTAAAGTCAGAATGAAATGCAAGCAACACAAGGACTGACTACCCTATATAGAAATTTAACAATATATAAATTGGTTTCTTTGCAAACAATATGTTGTAAGTACATCGGAAACTCTTTCTACATTACATCTACAGTTCGCAAGTATTAGAAAGAGACATAAAGTAAAATAACGCCATTTTAAGGACATGGTAAAATAATTATTAAATAGAAAACAAAGGTTTGAATTTATACCTGTTTACATATATTACTACCCAAATAATAGATTTGTCGTATAAAAAAGTACTTTTCTGCAAATAATAAAACAATTAGAATCATATTAACCTGTAGATTATTAACACCCTTAGGCAAAATACACTTTGGCAAGGCATTAAAACTTCGGACGTCATTGAGGGGACTCGATTAAATTACTTAGAAATCTTATTCAAATTGAAAGACGTGAGGCATGATTCACTTCAACTTTGTTAGCTTTACGCATGGAGCAGCAAATGTTGCAAACTTGTTCGGGTAAATCTTTAAAAGAGCTTTTAATGTTCACGACGATTTTGGTTTAATAATTTACACGCCACATTTATTACGAAATGGTCTGTTATATATGATGGGCATACTATTTCTTTAAGTACTACAACATATTAGAATATACAACAAAATAAATATAATTCAAACTAAAACATTCTAAGGCAATATTTTTGTCTAAAGAGTTGGTTTTCTTATTTCGATAAGCGTAAAACTACTACAAAAAATGCATACACTTACATAACTTAGCCAGTACTTTTTTAAGTATACAAATGTTAATATTTCGGGAAATATGATGTGTTAATATACATTCATGATGTAAGTGTGACATTCATTTAGATAACTGAAAAATAAAACATGGAATAATTTTATTCGAAAAATAAAAATAATGTGTAGACTTTTATACATATTATTATTTTTATTAGCAGCAACACGTATTTTCTGTGTAAATTGGGTCAGAGTTTTGTGGTTCGACAGGTAAGTTACGGGAAAATTTAAAAATGGAACCATCTCAAGAAATGTTAGCCCTCATTTTTAGAAAACGTAAATGCTACTATAAGGAAATTCGTTCGCATATTCAAGTACAATGTGTAGAGTGTAAAAAATGAATTTATAAAGTTTAAAGTTATAGAATCAATAATATTAGGTATAAAATTTATTTCATAGGAAGTTACAAAACTCACAAAACCTTTTCAATGAAGCTATTGCAGCCTTATGTTTTTTATGATATCTCACACTACTTGCACAACGAACTAAACGAAATCCATTATATCATAGATTTCTTACCAAATAGTATCTGATTGAAGCTCATTGAGTCTTAGAATTCAGATCAATAGATCTTCTAAATTCCCCTAAAACTTTTATTCGGAGTCTCTCTTACCGCTCTCACCTAATATTCGTCGTCTTATTGTATCAACATACAGCACTTATAAACTACAGCCCTAAAATTTAAATAAATGTTAGGATATGTACAATTGTCTATGTTCACGTACTTTTGTTCGCGTTTCTTTAAATATCAACAAGGCTTTTATAGTAGTAAACACATTAAAATAAATATTTGGAATGTTTTACTTTCAACATAAGCTTTAGCCCATCACTGATGAAAACGTCATGGTCACCGAAACACGTTTGCTTGAATTAATTAGTGTTTAGTGATATTTTGAGTTTAATCTTTTAGTATTCACCTTTGTTGAATTGATTCGCTAGCTTAGCTATAATTAACGATATAAATTTATGTTGTTTCTGTAATGAAAGATAAATTCTGTCGTATAGGTTTATAAGCCCCAGTAAAAGCAAATTATTGCTGATGTTTTAGGACGTATCGAGGGATTTACGATTCAATAGAAAATCGATCTCACGTACAACCTGATGCGTTGATTTCCCCAGAGAGTAATTTTTATTACATTAGGTTGGGAATTATTAAAAGTAAACATTTCCTTATACAAGTCACAAAAAATAATTTTCGCAGTCATTATTCCTTCAGGGCCACGCTATTGTTTTCACATAAGTTTTTCATTATGTTTAAATTTTCACCCAAAACAAACTCAACGGATATTAATAAATACTACCTACACCATGCTTATGTAGCTAGCCAATACACTTTACCTATTACATATATATTCAGTCTACATGTTTAGCTATTGTTTTTTTACATAATGTGTCTACAAACCTACTTCGTACATATTTAGCATATGAACGTATATAATACATACTTGCTTATTTAGCCTAAATACCTAAATAATCTTTAGTTATTTACTTTACATATTTCTCAATAATATACCTATTTATTTAGCCTAAATTCATACCTAATACAAACCTATGTATTTACCCTAAATACTTTCCTAATAAGTAGTTATTTGTTCTATAGTATTACCTATTACGTATCTACGTAGTAACCCTACGTACTGCAAAAATATTGGTAATTATATAGAATAGACATTTAGGCCTAAGCTCCTAGTTTTGCAAGAGTTTTAACTTGGTAATAGAAAAAGTAGTAAACTTATACCAAATAAATGAAAGTAGGCCTAAATTTACTCTCACACAAGGAGACGAAAGCTGTCTAAACGATGTCAATGTTTTCAATATAAAATACCTATATAGGATATAAAACCTCTTCAAAAAATGTTCTATATGATTTAATCCTTTTGAAATCACATTGAACAGGAACGTAAGCTACTGAAGATAAAACTACCTTGACAAAAACCAGATATTGTGCTAACGAAAGAAATTGAAATGAAGATGGAAATCTCACAATTTATGTTTAAGTAGTAAGAGCGTTACTATGGCTACTATTGAAACTCGATAATAGCACTTGTGAATATAACATGAAGTTTGAAATAGTTTAAATACAACTGCCAAAAATATTCGTTCGTTGTAAAAATATAGCAAAATTCAAGTTATTAAAGTTACAAACTATTATATTAAAAATACTGTGTTTGTCTACTTATTCATAAATTAAAATCAAAATAAATAAGATAAGTATTGAGTTATTACAAGATTTATAAACTTCTCCAAAGATATAAGTATATCAAAAAAGGATTTGAATTATAAATGAGGATATTATTGGATGGACATGCAGTAATACCATTTTAATGAAAATGTCAGATACTTTCTGCTCCACAGTGCAGGGCATGTCCTCAAACTGCTCGTAGCTCTAAGATTGTTCTTAAAAGTAGATAAACGTTGATTGGTCAGTCTGTATTTTTGTATCCCTCAAGGTTGGCGCTCAGATTTCTTCTTCGGTAGTGATTTCAAGATCTCTTCATCTTGTCGAGAAGGGTTATTTTCTTATTATGGTTAAATATTAACAATATTTTGCCTTTTTTTTCACGTGAAAAAACTTTTAAAAAAACGACATATTCCAGTCTATGTATATGACTATCTGGGACACATAATTTCCGTTTCCTCTTTTATCATGTGTAAAAGATTTTAGTACAACATGATGTCTTTTTCAATTCAGAAACACTTAAGTAAGATTTTTGACGAGTCTACATTTTATTTGTTAGATCTTATTATAACAGCTTTTATTCTTATTATGGCATGTAGCTTTGTGTAGTTTAATATTTTTAGTTACTTCTGTCGTGTGTCTACTGTCGTCGGACATAAATTTCGTAAAAAAAGGCAATATACTACACCAGTATACTACTGTCGAATGAGACTTGTATTTATTACTCGTTCAATTTCAGGTTTCGTAGTTCCTGTGGGACCAATATTGAGTAAGATACTACTCTAATTTTAATTATACTACTAATACAGTAATGTAAAAAATATTCCCTAAAGAATATGTAATTAAATTTCTTTCTATTTTTCCGTGGCTGATCACGTTCAACGCAAGAAACGTGATACTTTGGGAAAACTCTATTTGCTGGTTTTTAGCCGTATTTAGTGAAATATTCCTGGGGGTGTATTTGAATACTCGCCCCTACCATCTTTGGGAGACCGTAACAGACTAAACGTGACTGAAATGTATAAAATTAATTTACCCGCGCCATGCACCTGTTTTTATAAAACTTGGAAATAATGAAACCGTATCTGGGAAGATTCTGACTAGAATATAAAGCCCAGAATTGAATGCGGCACGGGGAAACCGCTTCATTCGTTCAGCATAAACTTAATTAGTTGGTTAAGGTAAAGCTAAACGTATTTAGAAATTTATAAACCTTGCAATAAACAAATTCACTTATGTGGTAAGTTAAAGAGAAATGTTATCATCTTTTGTTTCCCTATGTTATAAGAAACATTCATTTCCCATTCATTCCCTTTTGTTTCCCTATGTTATAAGAAACATTCATTTCCCATTCATTCCCTTTTGTTTCCCTATTCATTCATTTTAGAGGTAAATAAAGTTACACGTTTGTGTGAAGTTATGTGAAAATTTGTAAAATAAACTTCAAGATAGTGAAACTTATTTTATATTATTAAATTTAAAATAATGAGACTGTTTAACGTATTTACTGAATACTTAGTGTCTGTATCATTTCACGGCCAATAAAGTACCAAGAGTGATGGGATTGACTTCCATCCGCGTTAGTTCACCTAAACAAACAAAGAAGCAATGCGGGCAACGATAAACTCTATTTTATTGCGCTATTTGCCCCAAAGCAAGCAATAAAAACCAAATAGAACAATAATCCTTCTTTTTCTCTAAGCCACAACATCAGACGAAACGTCTGCTCACTCACATATTGCTCAGGTTTGTGCATGCACATGTGTTCCTTCTTATACAGAATTTTCCAAAATCTTTTACCTCCACGAATCTCTTTGATTTGAGTTACAGTAAGAAATTTCCATCTTCAAAATGGTTATTAAATTAAAATTATTTATATTTTGAAATAATTTCATCAAAAAGTAAACTGTGAGAATGGTCAAAACATGTTACTCCTATAGAAGGTTAGGTTGTATTATTAATATTATTAATAATACGGTTTAATAATTTTATTATTTTACAGAATCAAGGTATTGAAATAAATAATTTTCATAGCAACTTAAATACCAAATATTCCATTATAATATCTTTTCCGACTACTAATGGAGGTAGAGTTCCATATGTAGGCTATATTATTTTTATACTTAGCGGTAACTCAAACAAGGTGAGACCTAACGTTTAGATTTATTCTGATATATAAACAAAGGCTTAAATAAAGCACTATTATAAATTAAAGTGAGTACAATATTATTTAAAAAAATGAAATAATATAAATCGTTCTATGAGTAGTGAATAATTAATGGTTTGTGACTTTAAATTTATAGAATGACACTTTAATAAATTATTAGTAACTATCATTGCTTGTAAATAATATCCATGGAAAAATTTAAGCATTTTTTCTTACTACCCGTCGTACGTTAGAAAATGATCTCATTGTAATATAGAGTTATAAAAAAAATAATTCAGTAGAAATTATAGAAATTAACTAGCAAAGTATTTGATAATAAATTTCTTGACAAAACTCTCAGTAACAAATATTCTGAACTTTATTATTGTCCTACATTTGAAATGTTATAATATAATGATATTGGGCAAAATTTTGAAACATATATATTCTAATAAAAGCCATGGAAGAAAGCACGTCAGAATGAAATATAAAATGTAGACGTCTTAGTAGGTTCGTAAGAAACCGGTAATTTTGTAAATGTGTTTACGTCTTTATAAGCAAAGCTTACTACCGACGGCTTAATATTGCAGCTAATAAAACAAAATAATAGGTATTCTTTTTTAATTATTAAAAAATCCATGACTGCAAAGAACCACTTCAAGTGTGAGCTCTCTTACAATTTCGAAAAATGTTTGCAGTTAAACTATATGGTCACAATGTGTTTAGTTAATCTAAACTTTCCTTCACGTTCTTACCTCCATTGTAGACCAGATTGGTTTTATCGAGTTAATGGAAGAGTAAGCAGTTAACCTTATCTGATACAATCACTTCTATTCGTTCGGTGGAGAACAAGGACTAAATACGTGTACACTCTACTGTGGGAGATTAACATGCTGGGCTACGTGCGACGTATTACAGTTAGGGTGGAAAACGTATGTTGGAATGGGATAACGGAAGTTGTAAGTCTTTATTTATTGTGTTTTGTATGTTTAATGTAAAGAGCATTCGAACTTTACAGGGAACCAGGCTATTACGTATAACAGGTGTTGTTATGTTTTCAGGTAAATTCTCCTTTCCTACATTTATTGATGGAACAATCCCAATTAAGATTTATATATATATATATATATATATATATATATATGTGTGTGTGTGTGTGTGTGTGTGTGTGTGTGTGTGTGTGTGTGTGAGTGTGTGAGTGTGTGTGTGTGTGTGTGTGTGTGTGTGTGTGTGTGTGTGTGTGTGTGTGTGTGAGTGTGAGTGTGTGTGTGTGTGTGTGTGTGTGTGTGTGTGTGTGTCTGTGTGTATAACATAATATACAATACCCTACACAAAATAGTATAAATCTTATAATATGCAATGAGGTTGTAATTCCTTTAATGCAAATCAATCTAATGGAATGCAAACAATTAGATAATTTGAAACTAAAAATATAATACCGCTTAAAGATCTTATTTTAAATAATTGACATGTGAACATTTTAACTCTATATTGCTTCTGTTTCAAAAGAAACTTCTGTGAATCATACTTCCATGATCTCCTCTCCCTCGACTGTAATGCATTTTGAAATGAACCTGTCGCCCATGTTAAAGTGGGAGGGGGGGATAATTATAGTTACATGACAACTCTTAACCTTCTGCGCATCCCTCTGCGCATCTCAGATAGGTCCTGTTTGATGGCTTGTAGAAATCTGATAACTCAACAATTTTCACATATATTATTATTGAACAAATTCATTGATTTGTTCTGATTTGTTTTTAAATCGTAGTAAATAATATTAATTTATTTTACTGACTAAAATAATGTCACACAAATCGTCAGCATATTGACATTATTGCCACGTTTTGCTAATTATATTCTTTTATAATTACCCATTTCTTACTGCCTTCCTAACAAGGAATCATAAATAATTTGTTTAATTTATTAAACACTGTATGACTTATATTTAATAGGATGGAGCATGAATAGGTTTCATGACATAGTGTATGAAGGAATACAGTTTATTGATTCTAATTTTAAATCATTGAGTAACATTCCTTAGAATAGTACGTATATAACTAGAAATATTATTTAACGCATTTTTATTTTAATAAGTGCATTTAAAACGTCAAGAGTGCTCTTGTGATGTTATTACATTTAATCTTCAACAAAAAAAGTAAAGTCATTGTAACTAATAATGCGTTACAGAATTGTATTTCTGTGGCTGCCTTTTGAATACATTTATTTGAGAATCACTTTTTAAATAACTAAATATCTTGATAACTCTACTTAAATTTCACAATAGTAGTTTAAAATATTTGTAAGTATAAACTAAAATATCGTATTTTTAATGCATGCAATAATTTACAAATTTTTAACTAAATATAACTTAGACGGAAAATTGTATAAATGTGAGTGAATATAAAAGAGGGAAATGTTTTCAAGTTTTCCATATTATTCTCAACAAGAATAACACAATACTTCCCATACGACTTGCTAAAACCTCATGAATCCAAAGATGTTTTAATTACAAAATTCCACATTTCTGTCATTAAAAAAAATGTACCTGAAAAGTCCTACTTTTTATAAATCCATGCGTTGTTAAATGTTAGGCGTTTAATTACCTAAACCGAAATAATGTTAGAGCCACCTTCGTAACCAGCTGACTATAGTTGTATTTATGTAATTATGGGACAACATACTGCTAAGAAACTGCCAATCACTTTCTATTTTCTGTTCTGACTCACTTTCTATTCTGTATAAAAAATTTAAAATCTTTGTATTTAGCGCTACTTTGTAAAATTATTGAGTTCTACATGCCATTGTAAATGTCAAAAGTTTAAATGTAGCCTTTATTTCAGTTGGCTTTGTCGTTAATCTTTCAATTGCTCCCTATACGTGTGTAACTGTACATTCATTGAGTGTGTTTTGAGTGTATCAGAAGTACTGTAGGAAAAGCTTTTAATTTTCTTAAAACTTTAAATTGTTGAATGATATTCTGCACTGATATGTTTGAAAGCATTGGAAAATACCGGTATATATAATGTCTCCTTCATTCAGGTCGTATATTGTGCAACGGTATTTATGTTCCCTCTGAGATAGGCAGACATCTTCTCAATTCAGTTTATTTGTCCCATGATTCAATCTCTATACTCACATTTATTCGCTTTTGGAAAGTTGAATCCAACCGTTTTATTTGATTTTTCTTCCGCTTTTTTTTAGTTGTCTGTTCTGTGGAGTACTTATTACGTGGTGAATAATATATTTTAATAATTCAAAAATCTTTTCTCACATAAATTTTTGAATAATCGTATTCTTTACGATAATAACATCAAACAACTTCATTTGCTTACGTAAAATACTGAAATTATTTATTCTGTAATATTTATTGAAAACCCGTACACAAATGTTTATTGTAATATTTTCTGAGACCACATGTTATTACAGTTTAATAAAATTACACACTCTTTTACCAGATGTTGTCCCTTGTTTTAGAATGTCTAAAGTATACATTAACATTGAGATATTACTACCATAATGTGCATGTAAATGGTGAATAATTGTTTGCTATGTAGTGACATTTAAGTTTTATAGATTTCCCTCAAGTTACATAATTTATTGAACCTAATTACACGCATGCTTTTCCCTTCTCCTCCTATTGTTGTTAGTTTTGTAGGTTTAGCTGTGATAGGATATAAGCAATAAGGGCATAATAAACCATGAAAGATTATACAGACGCGATCTTGCCACCGCAAGTGCAAGTTACCATACATGGACAACACTGTTTATGTAGAATGAAAAACGTTGCTACTCATTACCATTTGTTGCAAGAATAATAATATTAGTAAACAGTAACTTTAATTACAGTAGAGTAATTGCGTATTCGCCTGAAAAACTAGAAATTCGAAAAACTATAGCATCTCAATGACAGTTTCTTTTAAGTAACCAACGCATCGCATATTTTCTCTTGATATTTCATGTAAATTATTATTGTTTCTTAATATTATTTCTAGAATATAAAATGTAGAAATATAGCAATTTATGAGTAATTAAATTTAGGATTCATGCCTCACACGTAAGATTTAGGTTTGACATTGACTCTTAATGCTTATATATATATATATATATATATATATATATATATATATATATATATATATATATATATATATATATATAATTCTATTTAGTGAAAACAAAAAAATGTAAAAATCTTTTAATGTGTATTTGTTTTACATCTTGTAATTTGATAACAAAACTTATGACCTTTCATTCATATTCATGATAGGTAGAATTAATTAATTTTTATTTAAATTCACTGATGTAGAGATAACAGAAGAATAACATATATGTTTTATTCAAATTGTGTGACAATATACGTTCAGGCTCCCTCCACACGGGTTCTAGTCTTGCAAATCATGTGTTATAAACTAACTCACCACAATTGTCAGCGTATCTACCTCTTTTCACCCGATTTAATACAAAGCCAATGCCGGCAAGATGAATATCACTGCTTCTTGAATTTACGGCTTTCATTATAAGCATCGCGCCGACGCAGCACTGCCTGTGCAATATATTCCACACTTAGTTAGTCACGTATTTTGTAATATTACCACATATACTTTAGATACAATATTTTGCACGAATAACATTTTTTTAAGTCAATTAATTTTATTTATATTGTTTCAATAGCTTAAAAAACAAAGTTTGAATTACGAGTACTTGTTATAAAAAAGTAAGGCTTCATGTTTTGTTTAAATTTAAACTTAAAACTAAATCTTATACTTGTGTGTGTGTATGTAATTACTTTTTTCGCTGAACTAGAGATCACGTAAAGTTAAGCATAATGTGATATTGTAAAGGATAGTAATGACGTTTACCGTAAATATTTCCTCGTTTGCTTTGATCCCTGGAATAAACTTTGTTAAAGATAAGATTAAACAGGTCACCACTAAGCCCTCTATACCCCTCGATAAGTTCACCTTTACCTCCGGCTGAATGAGACAAAAAGGTTTGACTTATTCTAGTGATTGACTTTATTTGTTATATTGTATTTTGGAGATTCTATTTTCTATTAATAGCCTCCATCCAGCATCACGTATTATCAATATCCCGGTGTCAAAAGCAACCGCTCGCGTTATTGAAGTAAAGAACCATGTTATTATCTACGACCTCTTAAGTGAGCATACAACCAGGTTGGCTAATGGAACAATAGCGGAATATACGTGAAGTGCTGTATGCCCTTAGTAAAAAGTAAATTCCGAAAACTTATTGCGGTTCAAATAAATATGAGAATCACTGTGATTATCTCGTGCCCTGTTAAAACGATCTTTTTCGATAGATCTCTTTTGGTATATCTCAGTGCCTAACTTTCTCTACTTTTTCCTACTATTTGTGGAATATTTTTCAATTCCTTCTATTAGTTCCTACTTCTCTTATATATATATATATATATATATATATATCTTGTTCAAATATTCAGTCAGTAGTGAAATAATTTTTATCCATTAACTAAAGTACAAATACAAGTTCTTTTTAACTTGTAGTGGATGAAAATTGATTTTAAATAATAACTTTTGAAATAATATTTTTTTCAAATAATAATTCATCATGATAATTCAACAAAATATGTTCTGTACGTTTCTCGGTTGATAAAGTGACTGCCCATAACAAAAGTAATTTGATGGATTTCCATCTGTGTTGGTTCATTCTAAACGAACAAAGAAGTAATGC